>ONZH01023006.1:0-75010 GCA_900303285.1 Rhinella marina
AAGGCCTAGATATTGTATATTTCAAGGTACACAGCCGTGTACTAACTGTACAGACGGTGGGTATTTTACACCAGGTATGTGAAATAATTTAGCAAGAGAACGCACAGTACAGTGGCCAATTAAAAGGCCTAGATATTGTATATTTCAAGGTACACAGCCGTGTACTAACTGAACAGACGGTGGGTATTTACACCAGGTATGTGAAATAATTTAGCAAGAGAACGCACAGTACAGTGGCCAATTAAAAGGCCTAGATATTGTATATTTCAAGGTACACAGCAGCCGTGTACTAACTGAACAGACGGTGGGTATTTACACCAGGTATGTGAATAATTTAGCAAGAGAACGCACAGTACAGTGGCCAATTAAAAGGCCTAGATATTGTATATTTTCAAGGTACACAGCCGTGTACTAACTGTAGACGGTGGGTATTTACACCAGGTATGTGAAATAAGCAAGAGAACGCACAGTACAGTGGCCAATTAAAAGGCCTAGATATTGTATATTTCAAGCGTACACAGCCGTGTACTAACTGTAACAGACGGTGGGTATTTACACCTGGTATACAAAAAGGGTATTGCAGGCACACAGAACCCAGAACACTAGAGCCAAATAAACTGTATTTAAAAAAAAAAAATAAAATTCACAGCCGTATACTGCCAGATCAGATGGTGCATATACACACTAGTTATATAACAGGGTTTTTCAGCCAAAAAGAACGCAGAACAGTAGTGCCAAATATAGTTTGGTATGTAGCAGAGCACCTAATACACCACTAATGCCTCTCTCTGTCCCTACTCCAGCAGCTATCCCTGAATACGGCAGCCGTTCTCTGTAAAGTGTATCTTGTAGTAAAGCTATCACTGGTACTGCACTATAGTAGCCCTGATAAGGGCTTTTAATCACGCTCCTGCCTGTCCAACTGCTAAAACCTGTCTGTCCCTTCTCCAGCCTCTGTCCCTGACTAAGTTCACGTAGCATATGCGTACGAGCAGGAAGAGCTGAGTTTTTAATATTCGAGGTCACATGGTTTTTCCAGCCAATCCATGTAGACGCTGTTTTCGCGCTGCCAGCGTGCTCAGCGTGCCTGTCATACCCCCCCTGCATGTTGATTGGTGGAAAAAGAGCGCCAGGGAAGGTGGGAGGGGAAACGAATTCTAAGTGCGCCATCGTCGTTATACTCGAACGAAATCGAGTACGCCAAATAGCGTAGTATTCGATCGAATACCGGCTCGATCGAACACTACTCGCTCATCTCTAATTATGTGATGTATGTCACATTTTTGTTAAATATTTTTTGGGTAACACAAGTTTATACTTCTTTCACTACCTTGATTTTAAAATTATAGTGATATGTCTGCTTCACTAACCACTTGGAGAACATAATGTGTTCACAGTCTAGTTATCAATAACATGTTGGGTGGCATGATCCTAGTGCTTGAAAATATTACACTTCAGTTAATTAGGGGTTCGTACTTACGGGATATTCATACTGGGTGGTCCTCCCAGGGTCCTGGGGAAAACTCAGCTTCCTCCCTGACGGTTGGAGCTACAAAAGATAAAGCATAAATTTAGTTTATATTTTGAAGACAGAAGTTCCACCCATTACATTTTTTATTTTACCTACCTTCTACCTCAGTTAGCTGGGCTGGTGGTGTATTAGTGGCCGGTGGGCTCCTCTCAGGGTGGGGTGGAGGGGCAGAGGAGCTCCTCTGTGGTGCAGCAGCTGTCAAAATTTAAATAATGGCATTACATTCAACTCAAATGAACAGTTGTATTATTCTGATGTTGATACATCTGAATAGTTTGGGGCTGGATCCCATTCCTAACCACTAGTGCTCCTATATCACTGCTGCTGCACTAAAACATAGCCTGGATTAAAAATAAATTAAATATGTTTACACTTACTAGAAGGTCCTTCAGGGGCCGTCCGGGCACGACGCTGCCGGCGACGTTCGTGACGTTGTTGACGTTGCTCTGCAAGATAAATCCATACACAATTGTTATGATGATGACCGTTTTAATACTAACACTTTATACTACTATGGAGATATTATGGGTAAGAGGAGGGCGATATGATGTGGAGTGGGCATTTCATGTGAAGGGATCATCATAGAATATCTGGGGTGCATAATTGATGGAGGGAGCATTTGTTGGGAGGGGTGGGGGGTTGAATGAATGAATGAATAAAAGATGTCTGTGTATCACACAAGGGAAATTACTGGGAAGGGGTACGTATCTGAGAATACCTTCACTTGTTTGAGTGGAGTTAGAGGCGTGGCCTAGCATGAAAGAAAATTTCTGCAGCGCACCACGCGCGCCCACGTTGTCCTTCTATACGGTTTTCATTATTGGCACTGGTATCAGGGTTGCCAACCACAATTTTTTTTTCTGGACAACTTTGGACAACTTATCCCAAAATCACGGACGGCCAACATTTTTTAAGGAAAAAGTTGAAAACCATAATGAAGGATAAATATAAAGTAATAAAGGTCTATAGCTCAATATACTGATCAGAACTCATTACCACCATTTACTGTGAGCTGTAAACTGATGATAATTACCACCAAAATAATCTAGTATCACCAGCCTCTAAAAAATCACGGACACCTCTATTTTTTTCACGGTCATAGGAAAAAAATTGCCTATTTTTACGGACTGTCCAGAAATTTGTGGACGGTTGGCAACCCTGACTGGTATATATACAATACAGTACACTAATTTATTAACATGATTTTACTTTTCAAATATTTTGTTACTTACCCCTTCTTATCTCCTCCCGTATCTCCTTTAGCCAATCTGGGGTTTTTATTTTGAGATCCGACCATTGGCGTTGCATCTGGCCCGGGGTCCGCACAGTCCTACACCGATGTAGCAGGCCTCGGATCACCACCTCTATGACCTCCTTTTTGTGGACATGTTGATGGCGGTGTGGGCCATCATATTTCTCCCTGTCCATAACACGGACCATGTATTTCAGCTCATCAGAGCTAAACGCAGCTGCTCGTCTTGCCATCGCTATGCCTCTACATCGTGCGTGCGTACGTACGTACGAATAGTACGCTAAAGATTTGTACGCTAATGCGTACGTATTCAGTTAAGTAGCGTACCTTTGACAACGCTAGACTGTATGTTCGTTACTTGAGTAGGAATGTTCGCAGACGCAGTGTATTTGTATGCTAATGCGTACATATTCAGTTAAGTAGCGTACCTTTGACAACGCTACACTGTATGTTCGTTACTTGAGTAGGAATGTTCGCATTAGCGTACGCATTAGTGTAAATTCTCAAATATGCGTATATTTTGCGTTGCCGTTGTTGAAGTCACTTTGATTTTTTCAACTTTTTTCATTGTAATAGCAACTGCATGTAAACGAAACTATACCCTACCAGACTCCCATTATTGTTGCAGCAATTATTCAGCCGTTATAGCAAGGTTCTTTTTAGTTTCGGTTCGTACGAATCCGAAATTCAGTTAAATTCGCCGAACCGAACTTTTCAAAAGTTCGCTCATCCCTAGTCCAGACCTTGATATAAAGTTCAACGGCAGCTTTACTTGGGTAAACTTTGATCCAAATAATTTTCAAGCTTTGTCTTGATTCCAGCAGGCTTTGGCATAAACTGGCAGACAAACTTGGTAACTGTTCTTTCTCTCTTTCTCTGATGGGCTGACAGGCTTGCTTAAAGGGGTTGTCCACTTTGTTAGTACTTTTTAAAACTGTAAAGAAAGCAGGGAGACATTAAACTTACTAATATATCTCCTTAAGCAGATCTGCCTGGTTCCCCTGCTATTGGAAGCCCCTCTGTCCTGCTCTCGCAGCTGCCTGTCTCGTCCATGTCTGCACCTGTACTAGTCCATGGCTGAAGGAGTGTGCTGCTCTCTGGTTCCTAAAGGCACCCTGCTTTTGTCAGAGATGCTTTCCTTCTGCTCTGACTGTACTCCTGACTGTGCAGGGCTCGCAGGGGCTTAGCAGGGACACTTGTTAACAGCTGAAATAAAGAAACTTTGCAGGAGGAAGGGAGACTGATGAGAAGCTGCGATGGAGCTCACTGACTGCAGTGATGTAGCAGAGCCAGGAAGGTGCTGTGGACAACAAAGTATGAGCAATCTAAGTGTCTGTCGTGTCTATAGCCACTCTGCAATGTGCAAAAGCCACTTATCACAGCCATGTTTATTCCAGCCAGACCAACAAGTCAGGAGCTTTAACCCCTTTTGAGCTGTCAGTATGGCTGAGGTCAGTGATATCAGCAGCAGTCACTGGTCTCATCTGTAAATATGTGCCTTCTCCTTCCTGCACACTGTATATAGGTATGCCCCCCATACAGTGATATGTAACCCCCACCACTGTATGCTGTATATAGTGATATCTGACCCCCTGTATACAGTAATAGTTGACCCCCCCACCACCATACACTGTATATACTGATGTGTGACCCCCCCAACACTGCATATAGAGATCTGTGAACCAATATACACTGTCTACAGTGATGTGTGATGCCCACCACTGCATATAGAGATCTGTGAACATCTGTACAGTGATCCCCCTTTATACTGTATATACAGAGGTGTGACCCCCTGTACATTATATATAGTGATGTGTGACCCCCCTGTACTTTATATATAGTGACTTGTGACCCCGTATACATTATATATAGTGATATGTGACCCCCTGTACATTATACATAGTGACTTGTGACCTCCTATACATTATATATAGTGATGTGTGACCCCCTGTACATTATATATAGTGATTATAGTGATGTGTGACCCCCCTGTGCATTATATATAGTGATGTGTGACCCCCCCTGTACATTATATATATATATATATATATATATATATATATATATATATATATATATATATTGTGGTGATGTGTGTAGTAATGTGAGGTGTGGGGCATGTATCTTGCCTGGTTTGTCAGTTTAGCCAGGTGGGAACTAAAATCCAGAAGTGGTATAGCTTCAGCAAGCATAGTTGCTGGAGCTGGGTTTTGTGTAATGTTGCATGGGCTGGATTTCTTGGACTGGGAGACAGGTTGGAAGTGGGAGTCTTCCAGTCCACACACCCTAATCCGTCACAGGTTTTCCCTGGTCCCAGCTGGATTAATCAGGCAGGGATAAGTTAACCTACACTGTGTGTTAGAGAGAGGGCCCCAGGTAACAGACCTGGAGAGGTCCCGTGTGGTACCAGCCAGCAGGGCTGGGGGGCCACAAGGCTGAGGAAGCCTGGGAGAAAGAAAGGCTGAGGAGGCCTGAGAGGTTGGAGCCTGCGGAGTCTCTGTGTGGCCTCAGCCAAAAGGGCTGAGGGGCCACAAGGCTCAGTGTAGCCTGGAAGTTTGGGGGGCCCAGTGACCCTAGAAGAAGAGGGTCACACGGTCAGAGTAGGGAGGACTGTTGAACCATCTCCCCCAAAGGTACAGTTGGAGTCACAGCCAGGAGGCTGCTGGACTGAACGGCTGAGGAAGCCGTACTTAAAAGCTGTGTGTGAACAGCGTTTGTATTTAGGTGAGTTAGCTGAACCATATGTAGTCAGAGCCTAGCCGGGCAGGTGTTATTTTGATGGTTTTGTTTCATGCTGGAGCAAAAAGTGTGAAAATAAAGTTGTGTGGACTTGAAAATCTTGTGTTGTGAAGAAGTGTGTGATGGTGACCCCCTGAGAGAGGAATCGATCCCTTACAATATATAGAGAGAGAGACATTTGACTACACTCATTTTCCCTTTTTCCCAAGATGAAGGGTAGTCATATATTCATAGATGATTGACGGGCTGTCAGCTGGGAGCAGGTTGTGTGAAAATAGACAGGGGGCTCCTCTCTATGTGAGCAGATCGATTTGTACAAATTTATTCATCAGAGTTCTTGTGTAACTAAGGTCTGCCCCCCGCTGTACAGCCCCCATCCTCCGGCAGTCTGTGGACCTAAACAGAAATCTATGACCGCTCAGAGCTGCCATAGATTTCTGGTTTCATTTGAGTCAGAAAACTGGTGAAAATGAACATAAATTTGTTGGGGTGACTGGTCACGCCCTCTCTCTGCCATTGTCACGCCTTTTTTCTAAAAAAAAGCGCAGTTAAAAATTAGCAGACAAATAGTTTGCAACTTTTTAATGCCACTTTTTAGGAACAAGGGAAATGATAAATCTCCCCCCTGTTAATGGCTTACAGCCAGTGGCACAACTAGAAATGACTGGGCCCCACAGCAAATTTATGAACAGAGTAACCCCCCTTCCTTTACTGTTGGGACTGGGGCTTTCTTTCTATTGTTATTTCAGTCCACAGTTATTCACTGATAACTTAGTTATTGATATTATCTAAGGTACTCTTGTCTTTATGGGAACTCAGGTGGGCGGGGAGGTCATGTGACTGCTTCTCTAGACATGCTTGCTGCAGTGCATGCTGGGATTTTTACTTTCACTTTGCAGCTGCTCCTCCCACACAGCCTGTCTGAGGGAGCTCCTCCAGGGAAGTGTGTCATGGTGAACAGGTTAGATAAATGACATACAGCCAGTACATGTCACCTTCATGGTGTTGGCTATTGTCTGGGGTACTTTGGATTTTTGATACTTAGGGTGGCCAACCCCTTTAATAACTCTGCTTTCTTTCTCTCTGCTGTGCAAAACTCTGATTGGGTTTGGTTACTGAACCTTTGGTCGGTTCCGGTATCCTTGGATTGGGGTGCCTTCGACTCTTATCCCCCTCCTAACACTCAGTAAAATAAATTAGCATGGTGTCCAGGTGCTCTACAAGCTACTACCTTTTGGTGGCTCCTGCTCCAGCCAAAGAACAATTTCCTCTGGCTGCTACTTCTTTCAGGTCTTCCTAGCTTCGCTATGTAGTATAAACCGGGACTAACTAACTGCAACCCTTCCCTTTGGTAGGAAGCAGGACTGCCCCACTTCTGCCCAAAAGGGGGATAATGGAATGGTACGTTCCATTCTGTCTAAGGATAGCTCTGACATACACACTGCCACTTGCTGGTGAACCAGGCATAAAACATGAACAAAACAGTTTCATAATAATAAGATCAATACACACTTGAGAAGGACCTGGAAATAAATTCAAGAATAGCATTTGGTGTTAGCAATAAAAGACAGTATCGGAGTGAAAGAATAGAGATAATGTATATGTCCACAGCAAACTAAGCTGCAGAAACCAGTGTCAGACAGCTGCTGCCAAGGCCAATAAGATAATGGGTTGCATCAAAAGGGGCATAGATGCCCGTGATGAGAACATAGTCCTGCCCCTTTACAAATCACTAGTCAGACCACACATGGAGTACTGTGTACAGTTCTGGGCTCCTGTGAACAAGGCAGACATAGCAGAGCTGGAGAGGGTTCAGAGGAGGGCAACTAAAGTAATAACTGGAATGGGTGGACTACAGTACCCAGAAAGATTATCAAAATTAGGGTTATTTACTTTAGAAAAAAGACGACTGAGGGGAGATCTAATAACCATGTATAAATATATCAGAGGTCAGTACAGAGATTTCTCCCATGATCTATTTATCCCCAGGACTGTTACTGTGACAAGAGGACATCCTCTGCGTCTGGAGGAAAGAAGGTTCGTACACAAACATAGAAGAGGATTTTTTACGGTAAGAGCAGTCAGACTATGGAACTCTCTGCCTGAGGAGGTGGTGATGGTAAATTCACTAAAAGAGTTCAAGAGGGGCCTGGATGTATTTCTGGAGTGTGATAATATTACAGGTTATAGCTACTAGAGATGGGTTGTTGATCCAGGGAGTTATTCTGATTGCCTGATTGGAGTCCCTAAAGTGGGGAAAATTGGCTTCTACCTCACAGGGTTTTTTTGCCTTCCTCTGGATCAACTAGTAGGATAACAGGCCGAACTGGATGGACAGATGTATTTTTCGGCCTTATAAACTATGTTACTATGTTACAGTGGCTCCACTTAACTGGACAAAAATGGTCAAGGTGCTCACTCTAAGGCACATCCTTTGCCATGGAGTGAAAGAATAGTAACACCACTCCAGGGTGTTACACGTATTAAATATTTGTGAAATGACTACCTGTTCTGCTGAATGCTATTTCTACTGAATTCACCATAAGCATGAACATTAGACATACTGTAGCAGAGCATGCATGTTTATTTTAATGTGTAGTGGGAAATATGCAGCTGCTAGTCCTCTCTGGCAGCATGTAAGTGGATCAGACCTTACAGAATGTTTTTGTGGTATAAGTGTTTCCCCATTCAAGGATGCAGACACAGATGCATGGTGAAACATCATGTGTGGAAAAAGCTTGGTGGTTAGGGTACAGTCGCACATTCAGGTCCCTGCATGCAGTTCTGGAAACCAAAATCAGGAGTGTATCCTGATTCCACCTATATATAACAGCAGTGCCCCACAGAAGATTGCATACACATCCCAGACATACCTTTGTGTACTGTGTGTCTGTATTCCATGTTCAGAAAAAGCACTTTTATTCTGCTGGAAAACAGCTCCCAAGTGCCCTGCTGAAAGTGAAACTTAAAACAGTATTCTCTCTGGACTCGATTTCTAACAGCTATATCTTCTGATATACTGGATATAATGCTGTGTTATTGTTGAAAGCTTGGAATGACAGCTTTCATAGAAGGTCAGAACCATTTTCTATCTGCTACCAATCCCAAGATATGAGCAACTAAAGCAGCCCTCCCCATTCCAGTCTGGTTTGCTTTGGGCACTTGCAGAAGCAGAGCTGGGCACTTGGGAGCTCTTTTCCAGGAGAATAAAAGTGCTTTCCTGGACATGTAATACAGACACAAAGTGTACACAGGTATGTCTGGGATGTGTGCGCAATCTTCTATGGGGCAGTGCTTTTAAATATATTGGTGAAAAACAGGTGAAAGACTCCCTTTAATGTATTTTTATAAGAGGCGACTGACCTAAGGGTTAGAAGAGCCTGTGTTTCAGGGTGATAGCCTAGTTAGAGACAACACATGTAACGAATACACAGCAGCAGATTTATTAATGAAAAAGCACTAGAATACAGTACATGCTGTGCATCACATTGCTATGGACAGTGGGCATGGACCCACTGTGCCAACTAACCAGTCTGACTTAGGGTTAAATCCACGGGCATTGTCCTGTTGGCTACCTGTTTTTTACCCTTTAACCCTTATACAAGGATCTGGCCTTCGCTGCAGAAATCAACAAGGCAGCTATGTCCTGTAGTTGTGTTGGTGTAGTTGACGGATGACCCACAGGGTTAGAGATGATGGTGTGAAGCACCAATGGATAAGGAAGTACTTGTAGTTAGGAAGGAAGCTGAGGTTGGGACATAGTCTGTGCATATCTGTACATGAAGTCCAAGGTCTGGGCAGGCAGCAATGAAAAAGAAAAGCAGAGAACAGGGACAGGCTAAGGTCAGGGCAGGCAGCGTAATATTGGAGACATATAACAGGCAGAAGTTTGGTGCCCAGGTAATCAGACTAAATATCACACCTTCGCTGGTCAACTAAAAACCTAAGAACAGGGGTGTAATTACCATAGCGGCAGACCATGCGACTACTATGAGGCCCAGGGCAAGAAGGGGCCCAGTCTTAGCTGGTATTATCTTCTCTTCTACTGGAGGAGAAAACTTGGTTGGGACTCTACCCTCTAAAGGAACAACTTTTAGCAAATGAAGCAGTGGAAAATGGTGTTTAGTTGGAAACCCCTCTGTCCTGTAGGGGCGGGGGGGGGGGTTGGGTTGATCCTTGCTATGGGGCACTTACTTCTCTATGTATGCCACTGCCTAGGAACCTAAAATTTAGTCACTCTTTCCCTGGGGAGGGTGCCTTATATACTCAAGGGCATTCAGACATTGGCTGGAGAAACAGCAACAACATACCCTATAGAACAGACCAGGAAGCCTTATAGTAATAGACGGCCCACAGCCTGCTAAAATTATCTAAGAACTATCTACGTAAGATGTTGGTGACTGGGAGTGCACTAGCAAGAAGGTGTAAGGCATGGTAAGTCATGCGGAGGGAGTGGGGCAGCAGCAGGCATGGGCCATCTGGACCACAAACATTTGTTTTAGACACTTTTTGTTCAGCGTCTGAAAAGGGCTTATGATGTTTCAGATAAATCGGTGGGACTTATCCTGAAAAGATCAAGGCTTAAAGCAATCCTCCAGTTGAAAAATTAACACTTTAACTGGGGAATGGGCAGGACAATTATATGGTGACCCTTTTCATCTTTTCAGCTGTAGATCTGCCGATTCAATGGCTCCTCTTCTGTCATACTTGATGGTCACAAAGTTTTTTAGACAATCTGATGCACACTGTAACTTTGGTAGTCCAAGACACTACTTGGTTTTCCAGCTTTGCTTTTTTTGATTGGCCAGCCCATATGATCATTGCTGATTAATCTGAGAGTGCTTTGGACTACCAAATGCACAGTATGCATCAGGAAGTCCAGGGAGAGGTGCAGCCATGTTGGATGGCAGTAGAGGAGCTAGCTTAAAACATAAAAAGGAGGTCACCAGGTAAATGTTCTGTCCATTTCCCTGTTAATGATTTTTTTTTTCTTGAATCAGACGGTCTGTTTAAATTGTGACACTAAGAGGCAAAATTGCACCAGTAAATGTTTCTCACTGTCTCCTTAAATTTCAAAAGTCTTACTGTCTCCTTACAAGATTGCTCTTTCCTTTGGCAATGAGCTTCAGCTTGCACCAAGCTTACATGGGGAACAACATCTCCAGTTATTTTATGTTAGCTTCTGCCTTCTCCTAGTCACTTGCATCTCTTTTTCATTCCCTAGACATCTACACATTCTGGTTTCTACACTCTTCTCCTAAGAAAGCTTCACAATTTCACTTCATTTTGTACATGATTTCCATCTAGAATTTACATCAATGTTAACGGAACAGCCATACAAAAATCCCAACGTTTCGGTCAGATAACAACCTTTATCAAGGGGTCTGTGGCCTGTAGAGACGAACCTCGTTCTGGCTGTTTAATAAAGGTCGTTATCCGACCGAAACTTTGGGACTTTTGTATGGTCCTTAATATTGATGTAAATTCTGGATGGAAATCATGTGCAAAATGATGTGAAATCGTACACTATATATTGAAGCATCACTTAAAAAGAACTTTTGGTGTGCCATAGATCTCCTTATAGAAAAGAAATGAGGGATGTAGGTACTAATGGTCCGCTACGTAGTTGTCGCTGTGAGCCCCATATAATGGCAGAAAGGGGATTTCTTGACTTCCATGTGACACTCCAACATTCGTTGTAGTTTCTATCAGTAATTAAACAAATTCAGAAATGTCAAATTCAGCAACTCTCAAACTACAATGGGGAAGTTAAATGCATGCATGGTCTCTTTCTGGAGTACAAACTGGAGAGCAAGAAACCTCCTACCTCATGATAGGTCAGAGTCCTGGAATTGCAGCTGGCACCTTTTAGATATTTATGGCATTGACTTTTGATATTTCATCAATGTCTCACATGGTAGCACTGATTTGTGGAGTTAGGTACACCTAATTTATTAAGAGATGCAAATCTCATATAATTTAGGTTCATTGTTGGCCCTTCATGCACCAGAAAGTTAAATGTACAGCAGATTCTGGCCTAAATTATAGCAATTTTGCTTGGTTGTGGGAGGCCTGCCCATTTTCCATCTAGCCTGCCCCTTTTCCAATGAAGCTCTACCAGTGCCTCACCCACCCTTCAGAAAAATGCTAACTGTGGTTTAAAAGCACAAAAAGTCACTCATCTTTGCTCAAAAATATGCATTGTTAATGTCAGTTGAATGGCATATAACTTTTAGTAGGACAGGGGCTTTCTAGGAGTAGAATATTGATGACCTATCCTCAGAATAAGTTATCAAAATCTGATCAGTGGGCGTCCGGCTCTCAGCTCCCCGACAAACAGCTGCTTGAAGAGGCCACAGCACTCCAGTCTCTTCATAGGCTGGTTAAGTCACGCTCATTGGTCACTTGGCCTATATGCAGCTCAGTAAATGGGCCTGGGCTGTCATACTATGTACAGCTGCTATATAAAGTATGGCATTGTGCTTGCTGAGTTGTGAGGAGGCTACAACGCTTACCAGAGCGCCACAGCCTCTTCAAACAGCTGACCGGTAGTCATGCAAAGTGGTGAACTATGATTAGATATTGATGACCTACTCTGAGGATAGGTCATCAATATTCTACTCCCGGAAAACCCTATTAACTGCAGAGTCAGACTAATGTAAAATCATAAATTACAGATTATGATATCATGAGAGTATTCCAGAATGACAAGCTACACTCTTCCGTTACTTCTCCTGTCTTCTCTTTTTTTCTAATGTCATCAGTGTCATCCTGTTCTTTTTCACTCAATTGATGCTTGCCATTTGAGAAAAATATAGTAAGCCTGTGTGTGTTTGTAGTTACTGAAAGCAAAGGCCTTGTTCAATTAAAATATGAAGTAGCTACTCACGTAGATAGAACAGAAAGAGAGCATAATTGTAGATATCAGAAGGCAATTACAAAAATATCTGTATCCATTTTAATTTATCAAGTGACCAGAAAGATTAGACAGAATGGTGTGCAGAGCGGAGACCATACACCACCTGCATGTCAATGAAATAGAGATGGAGAAAAGACATATTATTCAGGCTCTTGTGTAAGATACAATACACACAATTTCACACAGGGGCTTCTTATTGACTGAGCTGAGGTGACAATCATTTTTTAACGTGAGAAATTAATTTAGTTTTTTACTGTGAAAAACAAAATTCAAATAGCATTTTATTTTTGTTTGCCCCTTATAAAATCAATACAATTTACAGAACTGCCTGCTATTGAACTGGACTTTCAATAATTGAAGACAAGAAAGACACTGATATAGCAGTTTCATGTGAAGCAAGCCCCTGAACAGCCGTAGCAGAGGATGGAAGTGGTAGTGGCCATGATGATGATGTACCCTCAGGCTGTTGCCCCCTGGGGTCGTTGTAATGAAAGAGGGGCACACTGTGTTCCCTTAAGGTATTCCCTGTAGCTAGGGCTCCTGCCTAATGGTAATTTTGGGTTGCCCTTCATGTTAAATGTCCGTGTCGGTGCAAAGCTAGGCTTGTAATGGAAATGCAATGGCCAATGTATGGTGTTAGGAGAGTCCGTAACCAGACCAGATTTAACTGAACAAAAGTCTCTCTTTTCTGGGCACCAAATAGAAGTTGTAGTACAACCAGCAATTATCTGTTCACAGGCCAAATTCCATCCAAATGTCCAAGCATGAGCTGAGCAATTAGTTTGCAGCAATAACCCTCTAATGATTTTTTTCTCTTGCTGCAGTCTCTAATACTGGGATCTCTGGCTAGCAATCGTAAACTGTCACAATGTCCGCAATTCCCTTGGCGGGTTGTGGTTCCAATATTCAGTATTAAGACTGGCAAAAATTATACCTGAAGGGTCTGCAGGGTGTCTTAACTGGTTATCCTTCTACTGCAGCAGGGTCTGAGAATGCTGTACGTCGATCACATTGCTGACAAAAATGTTGTTGCTCTTGAATCCACTAACCTGGGGTGTTTCAGGTGTCTTATTTTGTTTCCCCAAAGCAGCATCAAAGTCTGTAATGCTTTACGCTACTTATCTTGCTGACTCTCTCACTGTAGACATTAAATTTCTCCAACATCTTCTCTCTCTGATGGTAGCAGAGGAAGCATTAAAGCTGACTGCTCAAGGAGAGGAACACGTGCTGTTTGCTCCTGCATCCTACAGGCCTATCCTCACACATCCCATGCTTAGCACAACTATAGTCTTCTCCTGGAACTAGGTAAAGTAGCCAGCTCATACCCTAAGCTCCAGAGAAGACTGGACCAGGATAGTTAACTTTGTCTTGTGTTGGAGACATTACAAAGCAGTGTATAACATAACAGTACATTATATATATACATTACCCCATTGGGGTAATGCTCACTTGCCTATTGAAAGGCAAGCTGTCCTTGGGTTGGTGCTTGGATCCATCTGTGGCAGTATGGGACTGATCTAACAGTCAGAAGACCATTTGTTTTTCTAGGCTTAGATGGTACCGGCCTGATGAAGTTCAGCATGGGGGCAACCACATCTACAATCAACAGTAAACATGGAAGGAATTAATTAAATCTCGTACACTAGGTTTCTGAGGTGCACACAGAAATCTTGGTGCAAGCCCCAGTTGTGCACACAGAAATCTTGGCGCAAGCCCCAATCGTGCAAAAATATACAACTTTCTGGACATTTTACAATGCACTAGCCACTTTTCAAAAAATTGTGCAGATTGAAGCAGGAAGTGGGCCGTGCATGCCAGTCCTAGGTGGGCCAGCTATTTTTTTTTAAATATGTGCCAGAAAACTGTATACATACTTGAATTCTACACCAGCTCCTAACCAAAATACAGTAGATTTCAGTTTTGGTGTATGGGCAATCCAAGATGTGCAACAATTAGTAAGAGGTGTGCACATCCGACAAGACCAGTATATAAAGCACTGGTCTTAAAGTGGTTTATCAACGTCTTTTTCTTAGTATAGGTCATCAATATCTGATCAGTGATGGTTCGACTCTTGGCACCCCAGCCAATCAGCTGATGAAGAGGCTGTGATGTTCTGGGAGGAGCTATAGTCTTTTCTTAGGCCAGTGACGTCATGAGTCACATGGCCTATGTGCAGCTCATCCTTATTCAAGTGAATGGATCTGGGCTACAATACCAAGTACAGCTGTACAATATGTACACATTATGGATGGTGCTGTGCTTGGTATGCTATGTGATAATCACAGTAAAACATAAAAAAATGCAACAGCACTCTGCGAACGCAAACAATAAAATGAGTACATACAATACTGCCATACTCACTATCTACATGATACTAGCGCTACGTAAATGTGAGATTCTTGGCAAATAATTTTGTACAAAAATTATCTGTGCCCGTCTGCCATACATCAAGGCGATCTCTTTAAGACGGGAACCTAACACTAAACGCCATAGTCACTAAATGCCATAGCAGCCTCCATTAACTACAGAGGATGCAGGCTCCACATGCATGCTAAGCCAACATTATATTGTACCTCTTGTGGTGCCAAAATGGCCTCCACTGATTTCAGGGAATGCAGGCTCCACATGCATGCCGAGCCCACACAATATGATACCTCCGTGGTGCCACACTGACCTCAGAGTTACGATCAGGGAATGCAGGTTCCACACAACGCTGAGCCCACTCTGTATTCCACCTCTCCTGGTGCCAACTGTCCTCCAATGCATATAGGGAGAGCAGGACACAGCTTTATGCTAGCACTAATTAAAATCAGCCTGTAGAGCAAACAGGTTAGTTAGGCGTGCACGACTGAAATGGTGGTGGAGTCAGCCACGCCTCTACCTAAACTGCAAGAAAAACTGGGGGTCACTGGAACGCCACAATCTCTTCAAACAGCTAAAATGTAGTGATGTCAGGAGTCAGAATGATCAAATATTAATGACATATCTTTAGGAAATCCTTTAATAAGTGCCCCCCAAAAATGCTGTTCGGCCCCACACGTGCACCGTGCTGCCAGTGTGAAAGTAGCTTTAGAGGCACTGTCTACCCCTGATACAAAACCTTCTGCAGTATTACTACCTTGTGAACTACTTGAAACAGTGACTACTGCTTATATTTGTACTGAAACTCTCATTGTCTATTTAGTATAAAGAGACTTTGTTTATAACTAAGCAGGCCTGGTCCCTGCCTCCACCATCCTTCTGCCCCTGCTCTTCTCCTCCTGCCTTGCACCCTGCCAATCATCCACCATCAAGGGCACCCCAGCCACCACCAGGCAAATCTTAAAAGGGTGGTCCCATCTCAGTCTTTCATGGCTGATACTGAATAACCCACAGTAAGAGTCGACCCAGGGAAGCAAAATTACAGAAATTCACAAGCAAAAGCAGTAGTAGTGTGCTGCGCTAGGCTGTTTGAGTAGTTCCAATTCTCTGCTATAAGAGTTATGGAAAGAGTGGAGCAGCTCTACAATTTCCTTAAAGGGGTTATCCAACCCCTATAATCACCCTGCCAATAGGCGGGCCACTCGTATATATTATACTTACCTGCTCCCCAGCATGCGCTCCGCTCCAGATCCCTGCAAGGCCACCGCTGCACCTCCCCATCACACAGATGAACACATCTGACGACGGAGGGAGCAACCAATAGCAGGCCACAACGGGGACGAGCCTCTCTAGTAAAGCAGGTGACACTAGGGGGGCTCATGCAGGGATCCTGAGTGACACAGCTGGGGAGCAGGTAAGTATAATGTATACGAGGGACCCAGGCATTGGGGGGTCATTATAGGGGGTGGATAACCCCTTTAACTCCAGCCACACCATGAAATGTCGATATGGGGCAATTTCTTTAATGAATGAGTAGGCAGAGTTAACTTCAAGCAAAAGCTGAATTTTAACCCCCCCCCCACCCTTAATTTACATTATTAGGTGGCTCCATTCTGGATTTTGAATACCTAAACGTATGATACATATCCCCTATTTGTTTTATTGTGCTATTCTTACAGAGAAGCAGTTCCGAATTCTATAGTGGGCATTGTTTTGCTTCCAGTTTCTCATATTACCTATCATATCAGGTTTATCAAGGACTTTAGTAAACTTTGAAGGTTATACGTCTCTGCTGTTCATAAATTAGAGAGTTATTTAAGGAGGAATATATTTTATTGGTCTAGTTTAGTAAAGCCAAACTACATTTGTAAGATAAATGATAAAGCTTCTTTAATCTTCATTTTTAATCTCGCACTGGTAAACTAGGGCATACGTTGTGGCTTGGGAACCAAATAAAAAATGCTCTCAGCCTTTCATCCTTTAAAAGCAAACAAACAAAATAAAATGGATCAATAAAGAAAGATCTCAAAAAGTTAATAACTTTAGATATAGGCTGTACACAGAGCCAAGCCAAATATAAACAGATGATTTATTGGTTAACAACCTATCAAAGATTTAGGCCTCTTTCAGACTAGCGGCAACCCGTATCCGGCAGGTGAAGGGTGCCACTGGATCCGTGCTGCCGCAGTGAGCGCGCTCCGGCCCCACACATGTCACACAGTACATACACACAGACATATACACATACAAATACACATAGATACTTACATGCTCCCGGCAGGTCTCCACAGCGCAGGAGGAGCAGGACGGCGCACACATAAGATGATTCTCCACAGCGCCCTCTGCTGGGCGCCGGGTGGAATCGTCCTATGTGTGCGCTGTCCTTCTCCTCCTGCGCTGTGGAGACCTGCCGGGAGCATGTAAGTATGTATGTATATTTGCATGTGTATATGTATGTGTATGTTTATGTGTATGTCTGTATGTATGTGTCTGTATGTATGTGTGCAGGTGACGGATCCGTCATGAACTCTATTGAAAGTCAATGGAGGACGGATCCGTTCAACATTGTGGCACACCAAACGGATCCGACCCCATTGACTGTCATTGGGGGTCATGACGGATCTGTCTTGGTGCGGATGCCTGGACCGGAGAGCAAACCGCAGCATGCTGCGGTTTGCTCTCCGGTCTGAAGACGGAATGGAATGCATTCTGTTGTCTTCAGTTCAGTTTTGTCCCCTTTGACAATGAATGGGGACAAAACTGAAGCGTTTTATTCCGGTATTGAGCCCCTATGACGGAACTCAATACCGGAATTATAAAATGCTAGTGTGAAAGTAGCCTTAGCTGTTTTAAGTTTGTTAAATTATCAGGGAGTTATTCTGATTGCCTGATTGGAGTCGGGAAGGAATTTTTCCCCCTAAAGTGAGAAAAATTTGGCTTCTACCTCACAGGGTTTTTTTTGCCTTCCTCTGGATCAACTTGTAGGAAAACAGGCTGAACTGGATGGACAGATGTCTTTTTTCGGCCTTACAAACTATGTTACTATGTTACTATGTAAATATTTTTTTGGCCTTTAAAGGGAAACTAACAGATCTATTTAATGGCCCATGTAAATATCTTCACCAAAAGCTTGTTCTGCCAACAGTAACTCCACATGCACATACTCAGCTAAAAGTGCATGTGTTTTCAATGGGAAGAGTATGTTAGTCATCTAAAGAATCCTGAGCAGCTCTTCTACTACTTGCATGCACCAGATTATAGTCTAATACTCTTGCGCTGTGGCACTGTGATGCCAAGAGAGCCTAAATCCAATGATGTCATGGGAGACAGAATTAAAGAGGACCTTTCACCACTCCTGACATGCCTGTTTTAATAGCTTCATGCATTCCCCATATAATAACCATTCTGGAACATCTTTTCTTATGTCTGTATGTTGTGCCATTCCTTTGTTATTTGCACTAGAAGTTATGAATGAATTGCTATTTGTCTTCAGTAAGGGTACAGAGGGTGATAACAAGTTGGGGGTGTGTACCTGCACAGTTTGAACATGGCAGCACTGATTGGATACAGTGAGTCTGTGCAGGGACACACCCCAACTGGTCACCTCCCCTCTGTTCCTTTACTGAAGACAAATAGCAATTCATTCATAACTTCTAGTGCAAATATTAAAGGAATGGCACACCATAGAGACATAAGAACAGATGCTCCAGAATTGTTATTACATGGGGAATGCATGAAGCTATTAAAACAGGCATGTCAGGGGTGGTGAAAGGTCCTCTTTAAATCTCCTTCCTGATCTGCAGACTTTGACTGATTATAGGTTTAGTGCTAGGGCCTACTGTATCTTTTGAGTCCAGAGTTTCCTTCCTGACTCTTGGATCAGTTTATTGTGTTGTTCCTTGGATTGCAGAAAACTGTGGTTCCATGGCTTTGACTCCTGCTTGGCCAAGACTTTGTTGCTTTCTTCGTCTGTGGACTGCTGACACTTTAGTGGTCTTACCACATTGACCCTGGCTTGCTTTGGACTTTGTTATTCTCTTTCCTATTGGATTACTGACATTTGTGGTTATATTGCTTCTCTGGCTTTCTTTGAATCTTGTTGTTTTCTTTGTGTAGTGCCCTGGAGCAGGGACACTGTGAAGTCTGGATATTTGTGGACATCTGCCTGTTTCCCCTATGCAAAGCTATAAACTTCTCACTTTGTCACTTAAAAGGGTTAACGTACACTGTTTAATACTGTGTAACTGTATTTTATATGTATATTGTAATATATATCTTGTTCATTTGCACTGAATTTACGAGGCTCTGTGGAAAGGATTAATGAATACTGAAATACTTTTGGGACTTTTAATAAGAAGCTGGTAATTTTCCACAGCTGCCATAGGCTTTAAAGAAGAGCATCTTTTGGAGGGAAAAAGCCAGATGTTGTTTACTACTAGACTGACCTTTTGAATGTCTGGTTTAGCCCTGTTGTTATGTCTGGAACTTGTTTTTGTCTGGAAATTGTGTGAATCATTGAAGCTCTAATGTAAGTCTATGACAGATGTAAAGTGTATGTGTTTGTGCTGAGCTTCTCCACTCCACCCCTCCCACTTGAAGTTTCCAGTCTAGCTAGAGATAGTATATACAGAGAGCAGTCAGAGCCCCTAGTTAGAGTGACCCAAAGAAGACACTGACATGGGGACGCTGACCCACAAACCATGGGTCACCAGCACTATGACCAAAGAGCCACCTGCACTACTGAGCTACAGACCGTGGGCCTTTGACCAGGATACCAACCTTTGGAGAGAGAAGGACAGCTAGCTTAGGCCTTTTCTCAGCATCAAACCCTTCTTCTGCCAGTGAGAAGACTGGAGAAGCCTCTCTTGTATTGTTTTGCACCTGAATTCCTCCAGTAAAGAAGTACTGAAAGAAGTTAACTGCAGACCCTGATTCTCTGGACTTTTTTTCCCATTGAGGTGCACTACGCCTTGCCATCCCTTCTGGAGAGCAGCAACACATGGTGACACCTCAACTGTGTCAGGGGGACTCAGCGAAGCATTGGGGCCACTCCAAACCCTCGCTACCCGCAATATGGGGGAATGTTTTCCTCTGGCAGAAAGGGTGAAAAATTTACGTTACTAATTGGAAACACTGTGCATGCAGTTTGCCACATCTTATAGTGAGCAGATGCCTGCTGCCAGCATGTCAGAAAGGGAGACCCCCTCTGTCCCTGCAGATTCAGCCCCCTCCCACCACCACAAGCAGCAGAAGCCCAACAGCAGTAGCAGCAGCAGCCACTTCAGTCTCCTCATCATGATGGAGCAACTTTTCCATGTGCCACTGAGGACA
Organism: Rhinella marina; assembly: GCA_900303285.1. Lineage (NCBI taxonomy): Eukaryota > Metazoa > Chordata > Amphibia > Anura > Bufonidae > Rhinella > Rhinella marina. The sequence continues at coordinate 20,134 of ONZH01023006.1, forward strand.
GTCAGCAAGCCAACAGCTCCTGCTTCAATGCCCAGGTTCAGGCCTACCTAAACTATGGTCAGTCTCTATTACATACCCAGTTCCCTGACCCCATGGATTTCTGGGCAGGCAGACTGGAACAATGGCAAGAACTGGCACAGCTCTTGCCCTACCTCCACTGTCATCTCGGTTTTCAGCACTGTGGGGGGCAAGGTGACACTCAAGGTGACACTCAAATGGACCAAGTTGTCCTCCTCAAGTGTCCAAAACTTTTCTTTCAAAAATATGCCTTGATTTATGAGGATTTTCACACTCCTACAGCTGATTTCAATGTACAGACCTCACCCTTCTCGCCTTGCTGGTGGTGACCCCTCTTGCCACTGTTGCTATCTGTCTGCCTATAATCACATTTTGTATCGCTCAATACAGCTCTATGGCTGAATCACTTTCTACACTGTTTAAAGTTTAACATTTTTTATGTGTGTGTGTGTGGGAGGTACATTTCTTTAAGGGGCAGCATAGATGTATGTGATCATTGTATCAACAGAAACCTGCCACTAATGCTTGTTTTTGAAGCTTTAGAATTTCAACCATGTGGAAAGTGATTACACAGAACTGACCCTCAGGCACTAGTGGCAGTGGCATGATGCATTGCAGGCACCAGTTTTGCCTGGACTTTAACAAAATTACTTTTGTGACAGCAGTCAGTGTTTGTACTGCCCTGAGGAGGAGGTGAAGGAAGAGGCTGAAGACCCCAGATATAGCTGTGTTGGTGGTGGTAGTATTAATGGGCGCCATAACTGTGCTGTTGGCGTTGAGCCGACAGTCGCAGTCAGGGAAGAGCAGGAGAGGGGGGCCAAAGAATCCTCCATGATATCCCACAGTCTGATGCGAAGCGAAAGGTAGGGTGAGAACTCCAATGACAATTACGTGCTAGATAGGACCTGGGAGCCAGATCAGGGTGCTGAGAAGGAGGCAACATCAGTAATAAACAACAGAGGCCATATTGTAATATCAGGACCGGTGAAAAGTCCTCTTCAAATAAATTCAAAGTACTCCCCTAAAAATATTCAATTGTGACTGTGTGGAATTAGCCTTCAGTGAATCAAAGCATCCAAAGTGGAATTCAACGCGAAGTTTAGAAAAAATTCAATTCACAATGAATTTCCTCACATTTAGTGGTAACAATTTTTTTTCCTAAAATGGCAGCTACATGTTTTCCAAAGTGAAAGTAAGAAACCTGGGAATGCAAGATGAGCCATAATGCGGTGTACAGTCATGGCCAAAAGTTTTGAGAATGACACAAATATTATATTTTCACATGATCTGCTGCCCTCTGGTTTTTATGTGTGTTTGTCAGATGTTTTTATCACATACAGAAATATAATTGCAATCATATTATGAGTAACAAAAGCTTATATTGACAGTTAGAATGAGTTAATGCAGCAAGTCAATATTTGCAGTGTTGACCCTTCTTCTTCAGGACCTCTGCAATTCTCCCTGGCATGCTCTCAATCAACTTCTGGACCAAATCCTGACTGATAGCAGTCCATTCTTGCACAATCAATGCTTGCATTTTGTCAGAATTTGTAGGTTTCTGTTTGTCCACCCGTCTCTTGATGATTGACCACAAGTTCTCAATGGAATTAAGATCTAGGGAGTTTCCAGGCCATGGACCCAAAATCTCTATGTTTTGTTCCCTGAGCCATTTAGTTATCACCTTTGCTTTATGGCAAGGTGCTCCATCATGCTGGAAAAGGCATTGTTGATCGCCAAACTGCTCTTGGACGGTTGGGAGAAGTTGCTCTCGGAGGACATTCTGGTACCATTCTTTATTCATGGCTGTGTTTTTAGGCAAGACTGTGAGAGAGCCGATTCCCTTGGCTGAGAAGCAACCCCACACATGAATGGTTTCAGGATGCTTTACAGTTGGCATGAGACAAGACTGTTGGTAGCGCTCACCTCGTCTTCTCCGAATAAGCTGTTTTCCAGATGTCCCAAACAATCGAAAAGGGGATTCATCAGAGAAAATGACTTTACCCCAGTCCTCAGCAGTCCACTCCCTGTACCTTTTGCAGAATATCAGTCTGTCCCTGATGTTTTTTCTGGAGAGAAGTGGCTTCTTTGCTGCCCTCCTTGAGACCAGGCCTTGCTCCAAGAGTCTCCGCCTCACAGTGCGTGCAGATGCACTCACACCTGCCTGCTGCCATTCCTGAGCAAGCTCTGCACTGCTGGTAGCCCGATCCCACAGCCAAAACACTTTTAAGAGACGGTCCTGGCACTTGCTGGTCTTTCTTGGGCGCCCTGGCGCCTTTTTGGCAACAATGGAACCTCTCTCCTTGAAGTTCTTGATGATGCGATAGATTGTTGACTGAGGTGCAATCTTTCTAGCTGCGATACTCTTCCCTGTTAGGCCATTTTTGTGCAGTGCAATGATGACTGCACGTGTTTCTTTAGCGATAACCATGGTTAACAGAAGAGAAACAATGATGCCAAGCACCAGCCTCCTTTTAAAGTGCTCAGTGGTGTCATTCTTACTTAATCATGACAGACTGATCTCCAGCCCTGTCCTCATCAACACCCACACCTGTGTTAATGGAGCAATGACTGAAACGATGTTAGATGGTCCTTTTAAGGCAGGGCTGCAATGATGTTGAAATGTGTTTTGGAGGATAAAGTTCATTTTCTAGGCAAATATTGACTTTGCAAGTAATTGCTGTTAAGCTGATCACTCTTTATAACATTCTGGAGTATATGCAAATTGCCATTATAAAAACTGAAGCAGTAGACTTTGTAAAAATTAATATTTGTATCATTCTCAAAACTTTTGGCCATGACTGTAGACAGCCAATTATCAGCTAGCCAGTCAATGTGATGTCACAGCCCTTTAAAAGCCTCCTCCCACGAGTTCTCCACCATTTCACTGTGAACTGAGCATAGGAAAAGATATGACAAGCGCTAGAGACAGTTTTGCTAAAAAATTTTAATTGTGAAATATTGAATAGGGAGAAGGTAGGGACCGTGTAGGGAGATCATAGGGAGAGTTTTTGCACACTGTATGGAGAGCATAGGAAGAATATAGGGAGACTGCACGGACAGTGCAGGAACTGAAATCTGAAGCTGAAGGGATCCATAGCAGTGCAACGCGCAGAGCTATCTAATTAAATTGTGTCTTCTTTGTTTAATAGAATTCTATTAGGCCTTGATTCTCAAATTTGGGATACTAAACTAATTTTACTGTTATTGGGGTTCCACCTTGTTTAATAGATAAGCAATTCTATTGCGTCTTGATTCTCAAATTGAGGTGAATAACCTGTCTAATTTTACTGTGATCGTGGTGTCCACCTTGTTTAATAGATAGGCAATTCAATTATGCCTAGTTCTACTGTTATTGGGGTGTTCACCTGATTTAATAGATAAGCAATTCTATTATGCCTTAATTCTTAAATTGGGCTGATTAAGCTGTCTAATTTTACTGTTATTGGGGGGGACCACCTTGTTTAATAGATAAGCAATTCAATTATGCCTTGATTCTTAAATTGGGGTGAATAAGCTGTCTATTTCAATTGTTATTGGGGTGTCCACCTTGTTTAATAGATAAACAATTCTATTAAGTCTTGATTCTCAAATTAGGGTGAAAAAACTTGTTCTACTGTTATTCGGTTTTCCACATTGATATTGAACAACTTATTTTACATATACAGTTAGTGTTACAGTACAGTATGTCAAACAGACAGTTTCCAGGGCCCTCAAAGGGAACGGGTAGCAGCAAATTTGTTGCTGGAGTTAGCAGAAGTAGCAGCAGAAGAAGGGGGGGGGTTGTTGGCAGCAGCAGCCACGGCAACAGACCAGAGCTGCCACTGTCATCCCATGGTCATGTTTTAACAATCAATCCTGCTCTACTGGAATGGTTGTCTTGGTCTTCAACATCATCTGTACTGACCTCAGACACTAGCAGCATGGACTCGGTGGGTTCCTCTGACACCATACTTCGTTGGCATGTCTCAGGAACAAGATCTCTGCTGTAACCTGTTCTTAACCTGCCTCTTTCCTTTGCTGCTCCTTCTGCCAGACAAGTAATGTATGCAGCCAGCTCTGCTACGCTTTTCAGCGAGGAAGATATTAGTGAGGACAGTCAGCAGCTATTATCCAGCACAGATTTAGAGGAGAGATCCTATGCTTCCTCTTGTAGGCATGCAAGTAGTGATGATGACAGTCACGTGGGAGTAGGTGTAGCCAGCAGTCAGGGACGCGGTCATGAACCTGGTGAGGGTGACATAAATAACAAACAGACCAGGGGTGGACATACTGCCTGTGCAGCCGGTTCAACTGCACAGGGGCCCAGAGTGTGAGGGGGCCCTCCAGCTCAGCTGTCTTTGTGTCCATAAGACACACAGACAGCTGATTGTAATGGTGAAGCAGGCCACCATTCATTACTGCATCCAGAATGTAGAAGGGGCCCCCTGGCAACCTGTGTCTCGCTATCTTACTTCAGTCTGCCGTGGCCCCGCCTCCTTACAGCCTGTAGACAGCGTTATGAAGCGTTTTAAATGAGCTCAGCCAGGTAGGTAGCTCCGCCTCCCGTTTAGCGATAGCACTAGCTCCACCCCTTTCTGTAGCTCTGCCCACGCCTGGTCCTCAGCTAGCTGTTCAGCACCTTAGGCTTGGTTCTGAATGAGTGAGGCCTGCAGTGAGTGACAACTGGAGTGACAACTGGAGGCGGTCTGTGTGCCCACTGTTCCTGCCAGACACTGAATTTGACTTGGTATATTAATTTCTTTTACCCCACCCATCACCCCTGTCCCCCTCTGGCCCTCCTGTGACTGTCCCTGAGGGTGCATTCACACAACCGTGCTGTGTTTTATGGTCCGCAAATCGCGGATCCGCAAAGCAAGGATGCTGCACTTGTGCGTTCCGCAACTCATTATAGAAATGCCTATACTTGTCCGCTTGTGGTTGAGGACAAGAATAGGACATGCTCTATCTTTTTTGTGGGGCCACAGAATGGAACAACGAACCTATTGAAATGAATGGGTCCGCATCTATTCCACAAAATTGCGGAACAGATGCCGCACCATTCATATGGTCATGTGAATGAGCCCTTATCCACACATTGTGAGGCTAAATTCACAAGATCTAATGTATTTTGGGGTCCGCATATTGGCAAGATATGGATGCAGTCCATGTGCCATCCATATATTTTTGCAGAACCATTGACTAAAAATGGGTCTGCAGTCTGCATTTTGCAGAGAAGTTTAGGACATGTCACATTTTCTGTCTTGAGCAGAATGGACATACGGATGCAGACACATAGAAATAATTTGCTTTCTGCATCCGTATGTCTGTTCCACAAAGGATAGAAAATGTGACATGTCCTATACTGATTCGCAACATGCAGGCAGTTAATGGGTCTCCAGAAGAATGCAGATGGCACATGGACGTCATCCATAACTAGCAGATCACAAAATATATATGGTCCGTGTTGTGTAAATGGCTTAAAAGTGTTGCCCAGACGCTCAGGGGGTCATTTATTAAGACTGGGGCTTTAGATTCTTAATAAGCCCCATCACTGGCGGTGGATAACTGAAGTTATGAAGAGGCCCCAGCCTCTACATAACTTTCGTGCATGCAGCTTCAGTTCTAAATGTAATAAAGCTTCCTTTCTGTCTTACATTTAGATCATTTTCTACACCTAAACCAGGTGTAGAAAATGGTAAAGGAGACGGGCCTACCGACGCCTCCACGCCACAACCAGTTTTATAAACCTGGCGTGAGCCAGATTGCAGCACAACTAACTGTTGGGCCGCAATCTGCATCTGAAATATGCCTAATATAGAGATATTTCAGGATAATAAATGACCCCTCAGTTTCTCCTACTGATCAGATATGGAGAGACAACAAGAACATTTCCGACACCCAGCAATTATCAAATCCCAAGGGACTATGCACGATACTTGCTGAGCGTTGCATGGTTGCCATGTCTGGTGTAGGCAAATGGAATGCATTGGTGTCCCTCCACGTGTCATGTAGGGGTGGGGGAGTGGGGGCAGGCGCATTCTTTGCACAGGGGCCCTCTGCTGTTTGTGTCCACCCCTGAAACAGGGAGTAGTGGATGATGATGTAGCCGAGTGCACGTGGGAGCCGGGTGAATAGGGAGCTTCATCAACATCATCAGGTGTTGAGGGTGGCAGCTTGCCCGTCAGACAGGGGCAGGGTGGCAGCATGCAGCTGAGCCAACAGGATGCAAGCATGGCTTTGAGCAAGTGGGGTGGCAGCAGTGTGAGATATTGAGCCAAACTTGCCCAGGGTAGACCGTCTGCAACTCAGGAGCCTACCTGTCCAGATCCAACTAATGGCGCATGGCTTAATAGAGGCAGAGGCAGGTAGTCAGCATGGAGTGGTGGGGGATAAGATGCCATACTCGCCAGTGTGGGAATTTTTCTGTATGTATTGTGGGCAGAAGGTGAAGCGCTGACAGGGTGCTAACATTGGTACCATGGCCCTGCGTCATGGATTCACCATAAAGTGGCCTGGGATAACTGTGGCACTAATGTAGTTGTACCACCACCTCTTTTCCAGCAGTCAGCAGAAGGGAGCTGTGTTTCCTTTCCATCGTCTACTGGTCCTAATGCTCCTACTCCTTTTCACGTGTTTCACCACAAAACGATCACCAAGGCAATTGCAAAGAAACAACAGTATGCGTAAACTCATGCAATAGGGCAGAAGCTGGACATGCTCCTTGCCAAGTTGCTGATACTACAGTGCATCCCTTTCTATGTGGTGGTGCACATTTCAGAGAACTGATGGCTTGAGCTGAGCTAATTTGGAGAGTCAAAAGCTCCGCTACTTCTCTAAAAAGATTCTGTACCAGCCCTGAATAAGTAAGTACAGCAGAAGGTGAGCCATTCCTTGTGCCTGTCAGTGTCTGGTACAGTTCATGGCAGTGTTGATGTGTGGAACTGTAACTATGGTCAAGGACAATACAGGTCTATGGTTCCTGCCCAGGCATCCCAGGACACCAGGCACACCAGCAACTTGGCCAGGTGATGGAAATGCTACCTGCGCATTCTCATGCTGTGATTGCTGCACCAATGTCCTCCTCTGCTTCCTCATCCTCCACCTTGTCTTCAGCCTCCACTGTAGGCACATTTCAGAGGCATCTAAGTGGGTGTTTAGTGTGGCCGGGTGCATAGTTACCCCAAAGAGAACTGTGCTCCTAGAGGCTCATTTACATACAAAATTTAATTTTCATCAGCAATCCAGGCAGCCTGTACGACTCATCATTTTCATGGCTTTATTTGTACTTATTATGCTTCATCATGCTTCCATGGCTTTAGATCCAGTTTTTTATCCAGATGCCCTTGGCACAATAAAAATATACAAACACAAAGGAATTCTCCGCTCTGAGCTCTTTTCTGAAGTCCTCTAAGTATTGTAAATCTTGATTTTTGAGGGATCATACTACAAACACTATAATCCTCCATTAGGCATCCACTCAGCATGGCCAAGGTTAACTTCTCTGGCCAAATAATTAAAGGAGATTTAAATGGATCCAGTGTCCAGCTGTGTTGGGAATTGTAAAATTTAATTAACTACGTATATGCCAGAGATTGAGTTTACAGTGTAGAAAAAAAAACACAATTTCAGTGTTCAATGAAATCGTACCAGTCATTGATAATTCAAAGGGATTTTCTGAGCTTAGAATTTTTTTTTTTTAAGATAGGAAATACAGCTACTCTTGCCCATAGGTTGTGCCTGGTATTGCAACTTACAACCAGTGAATGAGGATAAGCTGCAACAATGACGCAGCCTATTGTCTAACGTGCCCCTTTTTCTTAGAAAATAACACTTGTTTTTCTAATTTTATCTAACTATTCTCAAATGAACCAATATATTAAACGTATACTATTTATTCCATTCCTGACCAGCATGGTACATGTATGGCACTCCGGGCAGTGGTTTCTTGACTCTCACCATATGTGTGTGCCGCACTGATTGAGCAGTGACAGGAGATGTACATGCCCGATTAGCAACAGGGTCCTGGCTTTTACTGACAGTAGTCAGCATTGAGCATCTAAGGGGTTAATCCGCCAGCATGGAGATTTTCAGCAAACCCCTTAGATGCCATGCTCAATGCTGATTGCTGTATCTAAGGGGTTGGCAAAAGGAGGGAGTTCCCTCTCTCATCAATTGGGTCCCAGCAATGTAATTTCAGGGTGCTGATGATGGCTACGGAAGCTACAAGCCTGCCATCTATGGAAGCCTATGATGTCTAGCCACCAGGCTAGTTCCCCTAGGACAGTGGTCCTCAACATTAGATGTGCTCAATGCTGAGGGAGGGAGTTTCCTCTCTCATCCATTGGGTCCCTGCTATGTAATCACAGGGTGCCAATGGAGGCTATGGCAGCTACTGGTCAGCCAGCTATGGAAATCTATGAGGCCTAGGACAGTGGTCCCCAACCTTTTTATGTACCAGGGACCAGTTTAATGCAAAATGATTAACTAATGCACCAGTGGGTTGATGTAGTGGTTGATACGTGGCCCACACTAGCAGGCGGGTCAAAACTGGAAGGCCAGTACACATACACAGTAATGAGTAGGTGAGGTGAGGCCTAGGCCGGGATACATGACAGGCACAACAGCCGGACTCAGGCCCAAAATGCAGGCGCAAATCCAACTGCTATGTCTATGAGCCATTATGGCCTTATTCCTTGGCCTGTAATCTTCCCAGCAGGTGCAATGTAGTGACATCATCGCACCTGCTGGGCTGAGTAGGAGAGTGCATGGGCTGTTGATCATCCCCCAGCCTGCCCTTGTCCTCTGCACTCTCCTGCTCAACTCAGCAGGCATGATGACATCACTGCATCATGCCTGCTGCTGAGGAGAACATCTGCTATGGCAGGGGTGCACAACCTGCAGCCCGAGGGCCACATGCGGCCCTTGATACCATTATGTGCGGCCCCCAACCATCTGGTAACAGACATGTATGTCTATGTCTTGTGGCTGCTCACATGTATTTTTCATATATTCTCCCACTAGATGGGAGTACTAGAAATGTAACCAGACATTTAAAGTATATACTGTATGTACAATAAGCCATAAATTATGGTATTTCAGTTGTTATTACCCCTTTAAATTTTATTTTCAGCCCTTGTTGTTGGTTCAGTCTAACAATGTGGTCCCCACCTAGAAAACATTGTGTACCCCTGTGCTATGGGGATGAGCCTTTTCTAGTTACGCCCATCATGTTCTAATTGGTGGGGATCTGAAAGGCAGTACCTATAACGTATATTAGAATGAAAAGTATGTATTGCACTTCAGTGCTTTTCCTGAACAGTGGAGCTCCTGAGCACTCGCTGGGCAGGGAATTACAACATGGAGTGGTGTTGCAGTTTCCTTCAGTGTAGGTGGCCAGGTGCATCACTGTACAGTAGGGAAATCTATCCCTGTTCATTGTAGAGACTGTGGTGGTTTACCTCCCCCACTGATCAGAATGTTATGACATAACCTATAAATTCACGAGAATAATCCTTTATTGTTATATTTAGTGTCGAGCGAATCAAAGTATCCGAAGTCAACTTCAATCTGAATTTCAGATCCTCCTGTAGAATGTCATTGTTTTCTGAAATACTACTGCACTTATGGTTCTTCACCCCTGATATAACTGGTATGCTATGTCATAGATGGGGTGGTGCTCAGTTTTCAGATGCTCTGCTGTGGCACTGCAGGATAATAAAGTATTAATGTTGACTCCCCTTGCCAGATCTGACCTTCTATTGGGTAATATCCTGTGCTGTATCTTCTGTTGATGTTGGTGCAGAGAGTCACGTAGTACACGTATAACCATACCAATTATACAGCATTGTTACAGTTCTATAGATTGGCCAAATAACACCTTCATATAGTTTCCTAAATAACAATTCTATAAAATGTCCCCACCACTAGTGTTGAGCGAAGCAAAGCATTCGAAGTGGAATTTGGTCTGAAGGGAAACATCACAAAAAATCCAAATTTCCTCACTCATGGTAACAAATTAGGTTTTCCTGAAATGGTGGCTACATGTGTTATAAAGCGAAACTAAGTGTAAAGATAACAAACCTGGGAGCGCAAGATCACCCATAATGCCGTGTAACCAGCTAATCTGCAAATAGCCATCCCCTGTGATGTCACAGCCCTCTAAAGCCCACATCCCACATGGTCTCCTGATTTACAACGATTTGTGATTAATACATTTGTAATAACTCAAATTTCTCGGAAAACTTTGTTAAAGCTGAATCAAATTGTTTAAGATTTCCTCATCTCTACCCACCATCATACATTGCATAAGTAATATACTCCACAGTGCCTAAGAATCAGGGCCACCTACTGCCTAAATACATGTGAGATTTATTCACCAAAAGTACAGACCAGCCATGTTTAAGGTCCTCATTTAAACCATTTTCAATCAGTCCCCTTGGATATTTGGAGCTCTGCTTCTTCTGTAGATGGTATAATAGCATTTGAAGTCTAAATCTGGCTTTGAACACACAGATACATGACTTTGACTGTACTGCTCCACTGCAGCTTTCTTTATTTCAATACCATGCAGAGATCCAATAATACTGCCATATAGTGACCAAATAACAGCTACATTATGTACATTAAGTAATGTAAGGCCCCTTTCACACCTGCGACGCAGTGGCCCCGGTGGGTGAACAGCCCGCTGGCAACCCCTGCCGAGAGGCGGCCGGAACGAAAATACAACACGTCTGCCTCTCGGCAGGGGTTAACATGCTGCAGCCGGATCCGCGGCCTGCCCCCATTACAGTGAATGGGGTCGAAGCGCAGTTCTGGCCCCACACGTGCACCTGCGGCAGCACAGATTCGGCGGGCTGTTCACCCACTGGAACAGCCTGCCAGAGCCCCGCGCCGCAGGTGTGAAAGTAGCCTAAGAAAAGGGCCAAACGATGTCAAGGTAAAACCTATATAATTTATATTAAGATTGGTTACTAGCCTTGGTTGCCACTCCACCTGTTGTTCCCTATTAAGCGGGGTCAGTTCATGCACCCCTAATGCTGGCTCTGCCCAAATATCACACATGATCGTTGTGGTCTCAACAGCAGGGCATCCTGTGAATACTGTAGCTTATCATCAGGAGAACTCTTCTTACAAGAAGGTACTGTCCAAAATGGACAAAGCCTTTAGGAAAATCAAAGATAAAACATTACTGAGAAGTGTCGTCTTTAAATACAATAATAAAACATGCCATATAATATATTCCTGAAAGTAAGACGTGCTTATGAAAGCCCACTTAAATGATGGCATGCTGGTAACGTCTCAATAATAGACTAAAGTAGCTTCTTTCAACAAAGGGTAATATCTAAATCCATAATCTCAATAACACGCTGTGTACAAATAGAAAGAAGTGATCACTGAAATTGCTCTATCATCACGGCCTATACTTTCTGGGGAATGATACGCTATACATCTCCCATTTAGGTCTTCGAAAAGGTGATGACGAGTGACTGCTTAAGTACAATAATGGCCTTCCAAAACCTTTAACGTCTTAAATATCCGGAATCTTCCACATGGATAAATTCTCAGTAATTTATACCAAGTATTAAACTGAAATGCCTTTCACTGACGGCATCACAGAGCATTCGTAAAAACAACACAAATATCATCAAAGTGGGGATGCTGCACAGTTACAATGTCAACATGATGTATAATCCATGTAAGAACTGCCCTTGGGATTCTAGTCAGGGAAATTAAAGTACAATACTGGATGAGGAAGCTCTTAGGCCGAGTTCACACTTTAATTACTTGGTCAGTTATTTCCATCAGTTATTGTAAACCGAAACCAGGTGTGAGTCAAAAACACAGAACAGGTGCAGATCTTTCCATTATACCTTATCTCTGAGTAGGCTTCACTATTGGTTTTGGCTCACAGTATATGTGTCCCGAGTGGTCTTTTGCCATATGTCCCAGGACTCCCAGATAGCCACATTCTGCATCGTCCGTCACTATTTCCCCATGGTGCCCCCAGGTATCAGATGAGAATATACCAATACTTCTGGTCAGAAGTAGTTATATACATATTTAATATCGGCTGATATATGTTAATCACCGCTACCAGTTCCACCATCAGCATATAGTTACAACGCAACCTGACATCTCTCACTGCTCCAATGATGCCTTTCCAACTCCAGCAACTTCTTCCTGCTTGCAGTTATCACCTTTATCCAGTCCACTGAGGATGGTAGACCAATAATCCATTGCCTGCTTATTAACCCCTTAATGACTAATGTGTTTTGAGCTTTAATGACGAAGCGATTATTTTTAAAAAAAATTTTCTCATGATCCCTAGTGTTAAGCGAAGCAAAGCATCTGAGCTGTCTTGCCTAAAACAGGCATATAAAATGGTAAATGAGACGGGCCTGTGGGCCCTGTTCCCTTCCCCGCCTGCGCCACACCCACTTTTTTAGACCAGATGTGAGCAGGAAGAAGTTGCAGATTGCGACACAAAGGACCCTCATTATTTTTAAAGGAATTATCTATGCAATGTCATTTTAAATTAACTATTGGTATCATTTTATGTACATTGCATTTTTCTTTCTGGCAGTTCTCCCTGCTGTCTCTCCTGTGGCCAAAACTCAGGTCCACCTTCTGCATTCAATGGTGTGCCTACATGCACCAAAGATTCCCTGCTTCCTTCCTACTGCTGACATAGAGCTGACCTTTCATTCATCCCTGCTTCTAAATTCATGGAAATATAAAGCTATAGACTGTATCTCTCTATAGACAGTAGAGAGGAAAATTGTGTCAGCTTTACATGCTATAGTGCTATTTATTACTGCTATTCATTGTGTGAAGCACTGTTGTCTATGCAGGAGAAGAAGACAGGAACAAAGGTTAGCAGTAGCTGACAGCAGTGCACCCTTGAGACATGCAGCCGCTTGGGGTTCTGCCCAAGCAGATATAGTTAAAATAATATATTTTTTTCTTTTAATTTCTAGGACAGCACCTTCAACTCTTGGTCTGGAGTAGAGATGAGTGAACCAGTTTGCAACCAACCGGGTTAGTTATGAACTTTTCAAAATTTCATCTAGCATCCGAACCCAAAGCTTTTCAGGTTTGTTTCGGATGAATCCAGTAAAACAGCATGCAGCACCATTTTACTGCACATGTTGGCAGAAAAAATCACTAGGGAGGAGGAAGAGGGATGCTCACATGACCCTAAGAAGAAGTGCTTACCTTGATTGGCTCACAAGCCAACAGACAGCCTAAATGAGCCAATCAGGGCTGCAGCAGGCTGGGAGGTGCCCTTGCAGAATCAGCAGAACGTAATTCTGTATTGGGTTATGAATGAGGGTGGATGGGTTTTGCAGTGTCCGACAGAAAACAATCTTATGAACACTGTTCAGTCACAATCAAGCTTCTATTCTACTGTCAGGGACACTGAAGGGACAGGCTAGAATAAAAAAAAAATGTTTACATTAGGGAAAGGCAGAGAAATCTGTCAGCCAGGGAGTGAGAAGTGAGGGGCTAAGGCTTGGTCTGCCTGGCAGTACATTCCAGCTGCAATTTCTACAGCATAACACAGCCGCAGCTGCTGCAGGACATCAAAAGCGGCTACCTGCAAGGACATTTCTTTCTTTCTTCTTTTTTTTTTTTCTATTTTAACAACAATATCGTTTTTTTGTTTGTTTTGGTGTGTGTGTATGCGTGTGTGTAAACCAAAGAACAGACAGTGCAACATCTGCTTCAGGATTTGGTAATGCCACTGTAGGTGGGTTAGGCCTAAATTGTGCCAGAGCTAGGCCAAAGTCAACTGCTTCTAGCTCTGTGCAAGCTACTTCCATATGGTGTTTTTTTTTCTCCACAAGGAGGCCACACAAAACCACAGCTGTACAAGATCTGCAGGATTAAAATAAGCCATGACCATTCAAAGACATCATAGGTACCAGAGCTCTATTGCAGCACATGAGGCTGCATTCCTAATCAGAACAAGTCTGTTCTTCTTCCCCTTGTAACAGCGGCTGCTGTGCACCGCTGTTCCCCTGCTTACCGCCGTGGTCCTGGCCGCCATGTTCAGCGGTGATCTGCTGCCTGTGCTTCCCGTTCACAGCTGCAGTCCTGGGCGCTGTCTGTGTAAGTGCTGTTGCTCTGTGATCCGCTCCAGAGTTTCCATTCAGCCCTGGCTACAACATGCTTGCTGCTTGTTCCTTGCATCACTCCCTCTGGGCTTGCGCATGTTGGATCATGTGGGTTGGATCATGTGACCATGTTGGATCATGTGGGTTGAATCATGTGACATTGTTGACCAATCCTGGCCCTCCTGCTCATGTGTAGGTGGTTCAGCCCTCTTCCCAGATGCCTCAGTGTCAAGGTCCTTCTATCCTGTTTGCTTATCATTGATTGTTCCTGCCTGAATACCTGTGTTGCTGACTTTTACTAGCGGATTCCACTGTCTGCCTGCTTTGACCACCTTGTTGCCGACCTGGATTGCCTGACTTGTACCTGTGCCGCCTACCCTGACCCTTGCCTGTCTGATTTCGCCTCTGCCTCATCCTTCGGTCCTGCATTATTGCTCCTGGTGACGACCCAGCCCTCTGACCACCACTCTATCTCTGGTACCTTCGCAGGTACCTCCTGGTCCGCCTGGACCAGCTGCCTCATGTGCCTATCCTCCTCAGGAGGTACCGACTTGGTGTTTTCCTTGGAAAGTCTATCCCCACCATCAGGGTTATTGTGAAGATCGAGGGGTTTCACTTAGACAACAACCTTAGAGGAGGTAGAACACGAGACACAGTGGGCCCACACCCGCTGATTTGTGACATTCCTGGTCCTCTTTGTGGTAACTAACCCACATCCCCAAGTGATACATACAGTGGCCTTGTCATCGTCATCACCTTCTTCTTTTGCTAAAACTCCTCCTTCTCCTCAGCTCCATCGTGAGACATATATAATGGAATGTTTGGTCATGAAAAAACTTTTCTTCACTTGCAATTAGCTTGTCTACAAACTGAACCCTCACCTGGCCATGTTGCTGTTGGTGCAGTCATTGCTGAACCATTTAAAAGTGCCTTGTACTCTTGCATGGCACAGAACACAGGCTGCTCCTTGAGATCCTCACTGTGCGGCACACTGTGCCCGGTGGACATCTGCAGCAATCGTTATGGGCAGGGACAGTACGTCTTTCATGGACCACTGGGTCAATGTTTTTTGCAGCAGTAGACAGGCAGCACTCCAGCAACATGGACAGGTCCTTTTGACCCCTCCACGATTTACTCGGGCTGACTCCCAAACAAGCATTTATCATCCACCTCCACTTCCTCCTCCGTGGTCACTTCCACTAATCCTACTCCCTATCACATCTTTCAACTGAATCGTCACCACGGGAGACAGTAGCCACACCAGAAAGCAGTTGCTCAAGTACATCAAGCAGCAAACATCCCGCTGGCTGAGCCAACCACCCACCCCACTCCCCACTGACTCTAACTGGGCAAGATGGGCAGTGACAATAGCTGCAACATGCTGGCCACCCTGAACCTGGGGGAAATAACACATGCTTGCGCAAGGTGCTGGCAATGTCCAGAAGACTGTCCCTCTTTTCAGTCACTGTCATGTGGTGAGGAACAGTCTCCTGGCCGTGCAGTGACAGAATGGTATGCAGCTACACCGCTTTATCCGTGATGTTCCAACATTGCACATCCTAAACCATCTGTATGAGTAGTGGAAAGCCATGAACTATTTTGTCACACACCAAACCGCTTCAGCAGAAAGCATGTGTTGTTTACAGGTCAGACAGTTCATGCTGTTAATGCTGCAGTTGTCCCTCATCCCCTTTATATGTCTCTTAGGCTACTTTCAGTCTTTTCCTTTCCGGTATTGAGATCCATCATAGGATCTCAAAACCAGAGGGAAACACTTCATTTTGTCCCCATTTATAGTCAATGGGGATAAAACTGAACTGAATGAAACAGAGTGCAGCAGAGTGCATTCTGTGCTATTTGGTTGGTTGATGCAACTGGATCAGTTCAGAATGGACACAGCCTGTTATATGATCATAATGGAAGCGTTTTGGATGTGAAAGTAGCATTAGAAGAGACACTGATACTCATACAATGGGTGGTGATGGAGGATGAAGAAGAGCAGATAACAAATCTTGCTGTCAGGCTTGTAGCTGTTGGAGACCCACAATGAGAAACTCCCATAGGGGATGAGGAGGAGGTGCTGCCACTGGAGGAGGAGTTGGTGTTGGTGGAGCAAGAGAATAATGATGATGCTGGTGACACAATGGTCTCAGTGGGGGGCAGACTTGGAAATAACTCGGGCATGTTGGCAAGATTGGCAAGCTGTATAGTTGCTTGCATTCTACCATAAGAGGTGTATCATTGACATCAAGCAATCTGATGATTAGACCCTCAGTGTTAATGTAAAATGGAGGGATGTTTTTCTCCCTCTGAAAGTAAGGTCAAATTACGTTATAACCAGGAAACATTGCGTATGCAGGCATCCCATTTGCAGTTTGCCGCAAGCCGTATAGGGCGCATAGCAAACATGTGCAAGAAAGTGCTCTGGTCAGATGAGACCAAAGTTCAACTTTTTAGCCTAAATTCAAAACGCGATGTGTGGTGGAAAACTAACATTGAACACTACCCTCAACACCGCATCCCCACTGTGAAACATGGAGGTGGCAGCATCATGATGTGGGGATGTTTTCCTTCAACATGGACAGGGAAGCTGGTCAGAGTTGATGCAAAGATGGATGGCACTAAATACAAGGCAATCCTGGAAGAAAACCTGGTAGAGGCTGCAAAAGACTTGAGAATCGGGTGGAGGTTCACCTCCCAGCAGGGCAACAATACAGCTAGAGCTACAATGGAATGGTTTAGATCAAAGCATATTCAAGTATTAGAATGGTCCAGTCAAAGTCAGGGGGGCGGAATACAAATGTACGCCACAAATTTTGGAAAGCCAGGTATCATTTACTTTTCACTTCACACATACTTGCTACTTTCTGTTTCTCTATGACATAAACTAACAATAACATACATTTAAGTCTGTAGGTGTAAGGGGTAAATGGGTAAGAATACTTTTTCACAGCACTGTAGATAAAAGGCAACATATGAATATTATATACTGAAATACCAAATTATATAATATACTAACACATGACACTTTAGGAGAGCACAATGCTGTAACATGAAGGCAGGATCCAATCCATGTTTCCACTATTAGATTGCATAAACCAATTAAATACAATGCACATCCACGTAAAGCTCACAAAAAACAATATCTCCAGTGAAATAGTGAACGGGAAAAGACTGATCTATGGCAATAAGCTCAATTGCATTTAATAAGCGTTAATATGCCTTAATTGGAAGCCCAAGGTTTATGAATGTTGCATCCAATGCATAGTAATAACCAGGATAATACATTTTTAAGATTTGTATTTACATAATGTGAAATCTCCAATAAATGTTCATCAGGCATTATTTACTCACCAATTTACTCATGATTTATAGTATTAATTAGTTTCAGATACAATGAACAGCTTATTAGTCGAGAAGTGAGCCCCTTGTATACAGCTGAATACTGGGTACACTTCTTCTTTGCTATCTCATAATTATTCAGTATGACTCTATGACAATCAGCCCTAATCTAAATCAAATTTTTTCTGTAAAAAAAAAATTAATTAGTAACATTAGTTCCATAAACTATTCCGTGTACATACACAAGTACGTGTATAAGTCTATTCTTTCAGAAGATTGCTCTTCTTCAAAAATATTCAAAAATAAAAGTGAATCGCAATCGCATATCCACATGCTGTGCTTTGATCTAATAACTGCTTCTCAGCATAATTAACATCACTTCTCAGGGTAATAAATGTTATAGAGGCCCCTATGTTGTATGCTATACATGAGGCATTCGTATATATTTTGATTAAAAAGCATAGGCCCACTCACCATGACAAGGTTGCCTCCTCCAGTGGGAACCTACTCTAAAATTGGCGCGGTGCTGCTTTACGACTACCAGCGTTGCTGCAACACACCACCAGGCGATGGGACCCAGCAACCAAACAGCACCCCTGCTGCCTGGGCATGCAAGTATCTAGTAATGGCTCATGCACATGAACGAACGTGTTCGGTCACTGCCCATGCTGTGGACCACAATTTGCAGTTCACAATGCACGGGAACTGATATTGGGACGGCCACATTCGGATCATGAACCCAATCACTTGAATGGAGTCTGCGATCCGCATCCGACGGTCTGCACTAGAGATGAGCGAATCATTGAAAAAAATTATTCGCTGAACATTCTCTGAAGTTTTCCTAAAATTCGTATATTCGACGAATATATTCGTTGTATTTGCGTACAAAATATACGTTATTATGTGCTATTAGCGAACATTCGCTCACTAATAACGAACGTTCATTTACAAAATGTACGCAACTTCTTAGAAGACGTACGCATGAGCGTACAAATAGCTTACGAATCTCAGCGTACTATTGTCTAAGCAATTACGTAATACGCAGGCACGTACGAGGAGAGGCCGCGGCGTGCACTCCTCAGAGGCAGAGCGAATATTCGAGACATATATATGGTAAATAGTGCAAATACATTATTATAAGTATAATATAAACATTTTAAATATCACCTACCTAGTATGCTCACGGACACGTTTAAGTCTCTTTTCTTCTGACGCTTGTCATAGAACTGGAGCAGAGTCCCAAACTCAGACACAATTTGTAATCCACATAGGCAAAATTGTAATCCAAATGGGTAAAAAAAATAGCAAAGGTTCCCTTTAAAAAAACCCTCTTTCGAGGGGCTCCCCAAATAACCTGAAAAGGGGGAAAAAAGGGATGAGGCGCACGTATGCGCAACTTGGATAAAAAAACTTTTTTTTGATGGGGGAGTCCTAACAATCCATGGCCATCTGGGTGAGGACAAACGCGGGGCAACAAAACTAAAAACAAGGGCCAACTAGTGCCCACCCTTCAGGATAAGTCCATGTTGTGGCTCCCATAAAAACTGCAGGAATTACTTAAAGGCCAGCAGGTCCTCCTCACTGCTGCTGGAGCTAAAGGACATGAGAGGGCGCTCCTGCCTCATCATGAAAGCGGCCCTGGCTGCGGCAGCAGACCCCCGCTGACCTCTTAAGGATGGTCTTCTTGGTGACTGGGCTGTCACACTGGCAAAGGCATCACTCTGTAGTGGCCAGATCCTCCTGCCGGCATACCAGGTGACAGAATCTCTGTGCTGTGCGGCCTGCAACTGCCATGGGCATGACAGTTGGTAGTAGTGTACCACAGTTGGATGGTACACAAAAGTGTTCGTGGTCATCTGTCCCACATGAAGGATCGTTGGTATCGGTGGCGGTGGCGGCAAATCAGGAATCAGGGGTTCTGGCTGATCCTGACCTTGGGATTTCTCTTCAGATCTCAAGGTCTCAAGGTCACAAGCCTCTTCTGCGGCCTGGGCCTCCTCACTCCAGTCTTCCGGGGGCGCTGCAGGAGTAGGTGGTCGCTTTAAGACTTTCACCCCAGTAGCAAAGGGGCCTTGGATGCTCTTCATGGGGGTATACTCCACGTAATCCCCTGCATGTAGATTGTGGCGTACGGGCGGAAGATACAGCCGCTTAACCGAACGGTGGTTAACATATAATTCCTCCACCGTCCTCCATTAATGCAGGTAACAGGTCACCTTAAACCCTTTCAGTATCAGATGATTTTCCTTTTTTCATTTTCCACTCCCTGTCTTCCTGGAGCCATATTTTATTTTTTCATTTGCATAGCCAAATTCGAGGTTTTCTGGTGAGAAATGTTGCATACGTAGTAGTGAAGAAGCTAGACAAAAAATCCAAATAGGGTTGAATTGGACAATTAAGTTTTATGGGGTTTTTTTTTTTACTACAGTTTTACCAAATTTGATTTTTTTTTTCAATATTAAAAAAAAAACCTTTGAAAAAAAATATTTTGTTCTTTTAACCTTTAACCCCTTCCTGACCAGCGCCGTACTAGTATGGCGCTCGTCTGGTCTTTAAAGATGGTGCCCGCCCCTGAGGAGAGCGGGCGCCATGGCCGCGGGTGAACTGCTATTTCCAATCGCGGACATTTAACCCCTCGGGTGCCGCGGTCAATCCTGACCACAGCACCCGAAGACAGCAAACACCGGAAGCACGCGCTTCCAGTGTTGCTCCGGCTTCACCGTGTGGCATTCGGAGGAGCCGGAGAGTGCCTGCCCTATGGAGCCCTTCTGTGTAATAGGGATCAATAGCAAAGCATTGAAATCCTCATAGACTCCAATGCAAGTGCATTGGAGTCTATGATATCAGCAATAAAATTATTGCTTCTTATAGTTCCCTACATAAAAGTTCAAATCACCCCCCTTTCCCAAAAATAAAAGTATTTAAAAAAATTTAAAAAATACACATCATGGGTATCAC
The DNA here is from genome assembly GCA_900303285.1 of Rhinella marina. Classification (NCBI taxonomy): domain Eukaryota; kingdom Metazoa; phylum Chordata; class Amphibia; order Anura; family Bufonidae; genus Rhinella; species Rhinella marina. The sequence continues at coordinate 40,548 of ONZH01023006.1, forward strand.
CATGTGAGAAAACGCCCATATTATAAAAATATAAAAATAATTTCCCATACGGAAAACAGCGAAACGGAAAAAAGCGTCAAAATGGCCGATTCGCCATTTTTTGTCATTTTTTTCTTTAAAAAATTAAATTAAAAGTGATCAAAAAGTCATACCCACCCCAGAATGGTATCAATAAAAAGTTCAGATTGCCACACAAAAAATGAGCCCCCATACAGCTCCGTACATATAAATACCAAAAAGTAATAGGGGTCAAGATATGACAAAAAAAAATCCAACTTTACAATTATTTTATTACTATCAAAACGCGACAAAAACTATACATATTAGGTATCGCTGGATTCGTACTGACCAGTAGAATAAAAGTAACTGTAAACTCAGTTTTAATGAACCTTGAACAAAAACTTGTAAAACTGTGGCGGAATTTTTGCAGTTTCACCCCATTTGGAATTTTTTTCCCGCTTGCCACTACATCATATGCAATAGTAAATGGTGGAGTTGGAAAGTACAACTTGTCCCGCAAAAAACAAGCCCTCATACAGCTATGTGAACAGAAAAATAAAAGTTATGGCTGTATGAAGGCAGGGAGCGCAAAACGAAAATGGAAAAAAAAAACCTTCGGGGTAGAAAGGGTTAATTTTATATACAATTATGTCTACGCAGCTGTGTCATTGCAAATTTTTTCGCATGGTGATCTTTGCTTTTTATTGATAACAATATGGGGTGTGTATGACTTTTTGAAATTTTCTATTCAATTTTTTGGGGAGGTAAAGCGACAAAGAATCGAATCCGTCATCATTTTTTTTTTAGAATAAATATGTTTATATTTTAATAGTATAGGCATTTTGGGACACAGCAATGCTTGTGATATTTATTTTTGTTTTTGTTTATTTGTATTATGGGGGAAGGGAGCTAATTTGAATTTGAATATATTTTTATATTTTAAAAACATTTTTATGTCTTTTTTTTTACCTTTTTTTAAGCCTTTTTGGGAACTTGAATATGCAAGTGTCACCCTTCAGAGAATCGTGCAGCCCTGAGCTCAAACGCACTCCACTATCCCTGCTTACTTGCACAGTCCATCCTAACTGATGGTGTACAACTGGATGGCAGTCCCTAGCTTACGCACGTGCTGGGGCTTACAAAAACAATAGACAAAGACAGAACACACAGACAAGAGAAAATTACCAAGCCAAGGTCAGGAGGTCACGTCAATACCAAGGGATAACACTGAACAGAGTCAAAATACGAGCCGAGGTCAGAAGCCGAGAGGTAACGTCAGTACAAGGAGTAACACAAGACAAGGTCAAACACTAGCCGAGGTCAGGAGCCGAGAGGTAATGTAGTACAAGGGGAGATGCAAGGACGAGGTCAAGTTCAAAGCCGAGGTCAACACAGAAGTCACAATAGTATACAAAATGCTGGTGAGGGTAAGACCAATCACAGGCAACCTGTGGCCTGCAGGCTGCCTATTTAAATAGGCCCAGGAGATGGGTTACATGACGTGGCCAGAGTCATGTGACCTCTATACAATTCTCACAACTGAGCGCAGCTAATTGCGCCCAGTCTCACCTGTTTGTTGATTAGGGGGTGGGGAGCGCTGGCTGAGGACGTGAATGCGGATGGCGTCCTCGTCACCATGGCAGCCAGGGGGCGGGGAGCTAGCATACGGGAGATCGCCGGCGCTGCAGGGAGGAAGTGCGTCGCCGGCTCCCCTCACAGCAAGCTTCAGACCGCTTCTCCATTATACTGCAGTGAATTAGCATTGCAGTGTATGGAAGATTTGTCAAGTTCTAATGGAGCCCTGCTGCTGGCCACCATAATAACTACTGTTATAATAGCCTGGCATCCTTCCTAACGCTCCAGGCTATTACAGAGAATGAACGGCTTCCCCAATCTCTGCACAGGGAAGCCATTCAGAACCCTGGAGCACAGAACTTCTGAAGAAAACTTCATCAGATTCCATGGTCACATTTGAAACCCAGCAACTATAGCTCCTGCTGCGCTTGTGAGCTGGTGCTATCTTTAAAGACTCAACCAGGGCCATTTATGTACTCAGCTGTTCGGGAAGTGGTTAATATATTTCAATGCCAGCAACCCTGTACTTTATTGCTAAAGACAATACCAAACCTCAGTTTACTTCTTACTTTCAGAGTCCAGCTAATAAGGTATATTATTGGATTCTGCAAAATGTAGGTCAAAAACAAAATTGTTTATCGAGTCTTCAGCAAGTACATGGATATACGGACAATGATAGATCGAGTGGTCAGGAAATGTTTTGAAACAACTGTGAAAGTATCTTTTACTAATACTTTGATTGTTCTAGAGATAGACAAGGCACTCTCACAGCGGGGAGACACATTTTTTTTCCAGTTATGTATCTAAAGATTAAGAGTTCATTTATAAAGCCTATCCCCTGAGTACAACAAGATTGTCCTTGTTAGATGTTAAAGCAAAAAACTGAACAAGCAAACTGGCCTTAAAAAACATCTATCATTTATAATAGAAGAATGCAAGCAAAATAATCGGCAGTTAGAACTTATACTCAGTAGTTATATTGTTACTTGAAAATACACTCACATGAGAAATCGCAGGTTAACAGCAGCTCAGATTAGAGACCAGGTCAATGCCACACAGAGTTCTAGCAGCAGACACATCTCTACAACAACTGTTAAGAGGAGACTATGTGCAGCAGGCCTTCATGGTAAAATAGCTGCTAGGAAAACACTGCTAAAGACAGGCAACAAACAGAAGAGACTTGTTTGGGCTAAAGAACACAAGGAATGGACATTAGACCAGTGGAAATCTGTGCTTTGGTCTGATGAGTCCAAATTTGAGATCTTTGGTTCCAACCACCGTGTCTTTGTGCGATGCAGAAAAGGTGAACGGATGGACTCTACATGCCTGGTTCCCACCGTGAAGCATGGAGGATGTGTGTGATGGTGTGGGGGTGCTTTGCTGGTGACACTGTTGGGGATTTTTTAAAAATTGAAGGCATACTGAACCTTGAAGTTCTTACTGTATTTTGTCATGCTATGTAATGTTGTTATGTAAACTGAATTGTCTTGACTGCATATCAGAAATTTACAGAATATACTCCTAATTCTCACTCCTACTCTTCTTGATCTATTCATAATTTATCTTCAACATTGTTTCCAGACACCAACTATCATTATTCAGACACTAGGGAATCTTGGATTAGTTATATTGTTGGATCTAGATTTAGCAACTCACATGTTTTTTGTTTTTCCAGTACTATGATGGTTGCATCATTCCAAGACAAAAGAGAAATAGTAGATGGTCCATTGCTACCTAAGACTTTGTGCCAAGTAGTGCCTGTAATTTGCACATCTGAGCAGCTCTACCCAACTATTCTTCTTCTCAACTTTATTTCTAGAAGTCACCACACTATGGATCACTGTATTTTTGTATTTTGCACATAAATCTGACATTGGCTCCTGAATTCAGCATTATCCGCTGCCAGGAAATATTGTTTATAGAAATTTCAGCATAGCCTTTCTTTTATTTTTATAAAATTGAAAGCCTCAATAGGGTTCTAGTTGGCTGCCTACCATGTCTACTCCTTATCTTCTCTCTGTAAATTATTTCCTTTGGTAAAAAAAAAATCAAAAGCCTTTGAAACATAAATGTGAATTTATAAAAATTTCAAAACCATTACAACATTATAATTATTATATAATTATATCAGGAATATTATACCTTGTGTGTCGGGGCACAATGTATTCATCATCCATTTTCTTTGGCTGTACCATCGAGCTGCTGGAAAAATATTTTAGCCACAAATATATCTATTCTAAATAATGGGCAGCATTAATGCTTATGACTAGAGTAATTTGACTCACTGTCTATTTATCCAGCTACAGAGTCTTAGTATCTGCATCTAGTGATCTATAGGTGTTCTTATTTAACACCATGGGCAGCATTGACCCCAATGTCTTCTCCATTTTTCATATTCAAAATTATTCCAGGGAGGGAAGCAATGACGTTGATCAGATATAGAGTTATGTGAAACCAGCATGGGAAGAAATCTAGGACAAAATGAACACTCAATATTTATGAACAGAAATTATTCCATTGATTATTTCTATGTGGCCCAGATTTACCCTAGTTCTGCCATGATAAATAAATGTCCTGATATTGATAAAGCAAGTGTACAAAAAAAGCAGTGAAATGTACAGGGATGAAAATTATAAATGGGCCAAATGTAAAGAACTTATCTTGGATTTCTCAAGAAATGGTTTGGTCATGCAGGACATGCCAGACTTGGATATCAAGCATTACCCTTGGCATGCAAGCCTTACTTATTAATTGTTTATCTCTAGAGTAGTTTAAGGTTCTCTATCCTTTCTACTTATATTCTATAATGCCATTCAGAATTTGCTTCTGGCATCATTTTGATGCCAATAGTAGTGTCCCTCATTAATGCATGAATCCTTATCTATGTAGATAACCTCATAATCCTGGTGCTAGTCACCTCTGGAAATCTGACACATAGACGAAATGTAAGGAACACGTGTTAATAAAAGAATCACTTGGACATATTTGAGGCCTTCTCAGAATTCAAGTACATTATGGTAAGTACTTATGGTGAAAGTACAAAATAATGCCCCAGCAGAACCAAATACCACAGCACAGCCTAAAACACTGTTGCTCCCTCTGCAGAATTCAACTGTATTGCTGTCCTGAGGATGGTGCTACAGTTGAATTCAGGAGAACAACTGCTGGCCAAGTAATAAGTACCTGTTGCACCTAGAATTAATTAGTGCTAGGGTCATTAGATTGTTACAATATCTAGATCCTGTGGCAATCAAATTCACATCACCTTGGCCACCCACATGCTAAAATATGGAAGCAAAGTTAAAGGGTTTATCCAAGACCCATAATGCCCCCCCATAATCTCCTCACACAGATTCTACTTAACCCAGCACCCGCGTTGCTTCTGATGTTGGCATGACAGCCGCTGCATCTTCCCGTCGCACAGATGAAAACATCTGGTGGCAGTGAGCAGGAGGTTTACCAGCCAATAGCAGGCCACGATGGAGACGAGCTTCCCTAGTGTCACCCCGACTGTCAGGGAGATGTAGTGGCGGCCGTGTATGCATCAGAAGTGACACAGGTGCCGGGGAGCACGGTAAGTACAATGTGTGTGAGGGGCCCCGTCGTTTGGGGGGGCAATATAGGTCTTGGATAACCCCTTTAAAGCATCACAGTAAATGTGTTTAATATATGAATATTTTCTATTACTTTACAGCATAACAATAATAGTTTATAGTAATTTTAATTTTACTTCTAAAATCATTTTACTTTCATACATATATATGTATATAAACCCTTTTAAGCCCTAATATCTAAGCTAGCTGTGCTCAAGGGGATCCATTAGATTTCCATTAGATTATATTACGTTACATTAGCACAAAGCCATCTGGTGGTAGCAATCTAAAAAAAACAACCTACCTAAGTATTTGACTCCAGAACACATTGCTATTATCATCACAGTGTTTTAAATTAGTACAGTACATTAACATTCAGTAGTGATAAAGCATTTCCATGTGCCATCTGAGAAGAATACCTACTTCATGTATATTACTATACCGTACAACTGTACTGTAAAGCTTCTAATTTGTCTTTTAAATTCATTTCCCAGCCAAGGCCAAGGTTCCAGTCAGTGTCAGAACATATAGACACGCTTCATGCTGCACTGATCTTACTTAATTACTTTCAGTAAGTGAATTTAAAGTCAAGTCAATTAGGGATTTGTAATATGTATGAGCTCTATCCCATGTCATTGATAAAAGGTACAATTACTGTTGATTTACTGAAAGATTGAATAATAGACTCCAATAAAGCATTCTGATGATAATAAATGTACAAGGCTAAAGATTTATTGTGTGTTCTTACACATACAGAAATGCACACTTTATACAGGGTGAGGCAAAAGGTTACAAGGACACCCCTTCTTAACTGGCATTGATTGTAGAACATTGACTACCAGTGTGTTAAGGTCCTTTTACACGGGCCGATTATCGGCCGAAAAATCGTTCCTAGGAACGCTAGTGCCGATAATCGGCCCGTGTAAAAGTGGCCCTAATCAGCCGACGAACGAGCAAAACGCTCGTTCGTCGGCTGATTGGATCTTTTGTAGAAACCAAAAGATCCAATCTGTCGGGCGCACATCAGCCTGTGTAAACAGGCGATGTGCGCCTGACAGTATGGAGCTTCCAGGCCGCACGAGCGATACAGCGATCACTCGTGCGGCCCGGCGCTCGATTCGTCGGGCCGTGTAAAGGCTCCCTGCCCGAGCGCCGGTATCGCTGATCGGCGCTCGGGCAGGGAGAATAATCGGCCCGTCTAAAAGGGCCTTTAAAGTATTAATTGGTATGGAAGCTGCATTATTAGGTGGTGGAAATTTCTTTGTCTGCCATTTTGAATTCAGTTCAGTTTTTACAAAGGAGGTAATGTGATATATCAGTTTTGGCTAAAATTTACTCAAAACACACTGGAAGTGTTGGTTTTGACCTATCCTTACCTGTTTGTTTTTGTTTGCTTTTTGTTTTTTTTTTCAATTGGTCTTACTCTTTATTAAAAATGTTGACCCCTTTCTCTGTACAGCCCTGAGATTCTCTGGTAGCATGCTCTGTGTTTTTACTGTATTCCTCATCAGGCCGCTCTGCTAATGGCTGGCTAACCGTAAAAGCACTCTTTATTTCTCAATTCCTATCGTACTGATAAGAATGTGGCTTAAATAATTAGATGATCGGCACAAAGTGAAAGTGAAAAGTGAAAGTGTATGACAGTAGTATGAAAGCTAGACAGACAATGGAAAACATCTAGCTGGCTTATCTTGACTACATTATAATAAGTACATTATGCAAATTCAAATCAATCTCAAGTGGGGAGTGACAAAAAATAGATTTAATACTCAACAGAAAGGAATTTGAGTTAAACAGTTCGATATTTTTTTTACTAAAATTAAAGGGGTTTTCCCACAAAAATATTCTATATTTTTAGAACCAGCACCTGGATCAGAATACTTTTGTGATTGCATGTAATTAAAATTTCGTAAAACCACTGAGTTTTTTCTTAGAACTAAATCTGTATTGCGCCACCTGCTGTTTGCTCTTTTTCAAAATTCTTTGTCAAGCTCACTGAGGTTGAAATACATGCTCAGTTCCATCCTTTAACTGCCACCAGCAGCAGCAGAAACACTTGCCTTCTGAGAAAGTGCACACCCTTTAAGCTGCTAGCTTGAAATATATCTAGCAGAGCAATGAACAGGCAGATCTCTGGATCTATATGAGGTACAGGGCTGGTTCAAAGTTCTGACTGTCATGTACTATATGATATCTAATGTTCATCTTTTACATTACTCAGTGGGTACCCCCTTAATAAAAATATGAGGGGGGGGGGAATATCAGGGGGAAAATATAGTCTTAATTATGGTATGTGCTGTGTGGTACATAAAAATACTCACATATACAGATGTTTCATTCCTTACCTTCTTTTTGCCTCAAAATATCTTGAGATATGCCACACAAGATAATCAGCCTTTAAAAAAACATGGTTTTGTAATACCAATATTCTAGGCCAGTGGTAGCGAATCTATGGCACGGTTGCCAGAAGCGGCACTCAGAGCCCTCTATGTGGGCACCCGCACCTTTGAAAAAATCTATGGTGTACCAATGTGCCTTAGACTTTTCCTGCCATTCATCAGCACAGGGCGCACTATGAACGGCACACTGAATGTAGGGAAGCTATCATAGCTAAACGAGAAAGCACATAGAAGATATACTATATTGGACTGTGTTGGCACTTTGCAATAAATAGGTGGGTTTTGGGTTGCAGTTTGGGCACTTGATCTGTGAAAGGTTTGCCATCACTGTTCTAGGCTGTGTGTGTGTGTGTGTATGTGTGTGTGTGTGTGTGTGTGTGTATGTGTGGCCACCCAGTGGTTGCGTTGTGAGTTGTAGTCTGGCAAAGTTCTTGCTTGCATATTGCAATTTTTTTAGTTTTGAATTGGTTTCATGATTTACTGGATCCCTAGCTAAATCTGAGTTGTCAGCTTGATATAAACCCAACAGAGCAAAGAATGTGGAGATCTCTGGATCCATGTGAGGTAAGGGGTTGGTTCTTGCTTTGTTAGAAAGAGATTGTTATGTACTACATTATGTCTGGTTTTCATGTTTTACATTAATCATGGGATAACCCCTTAAAGGAAAGCTGTGGCTGGCTATTCATTTTACCCACATATAGATGTGTAGCATTACAGGTTCAAATGAATGGTAAACCACATAAAACATGGAAAGGCCATTTCTTACAGTGTGAGAGTCATTGTATCAAAATCATTCCCCACTCCAGCTTATATCATTGGATTGTATCCATATATCTTATAGGGCATATGGTAAGTGATTGTCTCATTATGATCAACAACACAATGAAGCAAATGTCTGTATTGATAACTGCTTTAGTCCCACATGTGTATAAACCAAATATACCTCTGAAAGTGTAACTGCAGCATCTTGCTGCAGAGCAGTGGCATACTGAAAAAAAGGAGGTTAAGAATGTATTTTTGTATGGTATGCATTTACTGTATTAATTGCATGCAAGATGTTAGTAGGTCATATTCACATCTGTCAGCATGGGGAGGATGGGGAGGATGCCTGGATGTATATTAGACACCGAAGTCGCTGCTATTAACGATGATGTCTGACTATTACTCCATTTTTACAGAATGACAATAATACCCCCAAAAACCAAAGCATCGATTTTAGAGGAAATATTGTTAGGAAACATATATTTACTTGTATATAAAGCGCAAGTAGCAGCACGCCCTCACCCCTAATGTTTTAGACGGTCAGATCAGCAGCAGACCCTCACCCCAAATGTTTTTGAGTGTCAGCAGCACTGAAGGTCAACTTGTCAGGAGGAGGACCAGAGTGAAGAAGTGGAAGAGGAGGTGGTGGACGATGAAATCACTGGCTCAACATGTGAAGGAGGCAAGCTGAGCGAGGACAGCAGTACAGAGGGGGGGGATGCACAGCACCGCAACAGGCTGGAAGAGGCGGTGCGGTGGAAAAAGGGACAAGGCAGGCCACACCAACAAGTGTGGACGATAAAAGAATTGTCATTTTCAACCTGTGCCGTACCAAAATGAGCAGGGGCATGAACACTAGCAACCTGACCACCACCAGCATGATCCGCCACATGGCAGCAAAGTACCCTAATAGGTGGGACAAACGCCTGGATCCACAATCGGTGTCTGCGGGTCACACCACTGCCTCTTCTTCCCTATGTTACGTGCTAGCCAAGACGCAGGCCCAGATGCCTCCCGTCATGCACCTGGACCCTCGCAAGCACCATCAGCGAGCACATCCACTTCTGTGTCCCAGCGCAGCGTACAGATGTCCATACCCCAGGCCTTTGAACGAAAGCGCAAATACCCAGCCACCCATCCACAGGCCATAGCCCTAACTGCACACCTTTACAAATTGCTGGAGCTGAAAATGTTGCTTGTGGACACTGAGGCTTTTCACAGTCTGATGGCAGCGGCTGTCCCTCATTACTCAATACCTAGTCGCCACTATTTTTGCCGGTGTGCCCTCACCGCCTTACACCAGCATGTGTCCCGAAACATAACCCGTGCCCTGACCAACACAGTTACTGGGAAGGTCCACTTAACGACTGACACATGAACAAGTGCTTCTGGCCAGGGACACTACTTTTCCATGATGGCACACTGGGTGAACGTTGTGGAGGCTAGGAGCGAGTTGTACCCTGGGATGGCACATGTGCTACCGACACAAAGGATTGCAGGCCCTACTTCCATCAGGATTTCCACCACCACCTACATTAGCGGCTGCAACCCCTCCTTCTCCTCCACCACTTCCATCTAGGAATTCTCATCTTGCAGCACCAGTCAGCCATCAGTCAGTAGCTGGAAGCAGTGTAGCACAGCGGTGGGGAAGTGGCAACAGGCTGTGCTGAAACTTATTTGCTTAGGTGACAAACAACACACCGCCACAGTGCTGTGGCAGGGTATAAGGGACCAGGCTGAGCTGTGGCTCTCACCACTCAACGTACAACCAGGCATGGTTGTGTCTGATAACGGCCACAACTTGGTGGCGGCTTTGAAGCTCGGCAAGCTCACACACATACTGTCACGCTCAGGTGTGGGGAGAAAACCACACAGAGCGCAGGAGGGAAAGAAGATTAGACCTGGAAACTAAGGAAGGAAGATGGACAACTCCTAAAGGAAACCCTGACTCTAATCCTGACTGACTACTAGTATGAACAGGCCTCAAATGTAGGCGAGTTCATACACAGGAACCTAAACCAAATTGACCCTATTGGACCCTGGAACTAATGACAGGAAAGAGTCTACCTGTTCCTCCGACAGGAAGGATGAACAGGAGTCTCCCTCAGGCCAAACAACTGCTTCAACTTAGTGGTTCAGCGGTTTCTCAAAACCTACACCAATTTGCCTGAGCTGTCCGAAAGTCACCTACAGCTTCCGCCGGTCTGGCAATGCTGCAGTAGCGCCTACACTTGCCAGCTCACTGACTGCTGTGCGACCTGAGCATGCGCTGGAACTCTAACTGCTCACAATAAAGACGGACAGCGCTGCATGTGGAAAAGGTTCTGATAAGCGGCCTAGTGTCACAACTAGGAGAGAAAGGTTTTGTAAAATGGTAAAGGAGTACCTAGCTGACAATGTCAATGTCCTCAGCGATCGCTCTGTGCCTTATAATTATTGGGTGTCTAAGCTGGACACGTGGCACGAACTGGCGCTCTACGCCTTGGAGGTGCTGGCTTGCCCTGCCGCCAGAATTTTGTCGGAGCGGTTATTTAGTGCCGCTGGGGGCATAATAACTGCTAAGCGCATCCGCCTGTCAACTGAAAATGCTGACGCTAATCAAAATGAACAAGGCCTGGATTGCCCCTGACTTCGCTAGCCCACCAGAAGAAAGCGGCTGAACATAAAGGAACTTTAAATGTGGCTTTTAAGGTGTATTGAATACACTGTATTTCCATGAACCCCTTCTCGTCCTCTTCCTCCATCATATCAAACTGCTTATTAGGCTGCCCTTGCCTTTAAATATTTAAGAGGTACACCAGCAGGCCCTAATTTTTTAACCTGAAAAATTAACCTCACTCTGGTCCTCCTCCTGACATGTTGACCTAACAAGAACCTGTCTTGCGCCGCCCTGCAAACTGGGACATTTTTTGGATGACTTTGTTTCTTGTTCTCTGCCAGCAGACACTGTTTCACCGTGCCCAGAGCCATGACCTCTGCGTGCACCGTCAGCAACATGCCCACTTCCCTGTCCCTTTCTGCTCACCTTGCGAATATTAAATGGTATATATGCAAGTTTGTCAAAAGTACAGTTGCGCAGATTTTTTTTTTGTGTATAAGCAGAAAAATTTCACCGAATGAGCAAACGTTATGCAGCAGACGCAGCACAGGTAATGTCACATACCTGTGCTGCATGTGCAGTATAACCCTTCTGTATCCTAAATACCTGACATCCAGTGTATTTTTTTCTGCTGTTATTCATATAATGTATAACATTTGAGCAATCAGGCACAGATAGTGTAGGGATAAGATTTGGCTAGGAAGGGCTAGTTGTTCTGTTGAAAAGACCCAAAAGACCTTTTAAGGACTTTTATTATATCTGGCTGCAATATTGTTATTCTTGATGGTCAAAATTTGTGCAAGTTTGTGCAGCATGTGCAGTAAAATGTTTGTTTCTCCTATGTACCTGACATTTAATGCGATTCTTTCTGCCGCTAATCACAGTGACATTACATGTGCAGTACAATGTTTGTTTCTCCTATGTACCTGACATTTATTGCGTTTCTTTCTGCCGCTAATCACGGTGACATTACATGTACAGGACAATGTATGTTTCTACTATATCCCTGACATTTATTGTGTTTTTTTTCTGCCGCTAATTACAGTGTCATTACATGTGCAGGACAATGTATGTTTCTCCTATATACCTGACATTTATTGCGTTTTTTTCTGCCGCTAATCATGGTGACATTAGTAATGTCGCCTTCAATAGCTGCAGAGAAAAATACACCGGATCTCTGTTATTTGGGATACACAAATGTTAGACAGCAGATGCTGAAAAGGTGGTGTTAAGGTCAGGCAACCTTGCGCAATTTTTAACCCACCACAAAAATAATATATTGCAGCCAGATATAACAATGGACTTTTGTGTCTTTTGAACAGAACGACTAGCCCTGCCTAGCCAAATCCTATCCCTACTCTATAAGTCCCTCCTTGCGCAAATGTTATACAGCAGACACAAATGAGGAACTGCAGCCTGAATTAACGGTAGATAAAATAGCAACGGATGTCAGGTATTTAGAATACAGAAAGGTTCTACTGCACACGCTGTGCATGTGGTGTTAGTGTCAGGCACACTTGCAGCCAGATAGAAAAAATAAAATTGCAGCCAGAAATAACAATGGACTTGTGTGTCTTTTGAACAGAACAACTAGCCCTGCCTAGCCAAATCCTGCGCAAATGTTATACAGCAGACGTAAAAGAGGTACTGCGGACTTAATTAACAGCAGAAAAAATAGCAAAATACACCATGCACCAGCTGCGCAGGTGGCGTCAATGTCAGGCCACCTTGCGCAATTTTTAACCCCTTAAAAAAAAAAAAAATATATATATATATTTATATATATATATATATATATATATATATATATATATATATATATTGCAGCAAGATATAATAGCCCTTAAAAGGGCTTTTGGGTCTTTTAAACCCTATCCGTGCCTAGCATTCTTCTCTCCCTACACTATCTGTCCCTCCTTGCAGCAGCTCTCCCTGACTCGGTCTTGGCCGGTCACATGTCACCGGGTGCTATATAGCACTCGATGATGTGTTTTCAGCCAGCCAATCACTGTAATACTAGTAGGCAAGATGGCTACGGCATTACAGTGAATGCCAGTACCTCCCCGCACGTTAATTAGGTAATTAGCGTGCGGGTAGGGGACTCGAGCATGCGCTCGAGCACACGCGGTGTTTGGCCATGTTCGCTCAACACTAGTCAGAGTGAACACCGACTACAACCACCATTCTTGTTACTGTCACACATATCCTCTCATGGGCTTTCCTGGGTTGCTGCATAACCAGCAGGAGTAATCAAGCAATAGAAAATGCTAATTACCATCTATTCTCCTGCAAGCTTCAAGAGACTGGTGTACCAAGCCTACAAGAAGGAGACAGACACTGTTTATTCCAAACCCTTTCTCTTGCATCATGAGGGTCAATATGGTTGTCATTTATTGGGGATCTCTGTGCTGGCATTTATTTGGTGGCTCTGTAATTATCATTTGTTGAGTATTGTGTGGCTAACCCTCCTTTGGGGCCATGTGGTTGGCATTCATGGAAAGCTCTGTGGCTAGTATTCATGAATAAATCTGTAGCTGATACTCACTGTGGCATTTCAAAAAACATCCAATGACAACAGGATCAGTCATTCCAACTGATACAAAAACTGCAACATTATTAATATAATATTATATAATATGATGAGATAATGATTTGTAGTTGTAACACAAAATTTATGTGAGCAATGTTTGACTGGAATCATCAATTGCTTTCATTTGTATATTTAGAAATGTTAATGTTTTAGGCCTCTTACACACGAACGTTGTGTTTTACGGTTCCGTATTTTCATGATGGTAATGTTCCGTTTGTATTCCGCAATGTGTCCGTATGTCCGCAAAAAACGGACGTTGTGTTTCCGTATGGCTTCCGTTTTTTGCGGACCACAAAAAAAACGGAAGGTGTAATTTAGAATAATTGAATTGGCTACACCCCCAGAAACAGGTACAGTTAGGGCCAGAAATATTTGGACAGTGACACAATTTTTGCGAGTTGGGCTCTGCATGCCACCACATTGGATTTGAAATGAAACCTCTACAACAGAATTCAAGTGCAGATTGTAACGTTTAATTTGAAGGGTTGAACAAAAATATCTGATAGAAAATGTAGGAATTGTACACATTTCTTTACAAACACTCCACATTTTAGGAGCTCAAAAGTAATTGGACAAATAAACATAACCCAAACAAAATATTTTTATTTTCAATATTTTGTTGCAAATCCTTTGGAGGCAATCACTGCCTTAAGTCTGGAACCCATGGACATCACCAAACGCTGGGTTTCCTCCTTCTTAATGCTTTGCCAGGCCTTTACAGCCACAGCCTTCAGGTCTTGCTTGTTTGTGGGTCTTTCCGTCTTAAGTCTGGATTTGAGCAAGTGAAATGCATGCTCAATTGGGTTAAGATCTGGTGATTGACTTGGCCATTGCAGAATGTTCCACTTGTTTGCACTCATGAACTCCTGGGTAGCTTTGGCTGTATGCTTGGGGTCATTGTCCATCTGTACTATGAAGCGCCGTCCGATCAACTTGGCAGCATTTGGCTGAATCTGGGCTGAAAGTATATCCCGGTACACTTCAGAATTCATCCGGCTACTCTTGTCTGCTGTTATGTCATCAATAAACACAAGTGACCCAGTGCCATTGAAAGCCATGCATGCCCATGCCATCACGTTGCCTCCACCATGTTTTACAGAGGATGTGGTGTGCCTTGGATCATGTGCCGTTCCCTTTCTTCTCCAAACTTTTTTCTTCCCATCATTCTGGTACAGGTTGATCTTTGTCTCATCTGTCCATAGAATACTTTTCCAGAACTGAGCTGCCTTCTTGAGGTGTTTTTCAGCAAATTTAACTCTGGCCTGTCTATTTTTGGAATTGATGAATGGTTTGCATCTAGATGTGAACCCTTTGTATTTACTTTCATGGAGTCTTCTCTTTACTGTTGACTTAGAGACAGATACACCTACTTCACTGAGAGTGTTCTGGACTTCAGTTGATGTTGTGAACGGGTTCTTCTTCACCAAAGAAAGTATGCGGCAATCATCCACCACTGTTGTCATCCGTGGACGCCCAGGCCTTTTTGAGTTCCCAAGCTCACCAGTCAATTCCTTTTTTCTCAGAATGTACCCGACTGTTGATTTTGCTACTCCAAGCATGTCTGCTATCTCTCTGATGGATTTTTTCTTTTTCTTCAGCCTCAGGATGTTCTGCTTCACCTCAATTGAGAGTTCCTTTGACCGCATGTTGTCTGGTCACAGCAACAGCTTCCAAATACAAAACCACACACCTGGAATCAACCCCAGACCTTTTAACTACTTCATTGATTACAGGTTTACGAGGGAGACGCCTTCAGAGTTAATTGCAGCCCTTAGAGTCCATTGTCCAATTACTTATGGTCCCTTGAAAAAGAGGAGGCTATGCATTACAGAGCTATGATTCCTAAAACCTTTCTCCGATTTGGATGTGGAAACTCTCATATTGCAGCTGGGAGTGTGCACTTTCAGCCCATATTATATATATAATTGTATTTCTGAACATGTTTTAGTAAACAGCTAAAATAACAAAACTTGTGTCACTGTCCAAATATTTCTGGCCCTAACTGTATTTAAGTTGTTCACCTGAATGTTTTTTGGCCATTTTGTGATGGTTATAGGAGCATACAGAGGTTTCTTTGTGTCCCTTGTTTGCTTCGCTTTTTCTGGATTTTGGACAACATGGGAGAAGAATCTGATGATGAGGTTATCCTGCACTGGCTTCTTTTTCGGCGATTCAGCCAGCATTCATCTGTGCTGTTTGAAGAACCGAGGAGGAGGAGGAAGAGACTCTGGGTTCACCCCATAGTTTCTCAACGGTACAGGAAGGGACATTTTCACATCCTGTTCACTGATCTTCGCCAGCACCCGGAGAAGTTCGTGGGATTCTGTCGCATGTCAGTGCCTACGTTTGATTTGCTGTTGTCGTATGTCCGTCCAGACCTTACTTTTCTGGACACCAACATGTGGCGCTGCATTTCACCTGAAGAAAGGCTGCTCGTCACCCTGAGGTAATTTTGTTTTTGGTTTTATATGTTTAATAACATTTTGTAAGATTGGCAAATCATTTTTTGGAAAAACATTGTACATCATTCTAATTGTTTTTATTTTTTTAAACACACAGATTCCTTGCAACTGGAAACTCATTTTCTTCTTTGCATTATGAGTTTCTACTGGGGATTTCTACAATTTCTCGGATAGTGGCACATACTTGTGAAGTCATCTGGCTGCGACTCCGAGAGATGGTGATGCCACAGCCCACAGCAGAGGATTGGCTTCGTATTTCCAACGGATTCGATGTCTCTGCCCATTTTCCAAACTGTGTTGGGGCACTGGATGGCAAACACATTCGTGTTTTGAAGCCTCCTCACTCAGGGTCCAGATACTTCAATTATAAACAGTTTTTTTCTATAGTGCTTTTGGCCTTGGCTGACAGCAGCTATAAGTTTATAATGGTTGATATTGGGGCCTATGGAAGTTCCTCAGATGCTCGCATCTTTAGTGCTTCTAGAATGGGTGAGCGGCTTCGTGCCAATCAGCTTGCCCTGCCAGAGCCCAGAAGACTGCCCGGATATGCAGGTCCGCCGGTTCCATTTGTGTTCGTGGCTGACGAAGGGTTTGCATTGACAGGCCATGTGATGCGGCCTTTCCCAAGACGCGGTTTGGATGTCAGGAGGCGTATTTTCAACTACCGTTTGAGCACTGCCCGTCGGTATGTTGAGTGCGCTTTTGGTCTCCTCTCTACCAAGTGGAGGGTTTTTATGACAACCATACAGATGGATCCGGACAATGCCACCCTGGTTGTTCAAGCTTGTGTTATTCTATACAATTTCACCAGGATTCACGATGCTTCCTTGGATGTTGACCAGAGTGAAATTCCATCATTTTCCGATGTTGGTTTGGATCTCAGGATGCATGGACGACCTGGTACTGCTGGCATAGCAGTTCGGGAACTTTATGCAGACTTCTTCATCAGTCCCCAGGGAGCATTGTCATGGCAGATGGACGCTATTCATGTTTGATTTTGTTATCTTCTGGGCTCTTTAGTTTTTATTATTTTTCTATATAGTTGATAATACTTTATATATAAGTTTAGTGTAGGGACTCGCAAGAGACAGAGGACCCTTGACGTGGGCTTGCGGGCTGAGGATTTTGGAATTTAAAAAACCTTTTTTTTGTTCTTGTTAAATTTATTGGTATTTGAAGTTTTTCCTAAACTTTTGAAGCATCACTTTATCAAATGTTTTTGGTTCCAAAAAGCCTTCTAATACCTCTTTGTTGATTTCCGTTTAATATATTATTTTTTCATAATTATGTATAAATGTTTCAATATTAAAACAAAAAGAGTTTTTGGTTTTTGTTTTAATTAACTTTTCTGAACATATCTACAGGATCTGTATTTTTTTTAAAAAATAGGCTATTTGTATATTTCTTGTCACACACACATTACTCATGCAGTTGAGCCAGCTTCCAGCCACCGTAGCCATGTCGTACAGGTGTTCACCTTTTATGGTTATAAGAATTTGTTTAAACTTCAATACAGTATTTTTTTTAATAACATTGCATGATCAGGAGTGGACACATTTTATTTTAAATGTAATATTTTTTTAAAAATTAAAACTGTGCTAAACACAATGTTCATGATTTGACAAATGTGTGTACGTAATTCAAGTATCATGCATAAAGATGTGTAAGCGCTTGCTCATGCAATGTGTGAACACAATAATGCAATTTTCTCAGACGGTTTTTGAACCAGAGCAACCCACCAACCAATACTCCACGCTGGCTGTAACCAGAAGAATCGGCCTGACTGATGTGTTTTTGATAATGGAATCACAACAAAGGATGTAGAAATTGAGTTGCAGCTTATTTTTACAGTGTCTGTAGTAGCAAATTTGGAGCCCATTGTTGTACCTTACATTAACCTTTATGACGCCCTTTGTTACTAAAACCATTTTTCCTAATACATTGTTTGATTATTATGCGGTTTGTCTTTTAGGAATACATTATATTGTGTATAGTTAAAGGGGTTGTCCCACGAAAAATATTCTACAGTTTTCAAACCAGCACCTGGATCTGAATACTTTTGTAATTGCATGTCATTAAAAATTTTGTATAGCTACTGAGTTATTCAATAAAATGTATCTGTATAGGACCACTTAATTTCTTATTTCTTTGACCTATTCACTGAGCAGGCCGCACATGCTCAGTTTCAACTTTTAACTACCTCCTGAGCTGTGATAGGGAGAACATGGACACGCCTCCTGCTGTGATAGGAAGAGCTGAGACCCGCCTCCTGAGCTGCAGCAGAAAAGACACTTCCCTTGAGCTGTCAGCTTGATATAAATCTAGAGCAATGAATGGGTAGATCTCTGGATCCATGTGAGGTACAGGGCTGGTTCTAGCTTTGTTAGAAAGAGGCTGTCATGTACTATATGATGTCCAATTTTCATTTTTTACATTATTCGTGGGATAACCCCTTTAACAAAAACATTCTTATGGAAGACTGATCTTCTAATGAATGATGACATAAAACCCTTACCCCCTGTGTTTTATAATATAATCTTGAAATAATGTTTATTCAACCAAATTTAAGTTCTAAAAATACTAAGAGACAATTTGCAGTGTCAATTAAATTAAAGTTTACTTTTCCAAGATAATGGTCAATATAACTTTGAAAAAATACAGAAAAACAAAACAAGTTAGGCAATGTAAATTAGGGTTCCAGAAGTTCCCTTGTAAATGAATGTTGGCCACTAGTGGAGGTCGTCTGGCGCACATTCCCAGACTCTGGCCCAGATGAGGTGGAGGGAGCATTCATGCGCTCCGCTCCTAAATGTGAAGGGTCCGAAGGGGGAAAACTTTGGGGCGGACCATAGGTGGCCTGATGCGGGCCATATGTGGGCTGCTGCGACCCATATGTGGGCTGCTGCGACCCATATGTGGGCTGCTGCGACCCATATGTGGGCTGCTGCGGCACATATGTTGGGTGCTGAGGCACATATGTTGGGTGCTGAGGCCCAAATGTGGGTGGAAGATGGCCATAAGTGGTCTGCTGATGGGCGTAGGTGGCCTGATGCTGCCCATAAGTGGGCTGATGAGGAGGTGGAGGAGGTTGATCCCCAAGGACCTGTACGCGGACATTGTGAATCAATTTCACAATGTCCCCTTGGTATGGAGATGCAAACATCTCTATTACCATGGCAAGGGCCGCCGTACATGGAGTCTGTCGATGGGCTGGGACCTGCTTCATCAAATGGCCCAGGCCCCTCCACAGACTTGTTTCGGGCTCCTCAGTCCTCTTCTGGGATAGGTAGTCTATCACCTGTTTGTCTACAATCTCCCGAGCAACTATCCCAGAAGAAGACTGAGGAGCAGTACGGCATCTCCTTGGCGGCAGGGTCCTTGGGGCCACCTCTGGGCTGGTGGGGACAGGGGCCGAAGATGGCTGCTCTTCCTCCGGCTCGTCGCCCTCAGCATCCTGTGTCCCCAGTAGCGTTGCAGGTGTGGACTGGGGTGGTCTCACATCACTTTGGGGCACATCCGACGATTCCCCTTCTAGATCATCCAGACTGTCCACAGTTCTATAAATAAAACAATAGTAGAAAATGTTTTTTAAAATTGTGGAAAACAAAACTGTAAAGTGCCTGATAATACTGAAGCTCCAATAATTGCTTGCATTTTAAAATAATGCACAAATTATATGTACATGTATGTTTATAATTGAGCCAAACAAGCAGCGTTAAATGGGTATTATCATCTTTGACAATGGTGGCATCTCACTAGGATATGCCCCCCTTGTCTTATAGATGTGGTGGATGACGTAGGACCTGCTCCTATATCCAGAACAAAGCCACGAAAGGTGGTGCCTGGAGGACTCAGATCTGGAAAACGCAAAGGGCAAATAACATATAAAGGAATGCTATCACAGCGCATTTAGGCGCCAACAAGTACCAATTTTTGATATTGAAACAAAAGACATATGCCATACAGCGCTTGCCTATGTATTGCGGCCACATTTAAAATGAATGGAAGGCGGATGGCCATGGCCAGTTCACAATCCTTCATTTTCAGGTCTTGGTTCAGGATAGAGGTGTGGGTCCCAACGGTGGTACACACACCGATCAGACTATGGTGACATATCCTAGCAATATTAAAAAAAAATATTTACAAAACCATGTATAAGATACTAAAATCCCCCAAAAAATCACTGTCTTAGTGCTGCTAGAAAGTCTAGCTAGGATTGCAATTCCAAAAAATTGATTACACGTTACAATATTTTGGGGTAACATGACCAGTATATCTTGAAATGGATATAATGTCCAGCATATCCCTCTACAGTGTGCAAGTATAAGAACACTCGCCCTACTGGATTTTGTAAGAATGCCACTATTTATGTTGGCACAATATAGGGGCCCATGGTGGTTTCTAAAATATCAGATATGTGATAGTACCAATACAAAACATAAATAGCCTGCCATTACATATAAATTTACAAAGTTTTAAAACAAAACTCACGGTCTCAAATCGAGAACCGGCCGCAGGAAATGTAGCTGCTCTGTGTAGAGATAGGGGCGTTTCCTGGAACCCCCATCACCACTGCGTCCACTTTCAACAAGCTCCCGCCGATATTGGTCGCGGCAGCTGGCCCATCGGGTCTTCGCCTTCTTCACTGTATACATAATACACAAAAATAAATACAATTAGTTACAGTAAAACACAGTTTAAATAACGTGTGTGTAATGCGAGTGGTGCCCGACTCTAAGACATTACAGATTACTAGACAGCAGCAGTAGCAGGATGAAGGCTATGCTTTACTATATGGACATGTCACAAGCACAGGGCAACAAACTACAAGTAGCACATAAGTAAAAGCTTTGCTTGGAAAGGCCAAACAAACCTAATGATAACTTAAGTGTAGGCACATAGTGCACAGAACTGATGGGAAAGGGACACTTTAAGGGCAGGTAACAATATAGAGTGTTCAGTAAAATATCAAACATCAACACACATTACACAACCAATAGTTAAATCTACTGGCCACATATGTGTTAAAAATTTGGTGAACACATTAAAAAAGAGCCTCGTTTACCAAAGGCCTGCAGTAAAACAATCTCTGACCCTC
Organism: Rhinella marina; assembly: GCA_900303285.1. Lineage (NCBI taxonomy): Eukaryota > Metazoa > Chordata > Amphibia > Anura > Bufonidae > Rhinella > Rhinella marina. The sequence goes on from ONZH01023006.1 coordinate 61,626, forward strand.
ACCAGTCGCCACCACCCTGCTATGCAAAGGCAGTGAATATAAGGGCTGAGTGACATATCTGCCTGCTGGTATACTCAACAGCAGGGGTGGGATTCAAATTTTAGACAACACGTTTACATATACATCTCATATATGCAACACACATACATAGAACTACACCATATATACACTACACATACATAAATACACCTCATATACACTACACACATAGCACCCAACTTTTAAAAATCCGAACAAGCTAAACTATGGCCTGGAAGGGCTGATCTCCAACTGGCAGTCTGTTCTGTCATTTTAACAACCGGTTATATCGAACCAGTGGGAGCTGGCTGAATCCCATGCCTGCTCAACAGCATATTGAATGTGTAGTACTACAAGTCGCAGAATAAAACTCTGAGACTGCTGAGACTGTACACACAGGAAATAAACCATATCTTTATAATCGCCATAACTACTTTGTCAGCATTTGAACAGGATTTCTATCAGCAATGGCTGCAGTTAAATATCGTACAGTCTGAAGCAATGTCCTGGCAGAAGGGTTTAAGGTATAATGTGTCGAAAAGCACACAAAATAAGACATGGAGCAGCCACACAGTCAGATCCTGGGGGGCCTAGCCAGCACAGTGACGTATTGTGTAGAGGCGGTTATCTCTTGGTGCACGAATACAAGATCAGCAGGAATGGAATGTGAAAAAATGCATGAAAAAAATAATAATTTGGACTCATGTAATACATACAAAGACAAAACTCTTAACATGGACAGCCACTTTTTACATGGCTCACGACACAAATGACGTGTTAAAAAGCTCACCCAATTCTGCTCGACCATTTGAGTCGACTTTCCTCCAGTCAGCAGGCCTCAAGGATTTGGTCACCTCTGCCCAGGAGGTATCTTTCTTGATGCGGTCGTGATATGCATCACTGCGGGTGTCCCACAACTCCGGCCTCTCTTCTATAAGCGTGATCAGGCTCTCCACGTCCCATCGTGCCATTTTCAAGGTTCCGCAAAGGCCGAACCACACTTGCACTGCTGCCAAATTGTCCTCACAAAATGCAAGGCAAATACACTTCCTGGTTTATGTGTGCTCAAACTGTCACATGGTATAGAAACCAGGTGTGTGGAACATGGATCCGCAAAAAATGCGGATAACATACGGATGCTTTCATTATGCATCCGCATTTTTTGCGGACCCATTGACTTCTATAGGTCCGCAAAACGTGTTTTGCGGACAAGAATAGGACAGGTTCTATTTTTTATGCGGCCCAACGGAACGGGCATACGGATGCGGACAGCACAACGTTGACTCTCAGTATTTTTTGCGGACCCATAGAAATAAATGGGTCCGCATTTTTCATGTGAAAAATGCGGATCGGAGCCCGCAAAAAATACTGTCGTGTGAAAGGGGCCTTAAAGGAATGTTTTTAATGATGGAAAATTATATTTATTATCTTCAGGTGACAGACGCATGGTCCTGCAGTACAATGATGTAATAGATGATGTGGTAATGACTTTCTAGCCGGTAGATGTGGAAAACTGTATTATTATTAGAGGAGCTGTGGAGTATGGGTAGTGATGTCAAGTGCCCAGACTTGGAGATGTGCATTAGGGATTGGAAGGGATCGGAAGATTCCATAGACCAGTAACCACAGTTATCCGGGCTGGCCATTTCTGGGGGCACGTGCCGTATATTGGTCACGTGATCCTTGTTTGGGGTTAGAACTTGCAGCACAAGCATGAGTCTGAATCTCTCACCACAGCGCTAGTGAGAAAGTCAGACTGCGTGGTGGATTTAATGCCAGGCCAGGGTCATGTGACCAATGTACGGCACCTTTCGGTCAAAGTTTGGGTTCGGATCCAGAACTTGACCCGAACCCCATTGAAGTCAATGGGGACCCGAACTTTACTTTATTATTTGGTTATATCAGAAAATAATAGCATTCTTAAGGCAGACTGCAAAACAATATGACTATTTAAGGGTTAAAAAAAACAACTCACCTCATCCACTTGATCTCGCTTCAGCAGCTTCTTCAATGTTCACTGAACAGGACCTGCCAAAGGACCTGCGATATGCGTGATGACGCGCGATGACGTCATTGCACACATCACAGGTTGATGTGGATGAGATGCAGTTCAGGTTTGCTCATCCCTAAGAATTGGATGTTCTTTGAAGTACACTTTACACTGTACACTGGGTGAGGATCCATCGGCAGGACATTCCAGAAGTGTTTGGTGAGGGACTTTGTTCTGTTTTTACATTGTAAATAAGTGACTCATTGTGGCATTGTTTTTGTGAGGGCATTCTAGATGAGACTGTTGTGAGGACACTAAAGTTGGGTCTATTATGAGGGCATTGCAGTTGGGGCTGTTGTGAAAGCACTGTGATGATCTGTTGAGGAGGGAACTATAGGCTGCACTGTTGTGATGACATTGTGGTTGGAACTGATATGTGAGCACTGTGGCTGTAACTTATGGGCATATTGTAGTTGTAACTGTTGTGGGAGTAGTGTAGATGGCACTATTTGAGGGCACTGTAGCTGGCATTGCTGATAGAGAACTGTGGTTGTACTGTAACTTATTGGGACATTCTGGTGTTTGTGGAGTGCTATCTCTTTCTAATTGTTGCGGGGATGCTGTCATCATCACTCTTGCGTGGGAATTGTTGAAACTATTTAGTGGCCTATGTACTGTAACTGCGTCTTCTTTTTTGTCATCTAAGTCCTCTTGCACAAGATTATGCACTTCATAGTTGGGTGCCATATCTAGTTGGCAAAATGGCTTGAAATATGGCATCTAATGAACCTTAGAAAAGCCTAACGTATACCACACTGTATAAAAGCACAACAGTGGCCATGCCTTCATTAAAACCACCATATTCAGGATTGCTGTGACATGTATCCATAATATTACTGAGACCCTAAAATAAAAAATAAAAAAACAATTAGTCAAAGCGGCTTTCAGACAAGGCAAAGTTGTGCACCAATTACGTCTACTGTAAATTTACCAAAGGCAAGGCTACACTTTAATTATGTAGTAAAATACTTTATAAATTAAGGATAATCTACGGTTGCATAAACATTTCATAACATTTTTACTCTTTGGTGCACACTTTACTGGAATAGAAGAAGCAAGTATGCATGAAATTATCGTACAGTATTATGAAATGTTTCTTCAACTTTGGTAGAACAGTTTCTAATAATTACAGCAATTATGGTCACTTAAGTTCTACAGTGACACTTTTGCAATGAAATAAAAGTACATAAAAGCAATCATAACCATTAGCCAGATAAGCAGTAGTTAATGACTTTTATTAAGAAAAATAATCGCTTTCCCAATGCCATTGTTTCAGTTCAGAGAACTGTTGATAATACTTGAATGTTAGGAAAAATATTTTAAGTTTGAGGTTAATGCAGAAAATTCATGAATTTTAATACAGTTATGTCGTGATGCAGTGTGAAGAGGATGGAGCAGCTTCATATGTGGTGCTGATCCCAGTTATTTGACATTGATCTTAGTCATTTAACTGCTCAGATTTCATGGTCAATAGTTGTTCTGGCATCTGTAAGGCAAGGCAGAGGGTATGGGCTCCCTCCGCCTTCTGTTCAGACCCCTCACAGTGTTGGGCTACGTTCGGTTGCCATGACATTCTGAGGTCTTGAGAAAGTTCCCAAGGCTTTCTTGGCTAACTAACTGAAAAGCTGTGCACAAGGCACAGCATCTCAGAATCTCATAAAGTATGGTGATGCAAAGAAAAAAATGAATGTTTTTTCTAAGGTATTTTTTTAAAGTAGTAAAACATAATAAAAACGATATAAATTTGGCGTCGCTGCAATTGAATGGACCAGTAGAATTATGTTCATGCCATATTTAGTGCACAGTGAGCAGCATATAAACAAAACCCAAAAAACCATGGAGGAATTGCCATTTTTTCCAATTTCCCAGGATGAAGAATTTATGTAGCTATGGTAAAATAACATTAAGTATATATATATATATATATATATATATATATACAGTACAGACCAAAAGTTTGGACACACCTTCTTATTCAAAGAGTTTTCTGTATTTTCATGACTATGAAAATTGTAGATTCAGACTGAAGGCATCAAAACTATGAATTAAAAACATGTGGAATTATATACTTAACAAAAAAGTGTGAAACAACTGTAAATATGTCTTATATTCTAGGTTCTTCAAAGTAGCCACCTTTTGCTTTGATTACTGCTTTACACACTCTTGGCATTCTCTTGATGAGCTTCAAGAGGTAGTCACTAGAGATGAGCGAGCACTAAAATGCTCGGGTGCTCGTTATTCGAGACAAACTTTTCCCGATGCTAGGGTGCTCGTTTCGAGTAATGAACCCCATTGAAGGCAATGGGAGACTCGAGCATTTTTTGTAGGGGACCAAGGCTCTGCCTAGGGAAGGCTGGGTGAAAACCTGGAAACATCAACAAACTGCCTGACGCAGCATGGCGGTGACAACAGAGTGAGCAAGTGACACTGCGGGAGCAGGCGAACCACATAAACATTTTTCGTGGCCCTGTATGGCTTCGGTGACAACAGAGTGACTGAGTTAGTATGCGGTAGCTGGTGAAGCATCCAAAAATTTAGCCTGACACAGAATGGCGGTTACACCACCAATGACTTTGTCCGACTGAGAATGCAGTAAAATGGCTTTTGTTGTTGTTTTGGACTGTCTGTTTGACGCTCCTGAAACATTGTTTTACACTGTCTGTAGTTTACACTGCGGAAAAATTGGAGAGAGGGCCTGTAGGTGGCCCTCCGGAAAAATTGTTTAGAGAGAGGGCCTGTAGGTGGCACTCCGGAAAAATTGTTTGGAGAGAGGGCCTGTAGGAAGCCCTCTGGAAAAATTGTTTAGAGAGAGGGCCTGTAGGTGGCCCTCCGGAAAAATTGTTTAGAGAGAGGCCCTGTAGGTGGCCCTCCGGAAAAATTGTTTAGAGAGAGGGCCTGTAGGTGGACCTCCGGAAAAATTGTTTGGAGAGAGGGCCTGTAGGGGGCACTCTAGAAAAATTGTCGTAAAAGAGTACCAGTTGGCCCTCTAAAAAATTGTGTTTTTTGGGTCAGCGTTAGGCAAAGACGACAAGGAGGAGGAGGAGTAGGAGGAGTAGAGAATAGGAATCGGATACATAAGTAATGTTAATCTTTAGCTGCTTTTCCCCGGAGGAGATTTGAATTCCGGTGAAATCCAGGCTTTGTTCATTTTAATAAGCATCAGCCTGTCAACACTGTCAGTTGATAGGCGTGTACGCTTATCGGTGATGATGCCACCAGCTGTACTGAATTCCCGCTCTGACAACACGCTAGCGGCAGGGCAGGCCAGCACCTCCAAGGCGTACAGCGCCAGTTCAGGCCACGTGTCCAGCTTTGAAACCCAGTAGTTGTATGGAGCAGAGTGATCGGTCCGGACATTGGTATGGTCAGCTAGGTACTCCCTCACCATCTTTCTGTAAAGCTCACCCCTACTCTGCCGAGACTGTGGACAGGTGACAGTGTCTTGGTGGGGTGACATAAAACTGGCAAAGGCCTTGGAGAGCGGTTCCCCTGCCAGTGCATGAAAAGCTGCCTGCTCGCCTCCTCTCCCCCGCTACTTGGCCCACAGAACCACGCCCTCTGCCGCTAGCAGTGTCAGATGGGAAGGATTGTTTCAGCTTGTGCACCAGGGCCTGTTGATATTGATTCACTCTCATACTCCTTTCCTCTACAGGGATGAGAGTGGAAAGGTTCTGCTTGTACCGTGGGTCCAGGAGAGTGAACACCCAGTAATCGGTGTTTGAAAAAATGAGAGAGTCACGGGATAGGCAGCTTAACATGAAGTCTGCCATGTGCTCCAGAGTCCCAACCCGCAAGAATTCCCTCTCCTCACTGGCCTGACTCTCCATTTTCTCCTCCTCCTCCTCTTCAGCCCATACACGCTCAAGAGTTAAGAAGGACTGAGCATTGGTACCCTCTTCTGTCTCGCCTACATTCTCCTCCTCTTCCTCCTCATCCTCATCCCCCTCCTCCGATACGCGCTGAGAAAAAGACCGGAGGGTGCTCTGGCTATCAAGCAACGTATCTTCCTCCACCGTCTCTTGTGACAAGTGCAAAGCTTCCGACTTCATGCTGAGCAGTGAGTTTTTCAACAGTCAAAGCAGCGGGATGGTGAGGCTGATAATGGCTGACCATCTGTGTTGACTCCTCAAAGTTGCGCAACACCTGGCAGATATCAGACATCCACGTCCACTCCTCATTGTAGACTTGAGGAAGCTGACTACCAGTTTTGGTGGAAGTTGACATCTGGCAGTCTACAATAGCTGTGCGCTGCTCGTAAACTCTGGATAACATGTTTAATGTCGAATTCCATCTTATGGGCACGTCGCACAACAGTCGGTGAGTGGGCAGTTGTAGGCGGCGCTGCGCTGCCCTGAGAGTGGCAGCATCTGTGGTCGACTTGCGGAAATGCGCACAGATGCGGCGCACCTTAGTGAGCAAATCAGACAGATTGGGGTATGTCTTGAGGAACCGCTGAACTATGAGATTGAACACGTGGGCCAGGCATGGCACATGTGTCAGGCTGCCGAGTTGCAGAGCCACCACCAGGTTATGCCTGTTGTCACACACAACCATGCCTGGCTTGAGGTTCAGCGGTGCCAGCCACAGATTGGTCTGCTCCGTGATGCCCTGTAATGGTTCTTGAGCGGTGTGCCTTTTGTCACCTAAGCTCAGCAGTTTGAGCACCGCCTGCTGGCACTTAGCCAAGGCACTGCTGCTGCGCCTAGAGCTACCGACTGAAGGCATTGTGCCCACGGATGGTAATTCGGAGGAGTTGTCGGAGGAGGAGGCATAGTACGTCTGAGAGACCGTGACCGAGGAAGGCCCCGCAATCCTTGATGTGGGCAGTACATGAGCGGCCCCAGGGTCAGACTCGTTCAGAGTGTCCGAGTTACACTGCAGTAGGAGGCGAAGCACAAAAAAATTTAGCGTGTCCGTGTATGGCTGTGACTACAGAGTGACCGAGTTACACTGCGGGAGCAGGCAAAGCACAGGTCCCAGCCTCCACCAAGTTAACCCAATGTGCCGTCAGTGATATATAGTGTCCCTGCCCAGCAGCACTTGTCCACGTATCCTTGGTTAGGTGGACCTTCTCAGAAACAGCGTTGGTCAGGGCACGGATGATGTTCTGTGACACGTGCTGGTGTAGGGATGGGACGGCACATCGGGAAAAATAGTGGCGGCTGGGGACCGAATACCGAGGGGCAGCCACCGCCATGAGGTTGCGAAAGGCCTCGGTCTCTACCAGCCTATAGGGCAGCATCTCCAGGCTCAGCAATTTGGAGATGTGGACGTTGAGGGCTTGGGCATGTGGATGGGTGGAACTGTATTTCCTCTTGCGCTCTAGCGTCTGCTGTAAAGACAGCTGAACACTGCGCAGGGACACATTGGTGGATGCTGTGGAGGATCGTGGAGGCGAAGGTGTGGTTTTCCAGCGGGAGGCGCTCATGCCGGGGTCCTTGGCAGGGGGTTGACTAGCAGAGGCAGTGAGTGACACAGGGGAAGGAGCAGTGGTGGGACCCGCAGGAGGTGAACGGCCTTGGTTCCATTGAGTGGGGTGTTTAGCACTCGTATGCCTGCGCATGCTGGTGGTGGTTAGGCTAGTAGTGGTGGCACCCCTGCTGATCCTGGTGTGGCACAGGTTGCACACCACAGTCCGTCGGTCATCCTCAATTTCTTTAAAGAACCTCCAGACTTGCGAACATCTAGGCCTCGCCACAGGAGCTTTACTACGTGAAACAGTTGCTGCTGATGCACCAGCTCTGGCCCTGCTTCTCCCTCTGGCCACACCACTGCCTCTTCCAACCTGTTCTGGTGCAGCACTCGCCTCTGCCTCAGAAGCACTGTCTTCACTCGGCTTATCAACCCAGCTTGGGTCAGTCACTTCGTCATCCTCCGATTCCTCAGTCTGCTCCCCCCTCGGACTTCCTGCCCTGACAACAACTTCACCACTGTCTGACAACTGTGTCTCCTCATCGTCCGACAACTCTTTACACACTTCTTCCACTAAGTCAACAATGTCATCACCCACAGACTGCGACAGTTGGAAAACTTGGGCATCGGGAAAGAGGTCAGCAGCAACCTGAGAAGTGGTTTGTGACTCTGGGAAGGGTCCAGAAAACAGTTCCTCAGAGTATGCCGATCGCATTCCAAATTTTCCTGGGAGGGGGCAGACTGGGGGGAAGGAGGTTGAGGTGGAGGAGCCATAGGAGTGCTCCCTTGGGTAACGTGGGTGGACTGCGTGGAAGACTGACTGGTGGACAAATTACTTGAAGCATTGTCCGCAATCCACGACATCAGCTGTTCGCACTGTTGTGGTTTCAACAGTCCTCTACCACGTGTCCCTGTAAGTTGAGACATGAAGCTAGGGAGTGTAGCTCTGCGGCGTTCTCCTGCTCCCTCATCAGCAGGTACTGTCTCACCCTGCCCAGGACCACGGCCTCTGCCCCCTGCAGTGATTGAATGCCCACGCCCTCGTCTTCGACCCTTAGCCCTGAGGTTCAACATTTTCTGTATATAAGTGTATTATATATACAAAAAAAAAAAAAAGGGCCTGCTGTACTGAAACCCACAAACTTGTTCAATCTGAACAAGTTTATATATAGGTGGATAAGTTAGAGCAAAATTACGTATTTTATTACATAGCGTGCAGTATGGAGCAATTACACTGAATCTATTAGATTAGGCAGACTTGGTCTGCTTAAGTGCAACCCAGACAAATGGTGCACAGAGATTTTTCTAATGTAGCTGTATCAGTGAGAGCAAAAGACCTTTTTTAATTACGTGACGTACAGAATGGGTCACCTGTACAGAAAATACGGATTGTGGTTTGTTGTGACTGGACAACTGAATTGTGACACACAGAATGGTTCCACACAGCTGTATGAAATGGATTTGTATCACTGAGATAAAACAACAAAAAAACAAAGTTTGTTATATATGGCGATAGCTGCACTACTAGTGCCAGCCAGGAGACAAAAAAAGTGTCTTGTAGCCCTTAGAAGGGCTGTTGGGTTCTTTTGAGATCACTCCTGCCTAACAGAGAACTAAATCCATGCCCTAACACTTTCCCTGAAACGCAGCAGATCTGTCCCTAATGACAGCCTCTGAGCCGAGCACCTCCGGACGTCACTAGTATATTCCAGGGTCACCTGATCTGGCCAGCCAACCCCTGCTATCGACATGTAAGGCCCCACGTGATGCTGGGGGTACCGCAGAGTCTCCTGGCTAGTGATTGGCTGAGTTATAGGCGCCAAAAATTCAAAATGCGGGAGATGCCATTTCCTCAAGCATGGCAAAATGTTCGTCCGAGCATCGAGCACTTACGAGTACCCTAATGCTCGAATGAGCACCAAGCACGGACGAGCATGCTCGCTCATCTCTAGTAGTCACCTGAAATGGTTTTCACTTCACAGGTGTGCCCTGTCAGGTTTAATAAGTGGGATTTCTTGCCTTATAAATGGGGTTGGGACCATCAGTTGTGTTGGGCAGAAGTCAGGTGGATACACAGATGATAGTCCTACTGAATAGAGTAAAGAAAAACGAGTGGCCATCATTACTTTAAGAAATGAAGGTCAGTCAGTCCGAAAAATTGGGAAAACTTTGAAAGTGTCCCCAAGTGTAGTCGCAAAAACCATCAAGCGCTACAAAGAAACTGGCTCACATGAGGACCGCCCCAGGAAAGGAAGACCAAGAGTCACCTCTGCTGCGGAGGATAAGTTCATCCGAGTCACCAGCCTGAGAAATCGCAGGTTAACAGCAGCTCAGATTAGAGACCAGGTCAATGCCACACAGAGTTCTAGCAGCAGACACATGTCTACAACAACTGTTAAGAGGAGACTGTGTGCAGCAGGCCTTCATGGTAAAATAGCTGCTAGGAAACCACTGTAAGGACAGGCAACAAGCAGAAGAGACTTGTTTGGGCTAAAGAACGCAAGGAATGGACATTAGACCAGTGGAAATCTGTGCTTTGGTCTGATGAGTCCAAATTTGAGATCTTTGGTTCCAACCACCATGTCTTTGTGCGATGCAGAAAAGGTGAACGGATGGACTCTACATGCCTGGTTCCCACCGTGAAGCATGGAGGAGGAGATATGATGGTGTGGGGGTGCTTTGCTGGTGACACTGTTGGGGATTTATTCACAATTGAAGGCATACTAAACCAGCATGGATAACACAGCATCTTGCAGCGGCATGTTATTCCATCCGGTTTGAGTTTAGTTGGACCATCATTTATTTATCAACAGGACAATGACCCCAAACATACCTCCAGGCTGTGTAAGGGCTATTTGACCAAGAAAGAGAGTGATGGGGTGCTACGCCAGATGACCTGGCCTCCACAGTCAAGAGACTTGAACCCAATAGAGGTGGTTTGGGGTGAGCTGGACCGCAGAGTGAAGGCATCAGGGCCAACAAGTGCTAGAATACCATTTCAGTTGACTACCTCTTGAAGCTCATCAAGAGAATGCCAAGAGTGTGCAAAGCAGTAATCAAAGCAAAAGGTGGCTACTTTGAAGAACCTAGAATATAGGACATATTTTCAGTTGTTTCACACTTTTTTGTTAAGTATATAATTCCACATGTGTTAATTCATAGTTTTGATGCCTTCAGTCTGAATCTACAATTTTCATAGTCATGAAAATACAGAAAACTCTTTGAATGAGAAGGTGTGTCCAAACTTTTGGTCTGTACTGTATATATATTATATAATGTACTAATACAGCAGATGAAAACATTATATATTGACTAAGCCTTCACTCTCATATGATAAAATCTGAGACTCTTAGCCAATATATTTTGATCGATAATCATCTATGCCCACCTACCCAGCGCCAAAGTGGTCTCAGTCAGACAGGTCCTACTCTAAACCTACCTATGCTGTTCATTATCTACAATCAGGAGGGCAGACCTCGCAACTTTTAGTGTGCTGCTTTTTGTTACCTCTGTGTACACCAAGCATACAATAAGAGTAGGAGCACACACAGCTATATGTACCACCTAATCAAGGTTGCCTATGGGATAGGGGTAAGTGTACTCTACTCCCAAGATAGGAGCTCATTCACACTTGAAGGTGCCACTCCTTCAAGGACATAAACTTTATTAAAAGTCACAGAAAAATATGCAAAACATCCTGCACGATATGATAACTGAATATGCGGATGTACGTGGCAACATACACTTCTTATTTCCAGCAGTGGTCGCCATGAGTACACAATATAGAAAAAGCACTGGCCTCTCTGGAGGCCTTAGGACCACGGGAGTGCGCATAGGACACAAATTTTTCTATAGTGCTCCAGCACGGCCATAGATAACAGGGTGGTCATAACCATGAAAATGAGAAGTGTATAATGCGATGGAAAAAATAATCTAGCCAGAAAAGGAAGCAATATGGACAATCACAAAACATTAGTAACTGCCTTGTATCAATTTTCTCTACATGATAAGGCTACATTCACAAATCCGTGTGTGTGTTGTCCGTGTTTTGCGCATCCGCAAATTGCAGATCCGCAAAACACGGACAGCGGCCATGTGCAGTCCGCAATTTGCGGACCGCACATAATAGAAATGCCTTTTCTTGTCCGTGGATCCGGACAAGAATAGGACATGTTTTATTTTTATCCGGAACCGCGGAACGGAAGTGCGGCCCCATTGAAAGTGAATGGGTCCGCACCCGGTCCGCAACGTTGCGGATCAGATGCGGACGCCATTCACGGAAGTGTAAATGGAGCCTAAATGCTATTTGCTGAAGTGAGACAACCTCTTTAATGCTCATGGTTCACTCCCCACAATCCCATCTGATCACCATATCAATATAATAAGTCAAAAATGCATGACCTTATAATTTTATTATTATTATTATTATTATTATTATTATTATTATTATTATTCAAGGCTTATGTATGACAGGGAACATGGCAGCAAGGCTTCACTGTAAGAGTTCTGCAATAACCGGGATGTTATCCATCTCCTTGACTTGTGGTTGACTTTCAGTTAGCCTGAGGCGCTGAACGGAGACTGACAGAGACACTTTTCATCTTATGAACGTTTCTTAGTGAAGTTCCTTCAGTCAGTGTTTCACGGACCTGAAAAATTACTTATTTCATGAATTTCAGAGCATTGTTTTACTCGATAAATTCCAAACGCTCGTTAACCAGATTTGTGTATTACTTAGAAGATATCAGCCGTATATAGTTAAATTACAGAAACGTTTTTTGAGTATCTAAAGAGCCTAAAGAGATGTTTGAAAATTGTTTCATTGTTCACAGAAAACTGTTCAATTTAACCTCTTTGCATCCGATCCACGACATTTATAAACCCCAGCTGCATGCCAAATGGGAATTCCCAGAAGCAGTCAGGAATGCCCTAGTTGGAGGTCTAATTGGCTGAAATGGAAAAGCAGACTTTTGGCAAGGATTGTTGCAAAGTCATGACAGGCTAGAGTAGAATACAATTTTATGTATTCTCTATCTCCTAGTCCTACAGCACCAGTAGCAGTGGCTTTCAGTGGTAACGTGCCGCTGACGCCCTGCTACAAAACCTATCAAGGTAGATAATGCTGTTTAACCCATTAGATGCCATGGTCAATAGCTACCACGCCATCTAAATGGTTGACAGACGAAGAGGCCTCACTCTTTAGTCCATCAGCCACCCCCACACCCCATCAAAAAAAAATAATACAAATGCTGGATGCTTATGGTTATGTAATAATAGCATTCGGGTCTATGGAAGCTGATTAGATAAGAGGTAGGGTCTAAAAGGCAGACTGAACTGTCAGTTTAATACTGACAGGTGTTCTACACTGCAATACAAAAGTATTACAGCAGCGATTAGAACAAACCCCCTAGCAGGACTTATAAAAACTCAAAAAAGTGCCTGCAGGAGAAGGAGCTAGGAGCTGGCACTAGGAAGTAGGTAAGTCAACTTTCCATTACAGGTCCAGATGAATTGGGGTTTGCCACCCTATTCTTTACCATACCCTTTAGAAAATAAAGGCATCAACATCATGGTAATTGATAAATTTTTAACACTTGCTGTGTTTGAAAAAAATGTATGAAAATTGAAAACCTGAAAAGAAAATTACATTTTTAAATTTCACTTTGATTTTACTATATTTCCTGAGAAGCAACAAGCTTTCAGAATGATGCTTTCAATACTTTGATCAAGTGCAATTTTTTCAAGTGGCTGATTTTTCCAACCTTTTGTTACATTTTACATTTTTTTTATAAATAAAAACAAAGGGAGAGATTTATCAGTGGTGTAAAGCAGAACTGGCTTAGTTGCCCAGAGCAACCAACCAGATTCCACCTTTCATTTTCACAGCTCCTTTTGGGAAATGAAA
>ONZH01023007.1:0-52242 GCA_900303285.1 Rhinella marina
GGAAGAGATGCGGCCCTGTGGGCTCTAGCCTGCCCTTCTCCATGAGCCTCTGGCCAGCCACGGCCTCTTCCTGCCTTTTGCGGTCCCTACGCATCCCTCAACATCCCCACTGCTTTACCTGCTAGACATGACACTGGGCCAGGTCGGGTCACTGACATCTCAAGCGCCAACAATTTGGGCATTTTAAGGCTTCTGCATGTGTTTGAGTTGTTTTTACATTTTAAAGAAGACATGTCTGACCACATCTCACACACACACACAATGACAATTAGGGGTGGGGTCTATTTGCTTTCCCCTTTGCCTATGCCATCTGTGGTTGTCATAGGCAACGTGATTTTAAGGGGTGCAGAATTTTATCTTCTTTTTTGTCTAGTTTGGCTTGGGGTCCATGGCAATGTAGAGGAAAGAAGGTTTCCTTGTATGGTCTCACTTTACAGAGAGGTTACGTTGTTGAGAGGCTGTGATAGTAGCGTAATAGTGCGACTTGGGCGCGTTATATGCACCCAGACATGCTTCCCCTGCTGTCCCAGTTGCATTCTAGCAGTGTTGGCATCCTTTTCTGAGGTTTCAGGGTGGACTTGGTGACCTCCAAGTGGTCGAATTGAGATTTCCAAGTGGCGAGCATTTTTTTCCCATAGACTTTAATGGGATTCGATATTCGGTCGAATAGTCGAATTTCGCGGTCTATTCGAATCGAATTTCGAACTTTCGAATATTTCACTACTCGCTCATCTCTAGTAATAACCTCTTCCTTGTTGAGATTCTGGAACTTCCACTATTGCGTTCATATGAAGAAGATCCTGAACCCCACGCCAAATTTGATTCTGATTCGAAAAGGAGCCTGGGTTTGTAATTACGAATCTTTTCGGGGGGACTGAGGAGAACTCTATTTTGTATCCCGAGCGTATTATAGCCAGGGCCCAAGGATTTCGAGTTATCAGCTCCCAGAAAGAAAGAAAATTTCTCAGCCTGCCCCCTACTTTGGCGTCACTGTTTGTCGGCCGGCTTAGATTGTGGGTTAAGGAGGAAGCCTCTACCTTTGCCGCCCTTGGGGTAGCTCCAACGTCCCGATTTGCCTTTCCCTCTTGAGTAGCATTCATGGGACGAGTAGGAGCGAAAGGGATATTTCCTCTTGAAAGACCTCTCCTCCAGAAATCCCTTTTTCTTATCGGCCACCTTTTCTAGAATTTTGTCTAACACTGGTCCGAAAACGTATTCACCAGAAAAGGGGATGGAACAGAGCTTCATCTTAGAAGCTTTATCCCCCGACCAGGACTTCATCCAGATGGCTCGACGAGCCGCATTACAGAGTCCTGCGTCTCTAGCAGAAAACCTAATGGACTCAGCCAAGGCATCCGCCAGGAAAGCGGTTGCTGATTTAAGCAGAGGAAAGGATCCAAGCATCTCTTCTCTAGGGGTCTTGTTTTTCATGTGTTCCTCAATTTCGTTCACCCAGAGCATCATGGATCTGGCTACTGATGTAGCGGCGATGTTAGATTTTATATTAAACATAGCCGCTTCCCAGGATTTACGTAACAGGGCATCAGCTTTCCTTTCCATCGGATCCCTTAGTTGGGATGCATCTTTAAAGGGAAGGGAAGTCTTCTTGACAACTTTGTCGACCTGTATATCAATTTTGGGTACCTCCTCAAACATCTTAGACTCGGAAGGGTCAAATGAAAGCCTATTTTTGAAGTCTCTGGATACCCCCAAGCGCTTTTCAGGCTCTGCCCACTCATCCAAAACCATATCTTTAATATTGACGTTAATAGGGAATACTTTTGCACGTTTAATCTTCAAACCCCCAAACATTTCGTCTTGAATTGAATGAGGTTTCTGTTCCTCCTCCACCCCCATTGTAGCCCGAACGGCTTTCAACAGTTCTGCCATGCTTTCATTAGAGAAGAAGAACTTTCTATTTCCCTCCAGGAAATCAGTTTCAGAAAAACAATCCTCCTCTTCCCTAAACTTGGATGAGGAGGCTTCCTCATTAAAGATATCAGAATCAGATGAGGAAAGGCAGGACATTTTTTGGCGTTTCGGTGGTGAGGTAAAGTTTGAGGAGCCAGACTGGAAAGAGAGGATTTAATCTCTTCCTGAATCATAGATCTGAAGTCTTCTAGTAAGGAAGGCTGTTCCTCTCTCACAATGTTAGAAATACATGTTCTACATAATTTTTTGGTATAAGATTCCTCCAACTTCTTTCTACATGATCAGCAGCGGACCGGCTTTTTTGTCTTTTTCTGGACATCTTTAGCTCCCTAGAAATAGACAAACTGCCATCAGAAAAGTGCACAGCCATTACACCAATAAAAGGGGATAGAGGCTGCCACCACTGGAGGCTGGTGAAACGAGAGAGAATGACCCCCTGACCAACAAGTGAAAACAGCATGTCAGGCACAAAACCCCCACAGGGGAACTCACAGATGGTGGCAAAGAACCCTCAGGATCTCTGGGGGACCGCGGCTCCTGGACAGACATGGTGTATCAGACCTCAGATCAGTGAGAGTAACGTGGCTCCCACTTAAATACCTGTCTATCCGAATCACCTCCTGCATGCTTCCAGCGCTCCGGAAAATGACGTCATCAACGCACGCTTGCCGCGTCTCGCGCGCACTTCCTGCTTTGGCCACCGGGGGGAAGGGAGGAAGACGCTGTACAGGGACCATCCGGAGCAGCCAAGAAGAAACGGGCGCACCTGTAGCCCACACATGCACACCCTGCTTCCACCATTAAGGAGAAGGAAGGCACAAGAGGAACCAGGCCCCAGATCAACCAGGACGAGTCCTGCACATCACCCCCTGCTCAGCGTTAGCCAGAAGCCGCGGGCGAGCAGGGGGCAGAGATAAGTAATCCATTAGAACTTCATCTCCCTGGCCACAGGAAGACCTTTCTCCATCCTGGACTCTGTAGGAACAGGAAACACTGGTGTTGGTAGTGGGAGGGGTGCATTTAAACCTTTCTCTGTTCCTGCCCCTACAGAGGTCAGGGGTCAATCTCCTTGTCATGGCCGTCGTGGTGATGAAATGGAAAAAGCCTTGGCCATGATCACTAGGGGGAATCGTAGGAGCCTGTAAATCCTACAGGTTGGGTCCCAGGAGGATTCTGGACATCAGACCAGGCCAGACGAAACTTAGTTCAGCCTTGGGTAGCTATACTGTGATTCTTTATTGTTGAATTATTGTTTGATTATTATGCTGTATGGTTATTTTAGAGAAATCAGCTTTATTGTTGTGTTTTCTTACTAATATCCTAGGTCTTTTTGTATTGGTGTGGTTGCATTCTAATTGACGTTATAGGAACTGTTGGTTTTATGCGGCTTCATGTTGCTGCTTTTGTGCCATTGACTATGTGTTGATTATGTGTTGGTTTTATATTCCATTTTTTGATATTGTTTGTTAATATTTTTCTATATTTTCACGCTACCCATTTGTGTCTGTAAATAATATAATTTCTTTTGTTTCTATGCGCTGTTGTGTGCTTTCTTTGCCGACCATCCCCTAGAATTTATGTGAGAATATTATTATTGTTCAGTATTATTATGCTTTAATATAAATATTGTCAATCATATTTCTTACACCACCACATATGGGGTGTTGCCGTATTCAGGAGAAAATGGGGAACAAATTATGGGGTGCTTTTCTCCTGTTACCCCTTGTGAAAATGAAAAATTTGGCGCTAAAGCAACATTTTATTGGAAGAAATGAAACTTTTCATTTTCATAGCCAAGTGTTTCCAAATTCCATAAAACGCTTAGGGGGTCAAAGTGGCCAGTACCCCCCTTAATATATTCTTTGAAGGGTGTAGTTTCCAAAATGGGGTCACTTTTTGAGAGTTTACACTGTAGGGGTATGTCAGGGTCTCTCAATTACAAAATGGTGCCTAAAAACCATTCTAGCAAAATCTGCCTCCAAAATCCTTATGGCGCTCCTTTTCTTTCTGACCACTGCCACAAACCCATAGAGACGTTTACCACCACATATGGGGTATTTCTGTAAACTGCAGAATCAGAGCAATGTATATTGAGGTTTAGTTTGCTGTTAACCCTTGCTGTGTTGCAAGAAAAAAATTAACATGAATAATCTACCAATTTCCATCCTCCATTTTCCTTTAATTCTTGTGGAACACCTCAAGGGTTAACAAAGTTTGTAACAGCTTTTTTATAATTTGAGGGTGTAGTTTCTAAAATGGGGTCGTTTATGGGTGGTTTCCATTACGTGAGCCCCTCAAAATAACTTTATATCTGAATTGGTGCTTAAAAAAAATGGTTTTGGAAATTTTGTTGAAAAATTTGAAAAATGGCTTCTAAACTTCCAAGCCTTCTAACGTCCTAAAAAAGTAAAATGCCATTTATATGAAATGAATTTAAATGATGCAAACATGAAGTAGACATATGGGGAATGTATAATAATAACTATTTTTGGAGGTATTACTATGTATTTTGAAAGTAGAGAAATAGAAATTTGCAAATTTGCAAATTTTTCAAAATATTTGGTAAATTTGGATTTTTTTTTTTAAATTAAATATTTTGCCACAAATTTACTACTGTCGTGAAGCACAATATGTGATGAGAAAACAATCTCAGAATGGCTTGGATAAGTAAAAGCGTTCCAAAGTTATTACCACATAAAGTGACACACAGATTTGCAAAAAATGGCCTGGGCAGAAAGGTGAAAACAGGCCTGGGGTTGAAGGGGATAAGAAAATAGACACAAACAGTTATATCCATTTCTCCAGCTTTCATCACAAAAAATGGTTATACAATATCCCATACAGCCAGTACAAAATAATAAGACAGAACTGCACCAATACAGAAGATTTCAAAGACCAGGCCCAAATTCTACAAAAAAGATTTAAAGACAAAAAATACCCCCGAAAATTAATCCAGAATTTTATTACTTTTCTCTAGACAATCATTTTGTGTTAAGTGCCTATACTTAACACAAAATGATTGTCTAGAGAAAAGTAATAAAATAATAGAAAATTATAACAATATCAACCTTATCACTCAATACAGTACCTCAAATAAAGAAATTCTCAATATATTACAAAAACATTGGCACATCCTCCTCCAAGACCCCTATCTGAAAACACACCTCCCATCTAAGCCAAAAATCATCTACAGACGAGCACCTACTGTCAAAAATCTAGTAGCCCCCAGCAAACCCAAACAACATACAAAAACCACCTCAACAAAAACTGAAAAAACAGGGAGCTACAAGTGCAACACAGCAAGATGCCTCTGTTGCCGAACAATCACGCACAACAAACAATCTTTTTCATCCAACATAAACGACACTACCTTCTCCTTTAAACACCACCTGACATGCCAATCATCCTATGTAATATACCTCATCGAATGCAGCTGTGGACTTCAATATGTAGGCCGAACAATCCAACCTCTTCATTGTAGATTAAACAAACATAGACACAACATCCAGAAACTGTACCCCAAACACAGTATTTCTAGACACTGCGCCAATACCCCAGACAAAGAGAAACACCCAATAAAAATTACCCCTATCGATTACATCCCATACAACTCTTACAATAGGTTCGACCTTCTATAAAAGCGAGAAACCTACTGACACTACTAACTAAATACACAAACCCCCCAAGGTCTCAATGAAATACAGGAATTAATAGTGTAATTTCCAGTAGTGGACATATTCTTACACATGCCACATGACACATGCTTACACTTTTTTCTTTTTCTCTCTTCAAAACTTATATTTTGTTCATTATGGATTCACACACACATATGTTTATATCCTGCTGCATACTATGGATTCACATATGCATATGTTTATATCCTGCTGCATATACTTAATACATATACATTATATACCTATATATCTATACATAGAGGTATAGGTCATTCATTGTAATATACAGTACAGACCAAATGTTGGAAAAACACCTTCTCATTCAAAGAGTTTTCTGTATTTTCATGACACTGAAGGCATCAACACTATGAATTAACACATGTGGAATTATATACTTAACAAAAAAGTGTGAAACAACTGAAAATATGTCTTATATTCTAGGTTCTTCAAAGTAGCCACCTTTTGCTTTGATTACTGCTTTGCACACTCTTGGCATTCTCTTGATAAGCTTCAAGAGGTAGTCACCTGAAATGGTATGCCAACAGTCTTGAAGGAGTTCCCAGAGATGCTTAGCACTTGTTGGCCCTTTTGCCTTCACTCTGCGGTCCAGCTCACCCCAAACCATCTCGATTGGGTTCAGGTCTGGTGACGGTGGAGGCCAGGTCATCTGGCGTAGCACCCCATCACTCTCCTTCTTGGTCAAATAGCCCTTACACAGCCTGGAGGGTCATTGTCCTGTTGATAAATAAATGATGGTCCAACTAAACGCAAACCGGATGGAATAGCATGCCGCTATATACAATGCGCATATACCTCTTTATTTGAGCAGACAGCGAACATATCACCCACTACATATTTATATCATAGCCATGCTGGTTCAGTATACCTTCAATTTTGAATAAATCCCCAACAGTGTCACCAGCAAAGCACCCCCACACCATCACACCTCCTCCTCCATGCTCCATGGTGGGAACCAGGCATGTAGAGTCCATCCGTTCACCTTTTTTGCGTCGCACAAAGACACGGTGGTTGGAACCAAAGATCTCAGATTTGGACTCATCAGACCAAAGCACAGATTTCCACTGGTCTAATGTCCATTCCTTGTGTTCTTTAGCCCAAACAAGTCTCTTCTGCTTGTTGCCTGTCCTCAGCAGTGGTTTCTTTGTAGCTATTTTACCATGAAGGCCTGCTGCACACAGTCTCCTCTTAACAGTTGTTGTAGAGATGTTTCTGCTGCTAGAACTCTGTGTGACATTGACCTGGTCTCTAATCTGAGGTGCTGTTAACCTGCGATTTCTGAGGCTGGTGACTCGGATGAACTTATCCTCCGCAGCAGAGGTGACTCTTGGTCTTCCTTTCCTGGGGCGGTCCTCATGTGAGCCAGTTCCTTTGTAGCGCTTGATGGTTTTTGCGACTGCACTTGGGGACACTTTCAAAGTTTTCCCAATCTTTCGGACTGACTGACCTTCATTTCTTAAAGTAATGATGGCCACTCGTTTTTCTTTACTTAGCTGCTTTTTTCTTGCCATAATACAAATTCTAACAGTCTATTCAGTAGGACTATCAGCTGTGTATCCACCTGACTTCTGCCCAACACAACTCATGGTCCCAACCCCATTTATAAGGCAAGAAATCCCACTTATTAAACCTGACAAGGCACACCTGTGAAGTGAAAACCATTTCAGGTGACTACCTCTTGAAGCTCATCAAGAGAATGCCAAGAGTGTGGAAAGCAGTAATCAAAGCAAAAGATGGCTACTTTGAAGAACCTAGAATATAAGACGATCCCATGCCAGGAGGTGCACAAGTGAGAGTACACATTACCAGTAAAATACTTTCCCGAGATCATCCTCTTTCCCAGCAGTCTCCCCGTACCTGATGCCACACAATACCAGGTTCTGACATCCACCGATGCCACCACCGCCACTTCTCCTTTCACAGAACATTCGCTATATACAATGCGCATATACCTCTTTATTTGAGCAGACAGCGAACATATCACCCACTACATATTTATATCATATATCCCTCGATATAGACAGATAGTACATGGATAATAACCATTGATATAACAAACCAAAACAGTGTTCTATTGAAATGCAGCGGCCCCCTTGGCATCTGAATGAGTTCCTACACATCGCGCTTAGTATCCAGTGCTCGCAACTCTGTATTAACTTATTCAATGTATCCTGTCAAGTCTCCTTAGAAGAAGAGGATTGACAGCACTGTGTACTAATTATGTATGTTTATTATGTATGTTAAGATCGGCAGCAGTGTATTAACCCCATGAATTCATCCTGCCACGCTCCCAGAGAAGAGCAGATAGGCAGTCCCGCACATCAAGTGTATATGTCAGTGTCAGGCAGGGGATATGGGCAACCCCTATCTCACCCCAAATCCCCTGGCCCTGCCTACTTGCCTCAACTAGGCTAGGCCCTAGAGGACAACCAGACGGCGGTCCCTAACCTGAATAGGGAGGCGGGGCCTAAGAACAGAACTAACGACAGAGAACACAAGGGAAATCAACAGTCCGAGTTAACACCAGGAAGTCAAGTCAGAAGCCAACAGCAAAAGCAAGCGGAGGTCAATACTTAGCAGAGGTCAACCAGGAGGTATGCGGTACAGAGATTATATCAGAACGTAGTCCAGGAACGAAGCAGGGATCAGTCACAGGAGGTCACGAAGTACAAAAGGATGAGACAAAGGCGAGGTCAGAACACAGCAGGATATCAACAGCAGGCAATAAAGGCAGAAGTACGCTGGTGCAGGAAAAACCAAACACTGGCAACTAAGGGGTGGAAATGTAAGGCCTAAATGCTGCCAGAGCTCCCTCCCTAATACCAGATAGGTGCAGGGAGACTGACAGCCACACCAGGCAACAAATAGAGCACTGGGTAAGAGGCAGAGCCCAGCACCTGCTTGATGACACACAAAACATTAAAACAGCAAGGCAGAGGAGTCAGGTGAAAAACCAGGACCGGCTCCCCTGCACATATATCAAATAGCAGAAGTGGATGGACCAGCAGTGCAGGCAAAGAGACCCACAGCACTGCAGGTCCTGACAGTCAGTTACTACGAGAATGCCCCCACAACACACCTCCTGTGGCCTGCGCGCCAAAATAGGCTTTTTAAACAAGTTGTTTTCACTAACACATGTATTGTCCTCACGAAGAGGGATCTCCTACCCTCGAAACGCGTTGACAACCTGTGAATAAAACGCTTCAACCTATCCTACTGTCTACAGTAGTCTGGATTCTTACCAAGCAGCGCCTAAATAGAACGGTCTATCACAACAGCTTCACGCTGTACACCTTTTGGATGGGGCATATCGGTAGGAGATGCCCCCATTGTGCGATAGAGCTATTTTCAGTGGCTCCATAGAAATGAATGGAGGGAGGCCGCACATGCACGGTGCACCCTCCGTGACTTTGAAGGCTCCGTTTACGAGATAGGTGGGAAACACACCTATCACACAATGGGGGCATATCCTAGCAATATGCCCCCATTGTCTGAGATGTGGAACAACACCACATTTGAGGTGCATTGTACATGATGATGGGGTTTTCTATTCATATCCACAGGTAGCAGATAAATTATCCATTGAAATAAGAACATGTTAATTTTCACAACCTGCTCATTCATGTGCAGAAATCTTGCTGATTTTTACAATTGATTTTCCTTGGAATCTGCAGTACAACCTGTAGCAAACATTCTAGTAAAAAAGTAAGTAGTGTGAATTAAGACCAATAGAACTAAATCTAGAGCTCTGTGTTTCAGCTTTAAGTTTTGTAAAATAGCCTAAAAATCCATGGGGGATTTGTCTAGTGCAAATCTTCACTGAGTGAACAAAGCCGTAGACTTACTTATAGATTCTGCTCCTAAATCCAGAATCCAAGAATGGTGGCTGATGCTGAGGGCAGATATGTTATCCTTATCTGTAACATTAATAATACGATGTTCACTCTAGTTTCCTTATATGCACCGAACTCCCAGCAATATACCCTTCTTAAGGAATTGTTGGTAGAAATTAATAATATTAGACAGGGTTTACTGCTGATTTGCGGAGATTTCAATATGGTTCTCTCAGCTGATATGGATAAATCAACAACCCCCTCCTCATGTCCAAATAGCTCTAATTTCTCAAAACTTCTGTTAGCCGAAGATTTATTCGACGCATGGCGCATTCTACACGCATCTAAGAAAGATTATACTTTTTTCTCTAATCCACACAAGTCCTATTCCCGTATAGACTTAATTTTATTAGATAAATGGCTGTTACAAAAAATATCCTCATCTAAGATAGGAGTAATTACCTGGTCGGACCACGCTCCAGTCTCTATTACTGTTATTCAACCAGATATTCCTCCTCCCAGTTCTGTATGGAGACTAAATAATTACATCCTTGCTAATCCACACTACGCTAAAGATGCGGAGAATGCTCTCTCCGAATTCTTTGCTTTAAATGATTCTCCTGAAATATCTAAGACTACTTTATGGTGTGCCCATAATGCGGTGATGAGAGGCAATTTTATCAAATTTGCATCATATGATAAGAAAAAAAGGTCAGAACATACTAAGGCTCTAGTTACTAAAATAGATGCACTGGAGGTAAAAAACAAAAAGTCTTACTCTTATAATACTACCAAGGAGCTTAGAGACCTCAGAAATAAGTTATACCAATTACACAGCCATAAATTGGAATTTTATATGAGGAGAAGCCGTGCTACTTATTATAGCCAAGGGAATAGGGAAACAAAGATCTTAGCCAATAAGTTTAAAAATAGAATGATAAAACATAAAATCCCTTATATTTACAATTCCATGAAGAAGAAGATTATTAACCCTAAAAGCATAGCTGATACTTTCGCACAATATTATGCTTCCCTTTACAACCTAAAGGATGACAAGGACACGATACAACCCTCTGACGAAGAAATTGATTCCTTTTTATCTAAAATACATCTCCCCAAAATAAGTCTAGATCATTTAAACATATTGAATGCTTCTATAACCGAAAGTGAAATCCTTAACATCCTTAAATCATTGAAATTAGCTAAATCCCCAGGGCCAGATGGCTTTACAAATGAATATTATAGAACATACTCTAGAATTCTTGCCCCCTATCTCTGTAACATGTTTAACGAGATTATAACTAAGAAATATATACCAAAGGAAATGCTAAAAGCTATTATTGTAACTCTACCTAAACCGGGTAAATCTACTGATACCCCTGCTAATTTCCGGCCTATTTCACTACTCAACACAGATTTGAAAGTCTATGCTAAACCTATTGCAAATAGACTTTCCAACATAATTCCTTTACTCGTCCAGGGTGATCAGACAGGTTTTGTCAGGGCTAAACAAACCTTGGATA
Organism: Rhinella marina; assembly: GCA_900303285.1. Classification (NCBI taxonomy): domain Eukaryota; kingdom Metazoa; phylum Chordata; class Amphibia; order Anura; family Bufonidae; genus Rhinella; species Rhinella marina. The sequence goes on from ONZH01023007.1 coordinate 10,981, forward strand.
ATACTAGGAGGATCGTAGACCTTGTGCATGTGGCTGAGGCCCGGCGAACGCCTTCTCTCCTTCTTTCCTTGGATGCGGAGAAGGCGTTCGATCGGGTGCATTGGGAATACTTACATGCAGTACTACGTAAGTTCGGTTTTGACGGCAATATTTTTAATGCTATTACCTCCTTATATACAAATCCGTCTGCACAAGTTTTTACTTCAGGTTTCTTATCTAGGGATTTTAGTATATCCAACGGGACGAGACAGGGCTGTCCCCTATCCCCTTTAATTTTTGTTTTGTCCATTGAGCCTTTGGCGGAGTGTGTCCGTTCTTCCCAGGGGATTTCTCCCAGGGGAAGCAGACAACATAAAATTGGCCTGTTTGCGGATGACGTCATTTTGATTCTGACAAACCCCCAGTCATCCCTTCCGGCAGCTATGGATATACTGCAGCAGTTTGGCAGTGTCTCATACTACAAACTCAATGTTAATAAGTGTCAGGCTCTTAATTTAGGTTTAAGGGATTCTATTATTAATTCTCTGAGATCCACATATCAATTTCAATGGAATTCACAATCCATTTCTTATTTAGGCATCAAAATAACATCCCTTCACGTATTCTATTATCAGTTAACTATGCTGAACTTATTAAAAGAATTAAAGAAGATATCCGCAGATTTGATAAGGCAGAGATCTCCTGGATGACACGGATTGCCACAGTTAAAATGATGGTGATGCCAGTGATTCTTTATATGTTCCGAAACCTTCCTGTTTGTATACCTATGAAAAATCTCGAATAATTACAGATTACTATGGAGGTATATCTGGAATAATAAGAAGGTGAGAATCCAGGCAGATGTGATGTTTCACCCTATAGGGAAGGGAGGAATGGGATGTCCATCGGTGGTACAATACTAAAGAGCGTGTATTGTGGACCAACTATGTTTTCTTTGGCTTAATGACCCTAATAAATTATGGGTAGATCTAGAACATAACTTAATTCCAACTAAACACATTCCAACTTTTCTCTATGGTTCACAACTGTTTGGTTGCAAATATTCTACTCTGCCTGAAACCATCAAAGCATGTGTAGAATTATGGAAAACTTTCGCTACCAAGAAAATAATCAGAATCCCCACTATACAACATATTTCTCCTAAAATATTGGAAATGGGTATTTCTAATTTGAATATGTCTGAATGGGTTAAATGTGGTATAACTAATCTGGGAGATTTGACCTCGGAAGAAGGAATTCCTTCTTTCAGTGATTTACAGCAGAAATTTGGAATTCCCTCCAACAACCCGCTTCAGTACCTGCAAGTCAAATCACTTCTCCAGAAAATGAACATCCCGAGAGTTTCAAAAGAATCTAAAATATACTCTCTTATCAATAATAAAAATCCACATATAAAGGCTCTCTCTTCCGCATATAATATCTTAATTGAGGCCTCTAATTTTTCCAATTTTACTCATCTGCCTAAATGGAGTTCTCAAATTGGTCCTGATATTTTTCAAGATAGATGGTTGGAATCGTATACTATTATTCCTAGAGTTTCTAAATGTATTAACCATCTTGAGAATGCCATCAAGATAAGATACAGATGGTATTTAACGCCTCATAGACTTTGATTAATATATAATGACCACCCAGATGTTTGTTGGCGATGTAAAAAGGAGAATGCGGACATGCTTCATGTCTGGTGGGAGTGCTCCTAAGTTAAGTCGTTATGGAAAGCAGTTGAGGCTCTAATTTCAAGAATATCTCATTTTCCTGTTAACCTATCTGTGCATCAGGCCTTACTGTCTGTAGACCTAGATATATTCCCTACAACTCATATTTTTGTTATTACTCATATACTGATAGCTACGAGGCTTAAAATAGCTAAATATTGGAGAGATTCTTCCCTTCCATCTTATAGCCGAAATAGTTAACTATGTTAATGTTAACTGTATGTATGAGAGGATTAACGCCTATAACCGTCATAGCATCCATAAATTTCTGAATAATTGGGATATTTGGATTTCTTCCCTGTATAACAAAGATGTGGATACTTTAGGCTAGAGTAAGATAAGACGTAGTCATTTTACATGGTGCCCATTGGTTCTAACTGATGTGTCTTGCTTATAAAAGAAATGAAACACATGTCGTCCGCTGTTATGTTTTATATATAACTTTATTTGTTGTTTTATCTTATTTATTTATTGCCTTAAACAGTCGCATTTACAATGTACTTGTACTTATAAACCTGAAATGGCAATGATTTTTTTGTTCATATTGTAATACTTAATAAAACCAATAAAAATTTTGGTAAAAAAAAAAAGTTTGGTATCGCCGCCTTCATACTGAGCCGCAGAATAAGAACATCAGGTCATTTTAGTGCATAATGAATGCTGTGATGTCAAAACCCCAAAAACCTTGGTTGAATTCTGTATATTTTTTTTTTCAATTTTGCCACACAGATTTTTTTTCCCCGTTTTCCAAAACAAGACATGGTAAATTAAATGGTGGCCTTAAAAAATACATCTTGTCCCACCAAAAATAAGCCCTCCTATACCTATGTGAATGGAAAAATTAAAAAGTCATGACTATTTGAGCATGGGGAGGAAAAATAAAAAAATGTAAATATGAAAATAGGCCCGGTCTTTAACCCCTTCAAGACCAAGCCAGTTTTCCCATAAGGACGAAGCCACATTTTTCAAATCTGACATGTTTCACTTTATGTGGTAATAACTCTGGAATGCTTTCACTTATCTAAGCGATTCTGAGATTTACAATTTTTTTAAATTAGAATGCTCTGCTTTTAAAACAGATTGTGATACTCCATAAAATAGTTGTTACTATACATTTCCCATATGTCTGCTTTATGTTGGCATCATTGTGTAAACATTTTATTTTTTTAGGAACTTAGAAGGCTTAGAATTTTAGAAGCAAAATTTCCAAAAAACCCTTTTTAAGGACCAATTAAGTTTTGAAGTCACTTTGTGGTGCTTACATAATAGAAACCACCCATAAATTACCCAATTTTAGAAACTACATCCTTCAAGTTATTCAAAACTGATTTTACAAACTTTACAAACACCCTTTAGGTGTTCCACAAGAATGAAAGGAAAATGGAGTTGAAATTTCAAAATTTCACTTTTTTTTGCAGATTTTCCATTTTAATCTATTTTTCCCTGTAACACATCAAGGGTTAACCCTTTCACGACCGGAGCTTTTTTCGGTTCTGCATTTTCGTTTTGTGCTCCCTGCCTTCAAACAGCCATAACTCTTTTATTTTTCTGTTCACATAGCTGTATGAGGGCTTGTTGTTTGCGGGACAAGTTGTACTTTCCAATGCCACCATTTAATATTGCATACGGTGTAGTGGGAAGCGGGAAAAAAATTCCAAACCGGGTGAAATTGCAAAGAAAACGCTATTCCGCTACAGTTCTACGGGTTTCTTATTTACAGCATTCGATGTGCATTAAAACTGATCCGTTACTTTCATTCTACTGGTCAGTACGAATCCGGCAATACCTAATATGTATAGTTTTTCCTGCGTTTAGATGGTGATAAAATAATTAGAAAGTTGCCTTTTTTTTTTTTTCCTTGTCATATATTGACCCCTATAACTTTTTGGTATTTATGTGTACAGAGCTGTATGGGGGCTCATTTTTTGCGGGGCGGTCTGAAGTTTTTTATTGATACCATTCTGGGGTGTGTATGACTTTTTGATCACTTTTTATTTAATTTTTTTTAGAAAAAAAAAGGGACAAAAAACTGCGAATCGCCATTTGGACGCTTTTTTCCGCCACACAATTCGCCGTATTGAAATTTTTTTATATATTTTAAAAGTACGGGCGTTTTCGGTCACGGTGATACCCATGATGTCTATATTTATTGTTATTTAGGTATTTATTTTTACTTATACGGAAAGGGGGGTGATTTGAACTTTTATATCTTTTTTATTTTTTATATATTTTTTAACATTTTTTTTAATTTTTCTGTGATTATTTTAAAGCTCAAATATCATCTGATCTATTGTGTTTTGTTTTTTTTCTTTATGAGCAATCATGGATTTACTAGATGCAGTTAAAACCATGAATTGCTCATTTCTTATCCTGGCCTGCCATCTAGTGGCCAGAATAAGAATTGCAGTTTGAAAACTGTAATCCTCACCAGCGAGGATTACAGTTTTCATATGGTGTACAGACACCCCGATTGGCCAATCGGGGCGTCTGTACACCACCCGGAAGCGTGGGCTTCCGGGTTCAGACGCATCCTGATGCCGTGATCACGTGTGATCACGGCATCAGAAGGCCCTGGAAGTCTCCGCAGACGGAGGTAAGATGCGGCAAGTCTCTGCTGTTAGAAACAGCAGAGACTTGCCGGCCATGACGCCCGCCGCACCCGCGAGCGGGCATCATGTCCCCGCACCGCCCGCGCGCCGTACATGTACGGCGGCGGTCGGGAAGGGGTTAACAGCGAAAGAAAAATCAATATTTATTACCCTGATTGTGCAGTTTGTTGTACGGGAACATGGCAGGACGGAGGATTTTGGAGGGCAGATGTCGCTGGGATAATTTTAAGTTGCCATGTCACATTTAAAGATCCCCTGATGCACCCCTAGTGTAGAAACTCCCAAAATTTGGCCCCATTTTGTAAACAGGATGAGGTGACAGTTTTATTGGTACTATTTTGGGGTTCATGTGATTTTTGATTGCTAAATATACGCTTTTTGTGAGGCAAGGTAACAAAAAAATGGCTGATGTGGCACAGTTTTTTTTGTTTGTTTTTTTACGGAGTTCACCTGACAAGATAAATCATGTGTTGCTTTTATAGAGCAGGTTGATACAGATGCGACAATACCAAATATGTGTATTTTTTGTTGTTTCAGTTTTACATAATAAAGCATTTTTTTAAAACAAAAATTATGTTTCTGTGTCTTAATTTTCTGAAAGCAACATTTCTTTTATTTTTCGTCTTGTGTAGGGATTTTTGTGGAAAGAGTTGGCGTTTTTATAGGTAGCATTTTTGGGTAAATATGATTTTTTTGATCACTCAATATTACACTTTATGTGGCAGTTTTTATTTTATTTTTTTATGAAATTCACCTAAGGGGTTAGATCATGCGATATTTTTATAGAGCAGGTTTTTACGGACGCGGCGATACTGAATATGTTTACTTTTTTATGCATTTTAGTTTTACACAATAAAAGCATTTTCCGAAAGCTAAATTTTTTTTTGGGGGGGCGATTGTCTTACCTAGGGGCTCATTTTTTGCAGAAAGACATCACTGTTTGATTTGTAGTATTTTGGGTTGCATATGACTTTTTGATCGCTTGGTATTACACTTTTTGTGGTGTATGTGGGTAAGTAACTGGCTTAGTCATAGAAAACAGAGGGTGGTCATTAACGGTACATCCCAAGATTGGGTTACTATCACTAGTGGGGTACCACAGGGGTCAGTACTGAGCCCTATTCGCTTCAATATATTTATTAATGATCTTGTAGAAGGCTTGCAGAGTAAAATATCAATTTTTGCAGATGACACTAAACTAAAGTAATTAACACAGAAGAGGACAGTACACTGCTACAGATGGATCTGGATAGACTGGAGGCTTGGGCAGAGAAGGGGCAGATGAGGTTTAACACTGACAAATGTAAGGTTATGCATATGGGAAGGAATAATGCAAGTCACCAGTACATACTAAATCGTAAAACACTGGGTAACGCTGACATGGAAAAGGACTTGAAAAATGGAAATTTTAGTAAACAGCAAACTAAGCTGCAGAAACCAGTGTCAGGCAGCTGCTGCCAAGGCCAATAAGATAATGGGTTGCATCAAAAGGGGCATAGATGCCCATGATGGGAACATAGTTCTGCCACTTTATAAATCACTAGTCAGACCACACATGGAGTACTGTGCACAGTTCTGGGCTCCTGTGAACAAGGCAGACATAGCAAAGCTGGATAGGGTTCAGAGGAGGGCAACTAAAGTAATAACTGGAATGGGTGGACTACAGTACCCAGAAAGATTATCAAAATTAGGGTTATTCACTTTAGAAAAAAAGAGGACTGAGGGGAGATTTAATAACTATGTATAAATATATCAGGGGTCAGTACAGAGATCTCTCCCATGATTTATTTATCCCCAGGACTGTGACCATGACGAGAGGACATCCTCAGCATCTGGAGGAAAGAAGGTTTGTACACAAACGTAGAAGAGAATTCTTTACGGTAAGAGCAGTAAGACTATGGAACTCTCTGCCTGAGGAGGTGGTGATGGTAAGTTCACTAAAAGAGTTCAAGATGGGCCTGGATGTATTTCTGGAGTGTAATAATATTACAGGTTATAGTTGCTAGAGAGGGGTCGTTGATCCAGGAAGTTATTCCAATTGACTGATTGGAGTCGGGATGGAATTTTTTTCCCCTAAGGTGGGGAAAATTGGCTTCTACTTCACAGGGGTTTTTAGCCTTCCTCTGGATCAACTTGCTGGATAACAGGCCGAACTAGATGGACAAATGTCTTTTCAGCCTTATAAACTATGTTATGGTATGTTTTTTTTTTACTTGAAACTTTCATTATTTTATTATTAAAAAAAAACACTCTTTTCACTTTTTTTTTTAATTTGTATATTTATCCCACTGTGGGACTTCACCTTTTCAGGGTTTGATTCCTGTTTCAATTCAGCACAATACATTGTATATTGTACTGAATTGAACTGTCAGCATCTTACACAGTAAGATGCTGACAGTTGCCTAGGAGACCCAGCCTGCAGGCTGGATCTCCTGGGCTTCCATAGCTGGCAGGCTCCGATGCCTGTGTCAGTAACAGCTGGGCCCATGCTGCTAATCGGGCGGGCACAGCTCCTGCACCCGCCCGATCACATCACGTACATGGACGTGAGGATGCGGCAAGAAGCCCTCGTGATAATGCGTGAAGGGGTTAAGGGGTCATATTTCCAGGATTTTGATACTGATGACCTATCCTCAGGGTAGGTAATCTGTATCTGATCTGTGGGGGTCCGATACCTGGTACCCTTGCGATGAGCTGTTTGAGTAGGCATCGGTGCTCCTTTGAGCTCTGTGGCCTTCTCTATGCTTACCAAGCGCAGTGCTATAGATTGTATAGCGGCTGTGCTCGGTATCGCAATCAGCCCCATTAAATTGAATGGGGCTGGGCGCGATACCAAGTACAGCCACAATACAATATACAGAGCTGTGCTTGGCAAGCTGAGAGAAGGCTTCTCAAACAGCTGATTGGCGGGGGTTTGAAGTGCGAATATGAACATGTCTCTGATTATTTGGAATCCATTGGGTCGGATAAACTTATTCTCACCTCTAAATTGAAGACTGGCAGTGCTTGTACTTGAATAGTTAAACTGTGTCCTTGTTGTTTGTCTTAAATGTTTATTTCAGACCTTGTCCTGATAGATTGAACAAAGTAGACTGGTCTGAAATCTGTACCAGGTATTGTCTCATTTAGTAGAAGACCTCTAAGTGACCAAGGACTTGGTTGTAAATGTGTGTACTAGAGAGTTAGCATTGTCTGCACAGTTTGTCTTGAGATTCTGATTTATTGTAGATCTGAGAATTGGCCACTCCAAGGTTCATGATAATACCAGAAAAGCAAGATATGCACAGTGATCATTATAGATTGCGTAATCTAGCTACATTCCATTAGGGGTTGAAGCTCTTTCGTTTAAATAGTATAAAAGCTGGACAGTTTCAGCAAGACATTGGAGTTCACCTAAGAGGAGACACCTTGCATAGGAAAATGGTTGTTCCCAATCAAGTCTCTGATAGTCTCGCTGAAATGGGCTCCCCAGCTGATGTGTATTGCTATCAGATGATGTTAACTCAATTGGTGATGCAAGTACCTTCATTCTGGATGTAGTTAGGACTCTAGATGAAGTGTGGTTGTAAATATGTAATTAGTAGTTGTGTTATCCTTTGTCTAACCCCTTATTGTTTGTAAGTGTTGCATTTGGTGTTAGTGTATTTACCTACTTTTGCTAAAAAGGACATATATTTGCTTAATTATCCTTAATAATAATAAAAAACTTAAATTTAACTTGGAGAACCCCTTTAAAGAGTATCTGAACCTAAAATGGTGTACTTGTTAGCAAGTTACCTAATTTGTTAGCAGTACAGGGTTTCGTGTGTCTGACCCCCACGAATCAGATACGGATGACCTATCCTGAGGTTCATTGTACTACTGAAGGATCTATTCACAACATATAGGAGGGTCATTTACTAATCTGAAATACGCCTAAATGAGGCATATTTCAGTCGCAGATGGCAGCGCAACAGTTAGTTGTGCCGCTATCTGCGACTTTTCCCCTCTCACACCAGGTTTAAAATTATGGGTGTATAGGGGATGGGGACAGACCAGCAGGCCCCTGTTTTAGGCGTAGGAAATGGTCTAACGGTAAGACAGCGCGGAAGCCATCTTACATTTACACTGGCGCTGGATGTGCTGAAATTATGGAGAGGCCTGCGTCTCTTCATAACTCCGGAGGATCCACCGCCAGCTTAGAGCTTTATTAAGAGCGGTGTCTAAAACGCTGGCATTAATAAATGTGCCCCATAGTGGCTATACAGCTGAGGTGTGCCTTTATACATACAGTTCAAAATGGGTGCTTTTTTCTGTGCACTCAGTGTTTATTTATCATATGACTCTCCCGCCTTTTTACTTTTTCTTTATAGGGCAAGATCTTTTTGTCCAACATTCAAATCTACGGCAGATGTTAGTACAAAATGAATGTGGTTGTCCAGGATGTTGATACTGATATAAGCTATCAATATCAGATCAGTCCAACTCATAACACCCTACGATCATCTTTTCCAAGAGGCCGCTGTGCTCTGGCAAGCACTACATCCTCTTCCTAGGCCTGTGAAATCACATTCATCAGTTACATGGCATAGGGCATCTCAATCCCATTCAAATGAATGATGCGGAGCTGCGATAAGGCGTTGTGCTTACTAAGCTATGAGACAGCCGTTGCAGTCTTTTCAAACAGCTGGGGTGCTGGGAGTCAGATCCCGCCAATCTGGAATTGATGACCTATTCTGAGGATAGGCAGACAATATCACAATCCCCAAAAAATCCTTTAAGAGAGGTATAACCTTCATTTTTCATTTTATTATTATTATTTTTTTTTGCAGGGCCTAACGGTGTACAGCATGGATAGCAATTATGGGTAAATCTCTGGCTGGAAATGATTCAGGCAGCTACAGATAGTTACAGGTGCCCACCCCTATATGTCCAGCAACACTTTTGACTATAGTTACTGTGGGGATTCGCTCTGGTAGGCAGGGTAAGCGGACGCAGAACAGAGGCACAAAGAACAGTTCTCAATCCAACTGTAGTGTTTTATTCACACACGCAGGTATAACAGTACATCAAAAAACAACTTCACCAGTTGAAAGTCCTGGTGTTCATTCACACCATGCTGCAAGTTCTGCATAAAGAGTCCATTTACAGAAATATAATCCCCCCTATCCTCCCAGACAGGTCTTCAGCCTTCATTCAGGCACCAGCCTTCCTCTCCCCCCTCTGCTTCAGTTTGGCTGGCTTTTAACACCGTTTGGTGTCAGCAAAGCCCGGACTGGCACCTACAATCCAGTCCGGTGCTTGACCTCACCAGGTCAATCAGTCCAGCAGCACATGCTGGGAGGAAAATACCTTCCATCAAGCAACAGACCTTTCAGTGTGTCACAGTACATACAATGTAATCTGGGCACTCACTATGTACGTAACCCTGGGCTAAAGGCTCATATATAGAACCAAAGAAATAATCTGGAAAAATCATAATTATAAGCAAAAATACTTTATTAGTACAATAATCTAAAATCACATGATTAAAAACATACAATCAATGCATTGGTGGTAGCGTGGTCACACATCAGACATAAAACTAAATGGGGCGGCCAGGAAGGAAAAGTAAAGAAAAATGTATCCTATGTTTATAAAAGGGGTCAGTATGCTAAATCATTCATAATTCAAAAGCATATCAGCAGATATCAGTATAGTGTCCTAAGTAGCATAATCGACCCAAAATTACATAGTCATAGTATACCAAACCTTCCGTGCCATCCCGTACCCCACGGGGTATGTACGGGAATGTTAGCATTTCAAAATTCCTGGTCTTTGAAATGCTGCCATTCCGTCTGGTAGAGATGGAGATTCTTAAAAATGTAATAATGCAAAATGTAATGATGCAAAACCTGCACCACCAACTTCAGCATGGCCAGGGGAAACAACAGCAGGCTGTTCTGAAACTCATATGTTTGGGGGAAAAACTCCACACCACGCAGGAGCTGTGGGTGGGCATGGAAGAACAGACCGATAAGTGGTTGGTGCTGCTGAGCCTCAAGCCCGACCTGGTCACATGCAACAATGTAGCAGCTCTGGGCCTAGCTGGTTTGATGCACATACCTTGCCCTGGCACATGTGCTAAATTTGGTGCTGCCGGTTCCTGTAAAATTACCCCGATATGTCAGAGCTGGCCATCTGTGCGCACTTTTGGCGTTCTCACTCTGCCGCTGCTCGCCTGTCTGCGCTGCAGCATAACTTCTGCCTTCCCTCTCACTGCCTCATATGCGACGTGCTAACAAGGTGAAACTCCACCTTGCTGGAGAGCCTGTGAGCAGCAGCAGGTGATAGTGGAGTTTCAGCTGCAGCATGCACGGGTGAGTCACTCTGCAGAACAGCACCACTTTACCACCAGCGAGTGGGCCTCCATGCGGGACATGTGTGCTGTGTTACGTTGTTTCGAGTACTCCACCAACAAGTCTCCACTTCTATGTCTCTTTAAAAAACGCTTCGGTGATGATAAATGAAGATGTAGCACAGGAGGAAGAGGAGGAACAGGGATCATTCCCACAGTTATCAGGCCAGTAGTCCTCAGGTGGCTTGGAGGGTGGGTTCCTGCACCAACAGCAGCCAGGGACACAACTGTCCAGCCAGGGCACAGTTTTGGAGGATGGTGATGAGGAGGAGGATCTGCATTCACAGGAGGATGGCACCCAAATCAGTTCACGGACATCACCCCTCTGGGCAGCCTGGCACACGAGCAACTACATGCTGCAGTGCCTGAACAACAACCGCCGAGTTGCTCTCATTCTTACCAGTGCTGATTACTGGGTTGCCACCCTGCTGGATCACCACTGCAAGAACAACATGCTGTCCTTAATTCCATCACTGGCGCGCGATTGGAAGATACGCGAGTACAAATGCACGCTGGTAGACATTCTACTGATGGCAGTCCCACCAGACAGTGAAAGCACAAGGAGGAAGAGAAGGAAGTCACCAACGCAGCTGAAGCACCACCAGCACCTCAGAAGGTAGGGTTAGCATGGCCGAAATGTGGAAAAGCTTTGTCAGCACACCACAACATCCAGCACCACCATCTGATACAGACCGTCTTAGCAGGAGGCAGCATTTCAACAACATGGTGGAACAGTATGTGTCCACAAGTCTGCTTATACTGACTTGTGGGTCTGCCCCATTTAACTTCTGGGTCTCCAAATTAGGCAGATGGTCTGAGATTGCTCTTTACACCTTGTAGGTTCAGGCCTGCCCTGCAGCAAGTGTATTGTCCGAATGTGTGTTTAGCATGGCTGGGGGGAGGGGGCATCCGCCTATCCAGAGCCAACATGGGCAAGCGTTCATTAAAATCAACCAGGTATGGATCCCACAGGACCTGTCCATACCTTGAGCAAATTGGAGAGGTATACCGGCCACACCCAGCTATTGTTATACTCCAGCGCACTTTGTGCATTCTCTTTGCTATTTCCCAATGTTCTGGGGCCTCCACAAACCAAAAACAAATTTAAGAAAAATGAAAAACTAAATAAAAAAAATTGTTGGCTACCTCCTCCGCTTACACTGCCACGTCCGCCTCCTCCACTTGGACCTCCGCCTCCTGGCTCAACATTATTATATTGGCAGAGTAGAGAAGTATACCAGGCGCACCCAGCCATTGCTATACTCCAGCGCACTTTGTGCATTCTCTTTGCTATATACCCAAAGTTTTGAGACCTCCAAAAAAAAAAAAAGTAAGAATAAAAAAAAAAATTTGTTGGCTCTCTCTTCTGCCTATACCACCACATCCGCCTCTTCTGTCTACACTGCCACGTCCACCTTCTCCTCCACTCGGACCTCCACCTTCTGGCTCAAGATCATTATGTCTTATATTGGCAGAGTAGAAAAGTATACTGGCCGCACCCAGACATTGTTATACTTCAGCGCACTTTATGCGTTCTCTTTGCTATTTCCCAATCTCTTGGGTCATCTACAAACCAAAAAAAAACAAACAAAAAAATAAAAAATAATAATAAACAAAATTAAAAAAAGATTGTTTGCTATCTCCTCCGCCTACACCACCACGTCTGCCTCATCCGTTTATACCGTCAAGTCCACCTCGTCCTGCACTTGGACCTTCACCTCCTGGCTCAAGATGATCGTCATATACTAGCTGAGTAGAGAAGTATACGGGCCACACCCCAAAAAAATGGCTGAAGGTCACACACTGAATTGACAGACACATACAAAAAAACAAATACAAAATGGTGTCGGCTTCCTCCCCACCTCCTCTGCCCCTTCCACCTACACCACGACGTTCACCTCCTCCTCGACTCGGGCCTCCACCTGCTAGTTCAAGATTATTATGTCTTATATTGGCAGAGTAGAGAACTATACCGGCTGCTTCCCAACACATGGCTATAGGTCACACAGAATTAACAGACAAAAAAATAAAGAAAGAAAGAAACAAATGCGGAGCAAGACGGATCCGTCATGACCCACAATGCAAGTCAATGGGGATGGATAAGTTTTCTCTGACACAATAGAAAACGGATCTGTCCTCCATTGACTTTCAATGGAGTTCATGATGGATCCGTCTCGGGTATGTTAAAGATAATATAACCGGATCCGTTCATAATGGATGCAGATGGTTGTATTATCAGTAACAGAGTTCGGGTCCTCATTGACTACAATGGGGTTCGGTGTTCGGAGTCAAGTTTGGAAACCAAACTTTGAAACAAAGTTCGTCCGAACCTGTGAAACCCAAACATCCACTGGTCTGCTCATCCCTAGAGATAAGCAAACCACTCGAGATTTAGTTCAGGTTCGCCGAATTTTTAAAAAAAGTTTGGTTCGGACCTGAATCAATTGAGGATGAACCAAAGTTGCTCCAATTGCTCTTAAAATTGGTATATAACACCCTGTAGTCACAATGACAGCAATTGTAAATAATGATTGAGGCCTGACATCTAACATCACGATGTATTGGTGTACTGATCACATATATGCTGGTTTTATTAAATTGAACAAACCCCCTCCTCCCCCCCAAAACAATTGTATGCAAAAAAAATTTAACAATGTACTAAAGCATCCTTTCTTTGGAGCAGAATCTTTGAGATTACTTGCTGAGGAATCACAAATGTGTTAAAGGTTGTCCAGGAATAGAAAAACATGGTTGCTTACTTCTAAAAAACAGAACCACTGTCCATGGATTGTGTCTGGTATTGGAGTCAATAGGGCAGACCTGCATTACTGCAGGCAACCTATGTACAGGGGTGGTGCTGCTCTTGGAAAAAAGCAGCCATGTTTTTTCTATTCCTGGACAATCCCCTTAGGCTACATTCACACGTCCGTTTAAAACATCCGCAATCTATCCGCATCCGTTCCGCAATTGCGGACGGTTTTTGCGGATATTTTGCGGATCCATTCATTTCAATGGGTCCTGATAATCTGCGGACATTGCACCATATGTTGTCCGCATCCGTTAATCTGTTCCGTTCCGTTTTGCGGATCCGCAAACAGAAATCCTCCTGTCCTACTTTTCTCCCGAATTGCGGTCCGTAGCACAATGAAAGTCTATGGATCTGCAAAAAATGCGGAAGATATGCGGAAAGGCATCCGCATGTCATCCGTATTTGCTGATTCCGTTCCAGGAGGGGTGAAAAAAAAGATGTTATTCATCCTTCCGTTTTTCGCGGATCCGCAAAAAACGGATGACATATGGATACATCCTTTCCGTTTTTTACGGAAAGACGGAATGGATGTCCTGGAAAAACTGAGTTTTTTTGCGGAACAACGGATCCGCAAAAAACTGACCGTTTTCCAGGATGTGCACACATACGGACATGTGAATGTAGCCTTATAGAGGTTATCCAATCCTATAAGAAGCCCCCCCAATATGCCGGGCCCCCCTACACTGAATATACTTACCTGGCTTTCCGCACCGCTCCTGGTCCCCCCACCACCGCTGCTTCTCTCTAGCATCGCGGGTGACGCTAGGGAGTTTCGTCCCTGTCCCTATGATGACTTCTATCAGCCATTTCTGGTCTCTGCAGAGACATCTTAGATTCATTTTTCTATCTCCAACCCCCCCCTCCCCCTTTTTTAGCACAATAAGCTCCTTTGCGAGTTGGAGCAAATACAGGTGTGTTTAAGGTGGGGAATAAACTGTCTTTAATAATTTGGAATTGTTGGATTGCACATAAACCAGACAAACAAGGTCAATTTAACACTCTGACAATTTTTCAGGATGCATTTGAAAACCTTGTTTAGAAATGGTATAACCAAGGAAAGGGAGGGAGCTTTTCTCAAAATTTCTCAAACTGAGTCTCCTTTAGGCTCCATTCACACGTCCTGTTTTTCTTTCCTGATTCGATCCTGATTTTTTCAGGACCCATTGAAATGAATAGATCCAGATCAGGATCGAATCAGGAAAGAAAAACAGGACGTGTGAATGGAGCCTTAGTGTTTGGAGCATGGTATGGACATGTTTACGATAACATGAAAGAACTGGTGAGATGAGTGTGTTGTTGAAGTACACCACCACACATAAATAGTGGGTATCCCTAAAGAGGTCATTCACAAATTCTTAAAAATGTCTGTCTCACAGTGTCTGTCTCAGGTACTGAAGGCAGTTTTCCCACTCATCTTCTTCATGGATACGGATCAGTTTATAAGCCCCACACAAATGCAATTTTGTGACGATCTGTGCACCACAAAACCATTTAAAAATGGATCAAGGGTTGGTTTATATTTGTTAACTATAGTAATTGTGTTATAGTAATTGCGTCCAAGTTATTTTTTTGTTCTTTGTAGTTTTTTTTTTAAATCAGATCATTTTTTATTGTACTTTTTGAATGAAAATATACAACACCGTGCGACTGCACAGATACATTCACATCAAATAAACAATTACAGCAAGAATAATGATGTAGCAATTTATCCATCAATATCAGTAGCCCTCACAGAAACTTCCCACCCTCCACAAAACAACCACCACCCTCCCGTGCAGCCTGACATCCCCGCAGCCATCTTCACTCTACCATACACAGAAAAAGAAAAGAAACAAAAAAAAATAATAAAAAGTAAGAAATAGAAAATACGACGACCAGTGATTCCTAGCAAGTTGTAGTAAGCACCCTTTGAGGACTCCATTCTCAGCTCTGTTAGTCCATGGTATTCAATCCAGGGGCTCCATACTTCTTGACAGTACCCCTTTTAGTGCATATACCTTTCTCTAGTTTAAAAAGAGCTTGAACCCTTTAGAGAAATGCACCAAATGAAGGGGCAGTAGGATTTAACCACAGTGAAGCTATTAGTTTCCTAGACTCATAAAGGATCTTTGGAGATTGCCAATTTAGTAGCCTCCCTCACTGATATTGTTCCCACATGTCCTAAAACACAGTTTAGCGATTCTCTAGGCAATGTTTCAAACATCGCCAAAACACATGCATTAGATCTGCACGTGAGTCAGAGCATCTCACACACTGGGCAGTGCTGCAGACCCCTATTTTGTACAGAAATTCTGGTGTGCGGTAAACTCTGTGTAACAAGTATATTTGAAATATCCTGTATGCTGGACTTAGTGACAGTCTCTGTGTTTGCCTCAACAATAGTGTTGGGCGAGCACACAAAACACTATATTCGGCCGAGCCGTGCTACGCAGCCAATCAACGTGCGGGGAGGTACTGGTATTCACTGTAATGCCGTAGCCATGTTGGCTATTGGCATTACAGTGATTGGCTGGCCGGGAACGCGTCATCGAGTGCTATGTAGCACCCGGTGACATGTGACCCGGCTCAGTCTGAGTCAGGGAGAGCTGCTGCAAGGAGGGACAGATAGTGTAGGGATAGAAATTGGCTAGGCAGGGCTAGTTTTTCTGTTTAAAAGACCCAAAAGTCCTTTTAAAGACTATTTTTATATCTGGCTGCAATATTTTTTTTTGTGGGGGCAAAAATAGTGCAAGTTTGCCTGATCTTAACACCACCTGTGCAGCGTGTGCTGTATAATGTTTGTGTATCCCAAATACCTGACATCCGGTGTATTTTTTTCTGCTGCTAATCAAGGCGACATTACCTGCGCTGCGTCTGCTGTATAATGTTTGTGTCTCCTAAATACCTGACATCCGGTGAATTTTTTATTGCCGTTAATCAAGGCGACATGACCTGCGCAGCGTCTGCTGTATAATGTTTGCGCAAGGAGGGACAGATAGTGTAGGGATAGAAATTGGCTAGGGAGGGCTAGTTTTTCTGTTTAAGGCCCCTTTCACAGGAGCGAGTTTTCCACGCGGGTGCAATGCGTGATGCGAACGCATAGCACCCGCACTGAATCTTGACCCATTCATTTCAATGGGTCTGTGCACATGAGCAGTTTTTTTCACGCATCAGTTCTGCGTTGCGTGAAAAACGCAGCATGTTCTATATTCTGCGTTTTTTCACGCAGCTCTGGTTCCATAGAAGTGAATGGGGCTTCAGTGAAAAACACATTGCATCCTGAAGCAAGTGCGGATGCAATGCGTTTTTCACTGATGGTTGCTAAGAGATGTTGGTTGTAAACCTTCAGTTTTTTATCACGCGCGTGAAAAACGCATAAAAATGCATTGCACCCGCGCGGAAAAAAAATGGAACAACTGTACGCAATCGCAGACAAAACTGACTGAACTTGCTTGCAAAATGGTTTGAGTTTTCCTGAACGCACCCTGAATGCACCCTGAGCCAAACCGTCACGCTCGTGTGAAAGAGGCCTAAGGCCTCTTTCACACGAGCGTCGCGGATTAGGTGCGGATGCGTTCAGGATGCGTTCAGGAAAACTCGCACCATTCTGCAAGCAAGTTCAGTCAGTTTTGTCTGCGATTGCGTTTAGTTGTTCCGTTTTTTCCGCGCGGGTGCAATGCGTTTTGATGCGTTTTTCACGTGCGTGAAAAAAAACTGAATGTTTACAAACAACATCTCTAAGCAACCATCAGTGAAAAACGCATTGCATCCGCACTTGCTTGCGGATGCAATGCGTTTTTAACGCAGCCCCATTCACTTCTATGGGGCCAGGGCTGCGTGAAAAACGCAGAATATAGAACATGCTGCGATTTTCACGCAACGCAGAAGTGATGCGTGAAAAAAAACGCTCATCTGAAAAGACCTATTGAAATGAATGGGTCAGGATTCAGTGCGGGTGCAATGCGTTCACATCACGCATTGCACCCGCGCGGAAAACTCGCTCGTGTGAGAGGGGCCTAAGGCCTCTTTCACATGAGCGTGATGGATTGGCTCAGGGTGCGTTCAGGGTGCTTCAGGAAAACTCGCATCATTTTGCAAGCAAGTTCAGTCAGTTGTGTCTGCGATTGCGTTCAGTTGTTCAGTTTTTTCCGTGAGGGTGCAATACGTTTTGATGCATTTTTCACATGCGTGATTAAAAACTGAAGGTTTACAAACAACATCTCCTAGCAACCATCAGTGAAAAACGCATTGCATCTGCACTTGCTTCAGGATGCAATGTGTTTTTCACTGAAGCCCCATTCACTTCTATGGGACCAGGACTGCGTTAAAAACGCAGAATATAGAACATGCTGCGTTTTTCACGCAACGCAGAACTGATCATGTACATAGACCCATTGGAATGAATTGGTCAGGATTCAGTGTGGGTGCTATGCGTTCACGTCACGCATTGCACCTGCTCGGAAAACTCGCTCCTGTGAAAGGGGCCTAGAAGACCCAAAAGTTCTTTTAAGGACTATTGTTATATCTCGCAGCAATATATATTTTTTGGGGGGCAAAATTGCCTTACCTTAACACCACCTGTGCTGCGTGTGCTGTATAATGTTTGTGTATCCTAAATACCTGACATTTGGTGTAATTTTTTCTGCCGCTAATCAAGGCGACATTACCTGTGCTTTGTGTGCGGTATAACATTTGTGTATCCTAAATACCTGACATTTGCTGTAATTTTTTCTGCCGCTAATCAAGGCGACATTACCTGCGCTGCGTCTGCTGTATAACTTTTGTGTATCCTAAATATTTCTGACATTCAGTGAAATTTTTCCTGCTGTTGGTGACAGCGACATTACCTGCGCTGCGTCTGCTGTTTAACGTTTGTGTATCCTAAATATTTCTGACATCCGGTGTATTATTTTCTGCCGCTAATCAAGGCGACATCACCTGTGCTGCGTGTGCGGTATAACGTTTGTGTATCCTAAATACCTGACATTCAGTGTATTTTTTTCTGCCGCTAATCAAGGCGACATTACCTGTGCAGCGTCTGCTGTATAACGTTTGTGTCTCCTAAATACCTGACATCCGGTGTATTTTTTTTGCCACTAATCAAGGCGACATTATCTGCGCAGCGTCTGCTGTATAACGTTTGCGCAAGGAGGGACAGATAGTGTAGGGATAGAAATTGGCTCTCGAATCCACACCTGTAGCCCCCTCCCACCCTGCAAAATGCTGCAGTTAAGAGGGCACAAAGTATAGCCACATATTGGGCACTGGTAATTGTACTTTTTCTAGTTTAATCCTGTGGACACTTGCCTTCCACAGTAATTGTCTGAAGCACCTATTAATCTTTTGAAAAATGTAGCCTGGTATCCACAATGATGAGTTGTGTAAGAGATACAGCATTTGCGGCACCAAAATCATTTTTATTAAATTAGCTCTTGCCATTGGTGACAGCTTTATGGTGTTCCAGGCCTTTAATTTAGATTGCCATTTGTTTAAAAGGGGGTGAATATTTAAGGTTAGATAATCCCTATGTTTATTAGAAACTGTAACTCCCAGGTATTTAAATGAGGTCACACACTGCAGTTCACCTACTCTATCTCCCCCCTTCGGAGGCCACGAATCAATGGGCATGATGACTGACTTCCCCCAGTTGATTTGTAGTCCTGAGTATGTCCCAAAAGTACGGATAATGGCCATAGTGTTAGAAAGGGATGTTGACACATCAGCCAGGAATAACATGTCACCCCTCTATATTTTTTGCAACTCTGATTTGAGCTGCTAATGGCTCCAGTGCAATGGAGAACAACAGCGGGGACAATGGGCACCCCTGGCACGTGCCTCTGCCCAGATAGAAAATACTTGAGACTGCACCATTGGCCTGTATACATGCCTTGGATGATTAATATAGTAACTTTACCCACCTGACAAATGTATCAGCAAAACCCATTTTCCTCAAGACTGCCCACAAGAATTCCCATTCTACGCTATCGAAAGCCTTAGCGGCATTTAATGAGGATAACTCTAGAGCCAGTATTGTTTGGGGTAATTTGCATATTTAAGACTAAATGCCTAAGGTTGACAGCGGTACACTGCTTAGGCATAAAGCCCGTTTGGTCTAGAATGTATGATGGAGGAAATGACTGTCGCCAGGCGCATGGATATTACCTTTGCTAACACTTTCACATCAGAAAGGAGGAGGGAGATAGGCCTGTACGAGTCTGGAACAGAAGGATCTTTGTCTGGTTTTGGGAGCACTATTATAAAACAGTCTCTCCTATAGAAGGTGGGAGATTTCCTTCCTGGAACGCCTCATTAAAGACCTCTAACATGTGTGGTAGCAACATCTAGGAATGCTCGGACCTGACACCCATAATGTGGTGGTGCACCATCTTGCTGGAAAAACTCAGGGAACGTGCCAGCTTCAGTGCATAAAGAGGGAAACACTCATAATGTAGCAGTTGAATGGCCCCCAAGGTCTCCCGATCTGACCCCCTTAGACTTTTATCTTTGGGGTCATCTGAAAGCAATTGTCTATGCTGTGAAGATACGAGATGTGCAGCACCTGAAACTACGGATACTGGAAGCCTGTGCTAGCATTTCTTCTGCGGTGTTGCTATCAGTGTGTGAAGAGTGGGAGAAGAGGGTTGCATTGACAATCCAACACAATAGGCAGCACTTTGAACACATTTTATAAGTGGTCAGAAACTTGTAAATAACTCATGAAAGAATAAAGTTACGTTAAAACGTAACCATTGTTTTTCTTGTGAAATTCTCAATAAGTTTGATGTGTCACATGACCCTCTTCCCATTGAAAAAACTAAAGTTGGATCCAAAATGGCCAACTTCAAAATGGCCGCCATGGTCACCACCCATCTTGAAAAGTTTCCCCCCCTCCCATATACTAATGTGCCACAAACAGGAAGTTAATATCACCAACCATTCCCATTTTATTTAAGTATATCCATATAAATGGCCCACCCTGTAGTTGGCATCTGCCTCCGCCAATTCCCTCCTCAATTCTTCCTCCTTTCTCCTTGTTTTAGATTTAATGCGAGAGATTTCTTTAAGCAACCCTCGAAAAAAGGCTTTCATGGAGTCCCACACCATTAAGTATGATGCTGACCCTTTGTTAATGCAAACTAATTCACACAATGAATCCTCCAAAAGGTATTCTGGGTAGAATTCACAACCAGAATGGGTTCACCCTCCAGATACAATTCCTTACCACTGGAGTGGCAGGTGCCTGCAACACTACAAGGAGGAGTAATCCGATAGCGACCTAGTAAGATAGCGAATATCGGATACGTATTGAAGTGTGTTTTCCGTGCCCAGGGCTTAATCAATCCTGGAAAGTGAACCATATATATTTGACTGACAAGTATAGCATTGATCAGTGGGATGCTGGAGGCGCCATATATCAAGGAGAGCTATCTCCTGCAACAGAAGCCCAAAAGTGGTCAGTGTGGGGGTCATAGTTATTTGGGTACCTCTGAACTTATCTACTGCAGTATTCAAGAAAATGTTAAACTCACCGACTATTAGATATGGAAGATGTAACAAATCTTGCACTCTCACCAGTAATTCTTTTAGGACTCCCGGAAAAAAGGACGGAGGAATATAATGTGATCAGCTAAACATCCCTTGCATAAATACTACAGTGGAGACTGACATATCTACCCTCAGGATCAAGAGTATTAGAGTAACATTTAAAGTGTATATCCTTATGGATCAGTACACTGACACCTCTGGAGTGCGTGGTATGTGTAGCATGAAAGCTATGTCCCACCCAGGCTCTATGGAGCGTCTGGGTGGTATGTTGAGTGAGGTGTGTTTCTTGTAATGCTATAATCGCCGGTTGGTGCTGTTTAAGTTGGTCAAATATTGCATATCTCTTGTTAGCATCACCCATACCACGCACATTCCAGGACACTACAGAATATTTATTTCCCATTTTGCATAGCAAAATATAAATGACTCAGAGATACATCCTCTGTGTACTCAACAGAAAAGGTAAGGTCGTGCTGCACAGGGGTGATGGGGTTTTTGAACTTCTGCTGAGTAATCAGGGATAAAAGGATATCTTGGCTCCATTAACTGTAATGTCCCCTTTCTCTCTGGCAAGTGGAAGTATGATGTCCCAATCTTTATAGTGCAACAGCTTGATAAGTACATTTAAACACACAGATCTTTTGTTATACACACACACACACACACACACACACACACACACACACACACAACTATTGGTCTAATTGGAAAGAAATTGGTCAGATAATATGGGTGTAAATGCACCCTTACACATGGAGAATTGTGTACAATTCTGGGCCCTTGTACAGAAGAAAGGCATACTATAACTAGAGAGGTTTCAGAGGAGGGCAACTAAAGTAATAAATGAAAAGGGTAGACTACTGTACA
This sequence comes from Rhinella marina, assembly GCA_900303285.1. NCBI lineage: Eukaryota > Metazoa > Chordata > Amphibia > Anura > Bufonidae > Rhinella > Rhinella marina. The sequence continues at coordinate 32,881 of ONZH01023007.1, forward strand.
CAAATAATGATCAAAATTAGTTTTTTTTACTTAAGAAAAAAGAAGACTGAAGGAAATTCTAATAACATGCATAAATATATAACATGTCAATACAGAGATTTCTCTCATGAGTAGAGATGAGCGAATCAAAGTTGATGAAGAGGAATTTGATTCGAATTTGAGGAAAAATTTGATACACCCTGAAGTCGAATTTCCTTGCACTTTGTGGAAACGAATCACATTTTTTTCTAAAATGGCCTCAGCTAGCTAGGCCCTGTGAAGTCACAGCCCTATAAAAAAAAAGTCAGCCTGCTTGTTCTCCGCCATTTTACAGTGAAATTAGTGCAGGGAGAGACATGACAGGCACTAGGGACAGTGTTTAGAAAAGACTTTATTCACAAAAAAAAACAACTATTGAGTAGTTCAGGGGAAGATTATTCATAGTGTAGGGAAAGGATAGTTATCCACACTGTAGGGAGAGAGCAGGGACCAATAGGAGAGTGTAAAGCCTGGGTAATAGGGGCTATGCTATTATAACTTGCTGCACTAATTGTGATCTATTACTACAGATTTTAGGTTGCATGCATTCTTTGATACATCAGTAATGCCAGTGATCCTAACTTCTGTTATTGGGTTGAAAGTGCGTTCTGATGCAAACAGTTTTGCCTGACACCCCCAGCCAAAGTTCGGTGTGTTCCTCTGACCCGATACTTAGTTGGCATGGCCCGAGAGCAAGCTCTGTGCCCCCACCTGTCCCCAACCTGCCTGTCAATTTCTGTTCCCTCAGCTCGAGAAGTATTGTATTCCATCAGCTTGTCCTCGACGCTTTTCAGCGAGGAGGAGCTTTGAGGACAGTCAGCGGCTACTCCTAGCCAAGATCTGGAGGAGAAATCCGCTGCTTCCTCTGGTAGGCAGGCAAGTAGTTATGATGACAGTCGCGTGGGAGCTGGTGTTGCAAGTGGTCAGAAGACTGGTGAGGGTGACATCAGTGACGTGCAGACAGTAGTGGATGATGATGTGACATCGCCGGGTGAAGAGGGTGCAAGGGGTACAAGTTCGATAGTGGCAAACCCCCTTCAAAACAATATTGACTTGTGCATTCCAATGCCAATCTTGTGCATTCCAATGCATCTATTTTTGACATTAATTGTAGAAAGATTCTAGATGATGTCACTTCCTGGAAGAAACAGGAAAGTTCTGGCTGAGAGGCAGAGAAGCAGAGAGAGCTCAGAGAATAAGGCTGCATAAAGTCATGCAAGGATAATATGAGTTGATAGTATGATAGTATGATCTGCTTTGAGAAGATAAGCCTCCTCCAACAAGTGCAGACTACACACAGAGACTTTATCCAAAGCAGGCTGCACGTGGGTCTAATTTGATGCTATTCACCTGAAACATCATCACTGCAGGAGATACATCCTCTGCCCAGGAAGAATTAGAGGGAAACCATAAAGTTAAGTGTTCTGTTACTTGGCATGTAAGGGGACTATTAATATATATAAATTGTGCACTGGCTGATAACTAGGAGTGCCTTTGGTGGTGGATAAAGAACATTGGAATAATCTAGAAAGAGACTGTCACCGTTAATAACTGTTTGAGCTACCAGTTTGCCTGTGTTCCTGTTTATAAAGAGTACTGAAACACTTGCTGAAGAAGTTCTTAAGTAAAATATCCAGTTCTATCATACTCCATTGTGGTCTCTCTCTCTCAAGCTGGTGTGAACCTAAAAGGGATTACTTCTATAATCCTAACAAGGGGGCTTACTCATCACCAGGAAAAGAGGGTGGCAGCTTGCGTATGAAGCAGCGGCTAAACTGGTAGCATGGTGGTGACAGGGTGGCAGCAATGGGAGGTCGGGAGCTAAACATGCCCATGGTAGACGGCCTGCTATGCAGGAGCCTACCTGTCCGGAAAGAAGTAGCGGTGCAGGGGTTCACAGAGGCAGCGAAAGCAGGCAGTCAGGGTGTAGTGGAAAAAATGTCAGGGTGTAGGGGAAAAAATGCCATACTCAGGGGTGTGGGAATTTTTCATCAAGCCGCCGGGGGCTGCCAGCATGGCCATTTGCAGAATCTGTGGACAGAAGGTGAAGCGTGGCCAGGGCCCTGCATCAACACGTGCAGCATCACCATAAAGTGGCTAGGGAAAACTGGTGCTAATGTAGTGGTACAGCCTGATGCAGCAACCGCTGTATCACCCAGTGGCCCGCACCCCTTTTCCTGCAGTCAGGGCTCCACCACCTCAGCAGAAAGGAGCTGCGTTTCTTTCCCATCATCTACTGGTCTTGATTCACCTGCTTCTCCTACTCCTCATCACTCATTTCGTCAGCAATTCATCACAGAGGCTATTGTAAATAAACAGTATGCGTGCACTCGGCGCGGAAGCTGAACATGCTGCTGGCCAAGTTGCTGGTACTAAAGTCCTTCCCTTTCCACGTGGTGGACTCTGCACCTTTCAGAAACTGATGGCTTGTGCAGAGCCAAGGTGTCACGCTATTCTGCACCTAGTTTGCCTGGGCGAACTGAGTCACACAGAGGAAGAACTTCTCCATGTCCTCCTTCAAGAAATCGAATTCTGGCTGTCTCCTCGCCAACTGAATATCGGAGCCATGGTCACTGACAACAGGAAGAACATTGTGTCCATGCTGCATCAAGAAGGGCTGAGCCATGTGCCCTACATGGCGCATGTGTTTAATCTGGTTGTAAAGCGGTTCCTGAAGTCTTTCACCCATCTGCAAGACATCCTGAAAATGGCCCAGAAACCATGCACCTCAGCCACTCTTACACTGCAAAGCACACCCTTCTTGAGCTGCAAAGGCAGAATGGCATTCCCCAACATAGCCTGATATGCAACGTTTCCACCCGTTGGAACTCCACCCTCATTCGCAACACCTGTCGTTTGCTCAGACCCTTTGAGAAGGCCACTTTATTTGTCAGTCGCCAGGACTACGGGATGAACAACATCATTCCACTTCTTCATGTTGTGGAACAGATACTGCTAAATCTGGCAGGCCAAGGGATAGGAGACGTGGCGCCTACATCTCACGGCCACCTGAGCCCTGTGACTGTTGAACTGGAGGAGGAGGACATTTACGCACAAGCAATGTATACAGAAATGAGTGGTTTTTCTGCACAAGTGACAAGAGAGAAGGAACAGGAGGAGCTAGAGGGCGATGAGTAAGACCAGGCAGATGACCACAACACCGTGGCAGTATGGAGTGGAGATGGAGATGGAGGCAGGGAGTCCCTCCAAGTCCCTTTGTGCAAATGGCCCGATGCATGCTCAGTTGCTTGAATAGTGACAGCCGAATTGTCACATTTCGGCAGGGGGATAACTACTGGCTCTTCACCATGTCCCTAGAATTGTCCCTAGCTAGGGTCTCACCAAGTCCCTCGCTACCGGTCCAAAATGTGGGGCCTTTTTTTACACCTACTGAGAGGGAGGATAAACTCAACTACTATTGAGACATCCACTGCCTATGTGCGCCATCACCCATCCATCAGCAGCAACTTAAGTCTAGAGTCTCTGATGAGCACTTTTCTTCACCCACCTAGTGAAGAAACCCCCCAGCAGCATCAAGACATGGAGCAGAACCTGAACCAGCAGGTGGTGGCATAATTGGACCCCGCCATCCCACATCGAAGATCCCCTGGACTACTGGGCAGCCAAACATGATTTGTGGCTGCAACTGGCCAAGTTTGCCCTGGACAAGTGTACCTGGCATCAGAGTGGGTGTTTACTGCGGTGGGGGGCATAGTTACCCCAAGGAAAGCTCGCCTTTCCACCTAAAATGGAGAGAGACTGACCTTTGTGAAGATGAATCAGGCTTGGATCAGCCAGGATTTCCACACGCCAGTGCCTGATGCATCAGACTAGATAATTCTGGGTGCTACACCCAAACTCTGTGAAAAGAGACACGTTTCTTCTGGCCACCTTCTTCAGCCACTTTCGGGTGCTTATGCCCGCCTGATACCACATACCTGCTGCCATGTGCTCCTACTGCCATCCACCATCTTGTGCTGTTACTACCACTGCTTTTGCCCTCCCACCTCAGCATTCTGTGACTGGGCTACTGTGTCGACTCCTCATGCTGTTGCCACCTCACCATTCTGTGACTGGGCCACCGTGTTGACTCCTCATGCTGTTGAAACCTGTCAGAGTAGTTTGATATTCAGGCAGAGAGATGATTAATTAAATCGGCTGAAAATAACTTGGACGTGAGACCAACCGCTCTTATCCAAGGAGATCTGGGATTGATCCACAAAATGTTTTTATTTTATACCCTCATAATTATGGGAGTAACAGGGAGGTTTTTTAGGCAGTTACAATATTCAAATTTGAACGTGTTGCTTGCATAATTACATGTGACATCATATTGGCAATATCTTAAATTTCCAAATTTAAAATTCTCTACTTTTAAAATACATAGTAATACCTCCAAAAATAGTTATTATTTTACATTCCCCATATGTCTCCTTTATGTTTGGAACGTGTTCAAAATAATATTTTAGTTTTTTGGGACATTAGAAGGCTTCGAAGTTTAGAAGCAAATCTTAAAATTTTTAGAAGATTTCAAAAACCCATTTTTTTTAGGAGCAGTTCAGTTAAAAAGTCACTATGTGGGGCTTACATAGTGGAAACTCCCCATAAATCACCCCATTTTAGAAACTACACCCTTCAAGCTATTCAAAACTGATTTTACTAACTTTGTTAACCCTTTACGTGTTTCATGAGAATTGACAGAAAATTTGAATGAATTTTCAAATTTTCCCTTTTTTTAGCAGATTTTAAATTTTAATCCATTATCCATGATACACATCAAGGGTTAACAGCTAAACAAAACTCAAAATATATTACCCCGATCCTGGAGTTTACAGAGACACCCCATATGTGCACAAAAGCTAAATTATGGGGGCACAGCAGGCTTCACAGTGGAAGGAGGACCATATGGCTTTTGGAGAGTGAAATTAGCTGGAATAATAATTGGGAGCTATGTTGCACATGAAGACCCCCTGAGCTGGCCCTACAGTGGAAACCCCCCAAAAGTGACCCCATTTTGGAAAGAGCACCCCTTAAGGAATCTTTCAAGGTGTGTGGTGAGCACTTTGAGCTCAATGGTTTTTCCTAGAATTAGGATTCACGCGGAAGTGAAAATGAACAATTGCAATTTTTTGACAAAAAAGTTGCTATACACCCACATTTTTCACTTTCACAAAGGGTAACGGGACAAAATGCACCCCACATTTTGATCACCATTTCCCCCCGAATACGGCAACACCCCATATGTGCTCGTAGCCCAATGTACTGGCGCACAGCAGGCTTCACAGTGGAAGGAGCACCATATGACTTTTGGAGAGCGAAATCAGCTGGAATAATAATTGGGAGCTATGTCGCAAATGAGGATCCCCTGAGCTGGCCCTACAGTGGAAACCCCCCAAAAGTGACCCCATTTTGGAAAGAGCACCCCCGTACGAACATTTTAAATGGTAGAAAGGGTACTTTTTTTCAAACTGGGGTCTCACAGAAGGCAGAAATGCAAGTAACAGCATTTCAAAGCACACATTTGTGAAAATGAAAAATTACAAGCAGACCCCAATTTTTCAGATTCACAAGGGGTTAAAGGAGAAAATGCACCCCAATACATGTTCCCCTTTTTTTTCAATTAAAACAACACCCCATTTGTGCTTGTAGTTTGCTGTATGGGCGCACAGCAGGCCATCAGAGGCAAACAGCAATATATGGGTTTTAAAGGCCAGGATTAACAGACATGGTTTTTTTAGTACCATGTCTCATTTAAAAATTTCCTGAGGTCCCCAGAAATTAAAAACCCCCACAAGTGACCCCATTTTGGAAAGAGCACCCCCGTACGAACATTTTAAGTGGTCGAAGGGGTACTTTTTTACTAAACAGGTGTCTCACAGAAGGCAAAAACACTTGTAAAAGCATTTCAAAGCACACATTTGTGAAAATGAAAAATTACTAGCAGACCCCAATTTTTCAGATTAACAAGGGGTTAAAGGAGAAAATGCACCCCAATACATGTTCCCCTTTTTTTCAATTAAAACAACACCCCATTGGTGCTTGTAGCTTGCTGTATGGGCGCACAGCAGGCCATCAGAGGCAAACAGCAATATATGGGTTTTAAAGGCCAGAATTAACAGACATGTCTCATTTAAATAACTCCTGAGGTCCCCAGAAATTAAAAACCCCAAGAAGTGACCCCATTTTGGAAAGAGCACCCCCTAAGAACATTTTAAGTGGTCGAAAGGGTACTTTTTACTAAACAGGTGTCTCACAGAAGGCAGAAACACTTGTAAAAGCTTTTCAAAGCACACATTTGTGAAAATGAAAAATTACTAGCAGACCCCAATTTTTCAGATTCACAAGGGGTTAAAGAAGAAAATGCACCCCAATACATGTTCCCCGATTTTTCCCCATTAACACAACACCCCATTTGTGCTTGTAGCCCGCTGTATGGGCGCACAGCAGGCCACCAGAGGCAAACTGCAAAATGTGGATTTTGCAGGCCAGATTTAACAGACATGGTATTTTATTTGACATGTTGCTTTTAAAAATTTCCTGAGGTCCCCAAATACTAAAAACCACAAGAAGTGACCCCATTTTGGAAAGAGCACCCCTGTACGGACATTTTAAGTGGTAGAAAGGGTACTTTTTACCAAACTGGAGTCTCACAGAAATGAATATGTAGTGATGGTGAAAAGTGGATATGTAAGATACAGACTAAATGTGAGGTGTAAAGTGAAAAAATTTCAGGGTACATCAGGGATGAAACTAATTCATGAATTGCTGGTAGATTCTGAAACAATCCTTGATGCACAGGCCAAGTTTCTCAGGGCAGGTTTCGCAGTGGTGTATAGTGTCCTTCCTAATCCCCCTTTTGGAACACACCCTGCATAGTTTTTGGGTCCTTCCCTTCCTAGCTGTTTGGGGAACTTCACCTGGGAAATGTTGTCCTGGTACAACTCGGGCACCGTAACTTGCAGAAGTACTGGGGGCCTCTTCTGCTTGATTTGGAAAAATGAGGGCCTTGATCACTACTTCTTGAAAGTGAAGGAAAGTTCCCGTGTGTCCTGCAGATTTATATAGCACATATGCATTGTACATTGCCATCTGTACAAGGTGTACGGCTAGTTTTTTGTACCACACTTTTGTTTTTCGTGTGGCACTGTAGGGCTTCAGAACTTGATCTGAAAGATCAACTCCTCCCATGTGCTTGTTGTAGGCCAGGATGCAGTCCGGTTTGAGAACAGTGGTACTGGTACCACGTACTGCGGCAGGGGAGCTGGTGTTGGGGTGAATGCTGGTCAGTACAAGGACGTCCCTCTTGTCCTTGTACTTAACCACCATCATGTTTTCGTGGAGGAGAGCCCTACATTCACCCTTCCTCAGTGGTTGCCCTACCAGGGATCTAGGGAGGCCTCTCTGATTTTTACGTACTGTGCCGCAAGCCACAGTACGCCTGGCACTTAGGGACATGAAGAGGGGTAAGCTGGTATAATAGTTATCCACGTAGAGGTGGTAACCCTTATCCAGCAGTGGGTGCAGCAAGTCCCACAATAGTTTCCCACTAACTCCTAGGCCAGGGGGGCATTCTGGGGGTTCTATCCGTGAATCTTTGCCTTCATAGACCCTGAACCTATAGGTGTACCCTGACCTACTCTCACACAGCTTGTACATTTTTATGCCATACCTTGCCCGCTTGTTGGGCAGGTACTGGCGGAATTTTAACCTCCCCTTGAAATGCACCAGGGACTCATCAATACAGATGTTTTCTTCTGGGGTGTACACTTCAGAAAACTTGGCGCTGAAGTGGTCAAGGATGGGTCTAATTTTGTAAAGCCGATCGAATATCGGGTCACTTTGGGGAGGACACTGTGCATTATCGCTGTAATGCAAAAATTTCAATATCGACTCAAATCGATACCGGGTCATGGTGGCACTGAATATTGGAGTGTGGTACAAGACATCCACACTCCAATACTGTCTCATTTCTGTTTTTTTAATAAGCCCCATGTGCAGCACAAGCCCCCAGAAAATTTTTATTTCTGACGCTGTTACTGGGGTCCAACCTAGGGGTCTTGCGAATTGTGATGTGGGGTTCTGGGTAATGAACTGCTGGGCGTATAAATTTGTTTGGGCCACGATAAGATTTACTAAATCGTCAGTGAAAAAGATTTTGAAAAAATCAATTTTTGTGAAGCCTGTGCAGTCAATTTGAATTCCAGAGTTTCCCACAAACTCTGGAATTTGGGGCTGATAAACGTCAGGGGGTGGGGTCCATGTGGGGTCACTCTGGGGGGCTGTCTCAGCGGTCGTTCTGGGGCGCCTCCTAGAGGGTCCCTCATCAGCGGATGATGATGATGATGAGGGGGTGGAGGAGTAGAGGAAAGTGGCGTCCTCTTTTCCTTCAGTGGCCGACTCGGTATCAAATGCAAGGAGGGCGTATGCCTCTTCTGCCGAGTACACTCGTTGGGATGATTGGGACATTTTTATTTTATTGGGATGTGATGGGTGAAACGTGTAAAACTTTATTTAGTGTGAGGGGTGTGTATGTAGTGGTTTTACACGTGAAGGTGTTTTTAGTATTGACTTTGAATTTAAAAAAAAAAAAGGGGGAGGGGGAATAAAAAAAAGGTCTTTTCAGTAATAAAAGTCTTCTAATAAAAAAAAAATTAAAAAAAAGTTTTTGCTGCAGGAAAAAGTTTTTACCGCACAAAAGAAAAAAAAAAGAGCAGACGCAATCAGTAATGGACACTACTGATCGGTGCTCAGTGCTTTCAAAATGCATGTACACAGAACACGTGCAAAAACCTAAACTGACACTAACTGAAATTTATCTAACTACCACCAACTGTGTTTTTTTTTTTTTTACACAAGTAAAAAAAAAAAAAAAAATATGCAGATGCTGCTTTTACAGCACGCACACATGCACTACAGTCCTCTGCAAACAGCACGTACACAGATACAGTGCGTTCGTGCAAAAACCTACACTGACACTAACTGAAATGTATATATATATATATATATATATATATATATATATATATATATGATATATATCTGACTGACACTACCTAGAGTTTCAAAAAATGTGCTAACGCAGCACGCACGCACACAAAACGTGTGTGCGTGCAAATACTGTAGTAAAAAAATTCACTACAGGATAAAAAACTGAACACTGGCTAAAAATTAAAACTTATATCCATATATATAGAGATATGGAGCTCTATATATATTTATATAAAACCCTAACTGTACTTTCTTCTTTTTTGACCAAAAAAAAAGAGAAAAAAAATAATAAAAGCACAAAAAATGATCCCCAGGTGCTGATCAGGCAGGTATGCACTGAAAAGCACTGGGTGGTCACAGCTCGCATGCAGAAAAAGCGGTACGGAGCTGTAAAATTGTTAAAAAGTTTTTAAAAAAAGACAAAAAAAAAAACACACGGACCAAGTGGCGTCCATAAAAAAAGGACGGGAGGGGAGGGGGGGGGGCAGGAAGGGACAGGGACGGAGGGTGGGTTAGGGATCTGTAACTTCTTCTTTTCTTCTGTTCTTCTTCTTTTCTTCTTTTCTTCTTCTTTTCAGCAGTAAAAAATCAGATAGAAGTGGTGGTGCACCACAAGTCCCAGCAAGCCAACAGCACACAGAAAAGGACAGAACCTTCCAGCATGCAGTCTCCAGCTAGAATGGCTGCATGCAGGAAGGATCTGCCTCTTCCTGTGCAGCTGTAGCGCTGCCATTGGCTGTAACGTTGCTCCAGCCAATGGCAGCGCTGGCAGGGGACCCAAAACACAGGGGTCCCCTGCCTGACCTCGGGAAGGACAGGTGCTGACTAGTTCAGCACCTGTCACCTTCAGATGGCCCTTCTCTGATCCCCCTGCAGCTCCGGTGGCTTCCGGGAGCTGCGATGGGCTGGCCTGTGGAAACCAGCCAATCGCAGCCACCGGAGATGCAGGGGGATGGAAATACCGCCCCCTGCCCTTAGGGAACATGGCTGCCTGCCGGGCAGTGCAGCCATGATACCCCGGTTCCCCAGTGATTACGCCCGGGGACCAGGTGACCTCCGCACCGTAGCTCTACGGCGCTGGTCGGCAACTTACTTCCCGCAGCGCCGTACATGTACGCCGCTGGTCGGGAAGGGGTTAATGGCGCTTTCAAATCAATAATAATAATAACAGCCTCAGCTTCCAACCAGAAGTAATAGTAGTAGTAGGCCACAGTGCTCCCTGGCTTCGGAAAGGTGCAGCATTTTTATTGAGGACAAAGAAGAGGAGATTGTGGACTGGATGACTCTGTCATAACAGGAGGACGTGGAGGTCACATCTGAGTCTGACATTGGAGCCAGGCATCACAGCATTCCTCCTGCTTCTTCTCCTTGCAGCCTCAAAGAAGCCTTTCAGTGGGGGGGGGGAGGGGGTCAAGGAGCCCAACTTGATATATCACAATCTGATAAAAGTGGTGGTTAGGGTGAACGGTACCTGGAAGACGGATTAGGTGCTGAGGAGCAGGTAACATCTGATGAGGAGAGTGGTTGCAGCAGCGGCAATAAAGAGCAGAGGCAATGTATGGCCAGAACCTCCCAGAAGAACTGCCAGGGCCAGATCTGCTTTGGGAATTGATGATGTTGCTGATACTGTGGGTGAATTAAGCCCAAAATGTGCCAAAGATAAGCCAGAATCGGCTGCTGCTAGATCACCATGAGATAGCACAGTCTGATAAAAGTGATGGGGAGAGTGGGGACTATGATGATGATTGTGTGTAGGACAGGATCTGAGAGACAGATCAGGGTGTTTAGGAGGAGGCAACATCAGAGGAGGAGGGTAGTAGTGGTGGCAGCAGTAAAGATCAGAGGCCGTGTACATCCCAAAGAACAGCCAACGCCATGTCTGCTTCGGGATCTGGTAATGCCACTGACACTGTAGGCGAGTTAGGCCCAAAATAGGCCAGAGCTAAGCCAAGCTAGGCTGCCTCTAGCTCTGCGTGAATATCTCCTGTTTGACAATTTTTCCTCGCTGGAAGCATTGCCCTGTGCAAGAACAAAATAAGATGTGGGCAGGCAAACACAAATGTAGGCACCACAGCTCTATTGAACCACATGAAGCGGCATCACCCCATCCTGAGGGCAAGCAAAGGAGGCAGCCAGCTAAAACAGTTGTTCCTTCCTTCTTCTGGGCCCCACTTCTCCTTCTCAGACTCCGCCTCCTGCTCTGCTCCATTGTCAGCCATTGATAATGGAATGCGTGACCAGGAAACAGCTCTACACACCCAGCAACCCACTGCCGCGCAAACTTATTTTTCACCTGGCCAAGTTGATGGAGGTGCAGTTGCTGCCATATCATTTGGTTAAAGGGGTTCTCCCACGAGTAATGTAAAAAATGAAAATCAGACATTATATAGTACACGACAACCTCTTTTTAACAAAGCTAGAACCAGCCCTGTACCTCACATGGATCCAGAGATCTCCCCATTCATTACTCTGCGAGATTTATATCAAGCTGACAGCTCGGGGAGTGTCTTTTCTGCTGCAGCTAAGGAGGCGTGTCTCAGCTCTGCCTATCACAGCTCAGGAGATAGTTAAAAGTTGAAACTGAGCATGTGCGGCCACCTCAGTGAATAGGTCAAAGAAATAAGAAATTAAATGGTCCTATACAGATACATTGTATTGAATAACTCAGTTGCTGTACAAAATTTTTAATGACATGCAATTACAAAAGTATTCAGATCCAGGTGCTGGTTTGAAAACTGTTAAATATTTTTCGTGGGACAACCCCTTTAAGTCTGCTGCCTTTAGGGAGCTGATGGCATGCACTCAGACTCGCTGGAAGATACTGCACCTAGCCGCAATTATTTATCTCTAAAAAGCCATTTCTGCCTTATACTCTCATGTGGTGAACAACGTGGGCCACCCTCTGTGATTCTTGCTGTGCGGCAAGATCGACACCATGGTGGATACCTGGAGCAGCTCTTATGGGCAAGGATTGTACATCAGAGGAGAAGGCTGGTGGCTGTAGTGGCAATAGAGAGTGGAAGGAATGTGTGGTCAACGCCTCCAAAAGAACTGTCAGGGCCAGATCGGCTTCTATGGTGACCAGATGGGGAACTGGTGATGCTGCCGATACCGTGAGCACAGGCTCACAATGTCCAACAGGTAAGCATGGCTACCTCTTATTAATACTCCTGTATGATGTTTTTTTCTCCACAAGATCAGCACACAAAATCATAGCCATATTCAAGATATGCAGGATTAAAATAAACCCTGGGCATTCAAACACAAACATAGCTACCAGGCCTCTATTGCAGTGGTCCCCAACCACCGGTCCAAGGCCCAGGACCGGGCCCTGGATGGATCTTTGCCAGGCCGCGGCAATCAGGGCCTTGGTCACCAGTGGGGAGCGGCAGGGGACAGGGAGATGAGCGCTTCCATTGTGGAAGCGCTCATCTCCATAGTCATCTGTATCGCCGTGTTCAGAACAGCGATACAGACACCTGTGCTGCAGCAGGGCAGGGGAGGGAGAAGGAGAAGGGAGAGGCGTCTCTCTTCCCCATTCCTCTGATACAGGCACTAGGTACAGCGCAGGACACAGGCGCCACACCTCCTGTACAAACTTACAAAGAAAAAAAAAGGGGGTTTTCAGTCAGCACATCCCAATGCGCAGGTGCACTTTGCTATGGCTGATTGCAATGAAAAGGAAAATACATACAATACAACAGCACACTGCTAACCAGATAAAGCACAAAATGCCATAGAGATATGAAGTATTCTGGAATAGAATACTTCCAGAATACTTCATATCTCTATGGCATTTTGTGCGTTATCTGGTTAGCAGTGTGCTGTTGCATTGTATGTATTTTCCTTTTGATTGCAATCAGCCATAGCAACGTGCACCTGCGGATTTGGATGTGCTGACTGAAAACCCCTCTTTTTTTCTTTGTAAGTTTGTACAGGAGGTGTGGCTACTCCATTTGGTCATGCACTCCTGACTAGCCCCGCCTGCTCCATAGGCTGATTCTAACTAGTGTAACTATAAAGCCGAGTGGACTCGGCATGCATGCTTGGTACCTGCATCCCTGTATTAGTGGAAGCCTTTGAAGCACTACAAATGGCAAAAGGCAGAAGGGACCCAGCATTCATGTGGAACCAAACACCCCCTGATTATACGAAAGCCAAGGTTGGCACATAACAGGTAGGAAATAGTGTTAGGTTCCCGTTCTACAGAGATCACCTGGACGATTTGGTGAACGGGCCCAGATAATTTTGTACAAAATATATTTGCCAAGAATCTCTAATTTACCAAACAAGCATAGCATTAGCTCCAGAATACTTTATATCTCTATGGCATTTTGTGCTTTATCTGGTTAGCAGTGTGCTGTTGCATTGTATGTATTTTCCTTTTCAATAACTGCAATGGGTGGACTACAGTACACTGAGGAGAGATCTAATAACTATGTATAAATATATCAGATCTCAGTACAGAGATCTCTCCCATGATCTATTTATTCCCAGGAATATGACTGTGACTGGGGGACATCCTCTGCGTATGGAGGAAAGGTTTGCACAAGAAACATAGAAGAGGATTTTTATAGCAAGAGCAGTGAGACTATGGAACTCTCTGCCTGAGTTGGTGGTGATGGTAAGTACACTAAAAGAGTTCAAGAGGGGCCTGGATGTATTCCTGAGTGTAATAGTATTACAGGCTATAGCTACTAGAGATGGGTCGTTGATCCAGAGAGATATTCTGAGTCGGGAAGGAATTTTTTTCCCCTAAAGTGAGGAAAATTGGCTTCTACCTCACAGGGTTTTCCTTCCTCTGGATCAACTTGCAGTATAACAGGCTGAACTGGGTGGACAGATGTCTTTTTTCAGCCTCATAAACTATGTTACTAATATAGCCTTTGTTGATATTCTGTGCCATTTTCTTTATTTATGTTTACTCTTATTTTATTTAGGTAAAAGCAAAATCCTTTTACAAACTTTGTAATCAAGTATTTTGTACTTCAAAGGAGTACATTAAAATAATAGAGGAAAAATAAAACAAAGTACTTTTTTGTTGTTAAGAGTATCAACAATAGTATCGCTAGTGCGTTACAGTAAACATATTTGTATTCAATATATGCTCAACAGACTTATGAAATGTGCATCACATAAGACAAAGAGTTAGAAGGAAAGGAGACAAGAAGAAAGATGAAGATGAAGGAGAAGAGGTGTAGGGAAATAATAAGGTAAAAACATGCAAGTAATATAAAATGTACAACTAATTCTTGATTCGACTGCCTGGGTGCCAGACCCGCCCCACTCATTACAGCGTGTGGCAGTGCCACTGTCACAACAGGAACACGGGGGTGAAGTGCACCCTGACTTAACCCCCCCCCCCCCCTCTGTCCCTGCCTATTTGCCACACCCAAGGCTAAAGGTCCAACGGGAGCAACTGGACAGCAAACCCTACTCTGCTACATGAGGGTGCAGGGAAGGGAGAGCAACAAACGGACACGGAAACAAACAGACACGGAAACAAACAGACACGGAAACAAACAGACACAATAGTCGAATAGTTAGGCAAACAAAGGTCAAACCAGGAGTGTACGTCAGGATCCGAGGATGAGGCAAAAGCAAGGTGGAGGTCACAAGCAATAGGTCAGGTAATATGGCAGGTCACAAGTAGAAATATGCACAGCACTGCAAGGAAGGAACTTCAATAACAGGCAACTTGCTAGGCAGTTGCCATCTTTAAATAGCCCACCCAGGATCATGTGATGTGGCCAGCATCACATGACCTGAGGCGGAGCATTGCTGCCAAAACAATATACAAAGTAGCCATGTGATGTGATCAGCACCACATGGCTAAAAACCCAAAAGAAAATTAACTGATGAAGTGCTGGCTGACCAGACCAGCGCTTCAATTCCCTACTGCTCGTCTCTAGGGAGGCGGAGAAGTCCGGCGGCGCTGCACGGAGGGAGCGCGTCGCCGGCCTCCCGTTACAGCCACTGTATCATAATCCAGATCTCACCCGGACTGCTCCCCTATAGAACTCTGTGGAGTATAAGAACAAAGAAAAGGATCTCTATCTAGAGTGAAACTTATCTACTTGACCATGCATAAAAAGCAAGTAGCTCTTTCATTCGAAATAGATGTCTGAGTTCAGTAGCCCATTCACAGAGAGGGGGCGCAGCACTCGATTTCCAATGCCTTGGAATCACCAACCGTGATGCAGTAAGGAAGAACCTCAGAGCACTTTTCTTTGCTTGGGCTAGAGTCCCTGGGATCAAGGAGAGAAGGGCTACTTTAGGTGTGTTGTAAACCGATTTTCCTGAGAATTTGTCATAAACCTGAAGTATCTGGTTCCAAAAGTTGTTTATGGCGGGGCAAGACCACCATATTTGTAGCATGGTGCCCTCTTCCTGGCCACATCTCCAGCATAGACTAGATACATTAGGGAGTGCCATTTTCTTTATTTCATAAAGTATGCCCCCCTTGCCTATGGCTTTCATGCTCTCCACACAATGGCCCTGTAAGGCGCGTGCATCGTCGCTTGCCCTCCCGGGCTGCGGGTGTTGGTGAAGGGGCACGGGCAAATCTCAGTGCAATATCCTTGCGCCCACAGTCCTACTGCAGTGAACAAGGTCTGGCACAGGAAGTGGTCATGCGCCAGCTCCTTGAGACCTCTGGTGATGTCACTTCCGCCAGGCGTTCACAGGAAGTATGTCAGGCACCACGCCCTGCCCTTGAGACCTCTGGTGGGCAGGGCTGGTGCCTTGTTGTTCATGTGTGACTGCTATATGGTCTGGTCCATTTGCTATCTGACACTGAATGGTGTATTGAGTGTTTGTGTGCTTTCTTGCACTGGTGCGTGGTTTCACGTACCTGCTTCACTTTCTGTCTTTTCGTGTGGTGTATATCACTCTGAGTGTTTGAAAGCCACGCTTGTGGCCGTGCCGTAGCCCCCTCCTGGAGCATGGATACACGGTGGGCGTCGCTCGTCTGGAGGTCTGTGAAGCCAAAGCTCTGGCTCCAGTCTCAAGCGTTGTTGCGCAGTACGTGTTTGTGTAGCGTTTACTTTACTATTTGTTATCTTGCCTCCTATATTATTTCGCCCTTCGGGAGCGATCGTTATTGTCCGGCTGCCCAGAGTTTGGGTCCAGTGATCCCCAGTGACTCTGCCAAGTGGCAGAGTCACTTATTTATTTTATTTGTGCCTCAGTTGCCTCAGTAGGCACCGGCCAGGGATCCGCCGGCGCAATGTCGAACCCAATTACTCCATCCATGCAGGCGTATGTAAAGCAGTGGGAACAGCGCATGCAGGAGATGGAGCAACGGGCTGCCGCCTTTTCGGGGCATAATGCAGAATTCTTTTCCACACTAGACGGTCGGTTGCAGGCTTTGGAGCAGCACGCTGTAATCGTGGCTAATACTACTGCTGCCTCTGCTGACGCCCGGGTTTCTGTTTCAACCCACCGACCGCCTAAATTACCCCTTCCCGCACGATTTAGTGGTAAACAGGAGGAGTGTAGAGGTTTTCTAAGCCAATGCCAAATCCAGTTCCAGTTAAATCCGGAGAGCTTCTTGGACGACCAGACCAAGGTGGCGTTCATTATCTCTCTGCTATCAGGGCAGGCGCTGGCTTGGGCGACCCCACTATGGGAAAGGGTAGATGCTTGCGTCACTTCCTTACCCCACTTCCTCTCCAGTTTCAGGGAAGTATTTCAGGGTCCAGATCCGCAGGTCATTGCCGGTTCCAGTTTACGCCAGGGAACGCCAGGGAACAGAGTCGGTTGCTCAGTTTGCAATCCGATTCCGGACCTTGATGTCAGAACTCGCGTGGCCGGATGCTCCGCTACTCACTATCTTTGAAGCAGGTCTAAGCCCTTCCGTTAAAGACGAGTTAGCTGGTAGAGAGAGGCCTAGCACTCTCAGTGGTTTTATCGACCTAGCTACTAGGATCGATTGTCGTCTGTCTGAACGCCGCCATGAGCAAGCGCAGGTGAGAAGGCGAATTCAACTTGCTCCCGCCTTCTCTCAACCCGTAATTCCCCAAGGGGAACCGATGGAGGTAAACAGAGTCCGTCCTCGTAGACGTGAAGTGACCTGTCATTTTTGTAGGGGACAAGGCCACTATGCTCCCCAATGTCCTCAAAAGTCGGGAAAAGGGCACACCTAGAGACCGTTGGAGGTACCTCTCTAGGTGGAATCGCATAAACCTCCACAAAATGTACATTTTTGGTATTAATCGAGGTTAATGTTAGGACCGTACCCTCCAGGGCCTTCATTGATTCCGGAGCTTCGGGCAATTTTATTTCCCTTAAATTGACCCAGAAACTCGGAATTCCGACCAAACCACTCTCTTCCAGTATAAGTATATCTGTGGTGGATGGCTCCAAGTTAGACACTTGTATTACACATGAGACAGTCCCTATAGTGCTCCAGGTAGGAGCTTTACATAGGGAGACTTTATCGCTCCTGGTCTTACCTCAGTCCATGGATCCCATTCTTCTTGGTCTTCCGTGGCTGAGGTTGCATGCCCCTATACTGGACTGGACTTCTGGTGAGGTCAAAGAGTGGGGTGCACACTGTCTAACTAAATATATGACTAGAGTGACTCCTGTGAAGTCCCTGCCCATCGCGGCAGAGCTTCAGGGGTTACCTTCCCAATATGCTGCATTGGCCGACGTCTTTAGTAAGAAAGGAGCGGACACTTTACCTGAACATCGCTCATATGACTGCCCCACTGAGCTGATTCCAGGGGCTACACCCCCCCCGTGGTAGAGTGTACCCTCTTTCGTTACCCGAAACTGAGGCCATGTCAGCTTATATCAAGGAGAACCTTGAGAAGGGATTCATCCGAAAATCTAATTCTCCCGCAGGGGCAGGCTTCTTTTTTGTGGTCAAAAAGGACAGGACTTTACGTCCATGCATAGATTATAGGGGATTGAATGACATCACAGTTAAAAACAGGTACCCTCTTCCACTCATCTCCGAATTGTTCGATCGCTTTCAAGGTGCTACGGTCTTCACTAAATTAGACCTGCGTGGAGCGTACAATTTGATCCGAATTCAGAGAGGAGTTGAGTGGAAGACCGCATTCAACACCAGAGACGGTCATTACGAATATTTGGTAATGCCATTCGGACTTTGTAACGCTCCAGCGGTGTTTCAAGACTTCCTCAACGACATCTTTAGAGATCTCTTGACCACTGCCGTGGTAGTGTATCTGGATGACATTCTTATATTTTCCGCTGATTTGTCTTCTCATAGACGCATGGTAAAGGAGGTATTGCGTCGTCTCCGAAGTAACCACCTCTATGCAAAACTTGAGAAATGTGAATTCGAAAAAACTCAGTTACCATTCCTCGGATACATTGTATCTGGACAGGGACTCCAGATGGATCCAGACAAGTTCAGATCCATTATGTCTTGGCCAAAGCCACAGTCTTTGAAGGCGGTGCAGAGGTTTCTAGGTTTCGCTAACTACTACAGACGTTTTATACCTCACTTCTCGTCTTTAGTGTCCCCTCTCACGGCCCTGACACAAAAGGCGCTAACCCCCGGAAATGGACGCCGGAGGTGGAGCGCGCTTTCGCTGACCTTAAAGAGGCTTTCTCATCTGCAATGGTGATTCACCGCCCCGATCCCCCAGCGTCCCTTCTTTGTAGAGGTAGACGCATCTTCTGTTGGGGCTGGAGCCTTTCTGTACCAGAAAGATGGCAAGGGGACAAAATTGTCTTGCAGATTCTTTTCCAAAGCTTTCAATCCTGCAGAGCGAAATTATAGTATTGGGGATCGTGAGCTATTAGCGATTAAACTGGCCCTAGAAGAGTGGAGACATCTTCTTGAAGGGGCCCTATTCCCAGTCCAGATTTTCACTGATCATAAGAATCTGTTATATTTACAATCTGCGCAAAGGCTAAATTCTAGGCAGGCGAGGTGGGCACTCTTCTTTTCCCGTTTCAATTTTGTTCTACACTTTGTTAACGGGGACAAGAATGTAAGGGCGGACGGTTTGTCCCGCTCTTTCGATGCCCACGGAACTGAACCAGAATTACGTGCTATGATTCCACCTGAGAAGTTGTTGCCTCTAAACCCAATTAATCTGCGTCAATTGCCTCCTGGCAAGACTTATGTGCCAGATTCTCGCAGACAGGAGATTCTCTCCTAGGGGCATACTTCTCGGCTGGTCGGGCATCAAGGTCCCAAAAGAACAGTGGAACTCATTTCACGATACTACTGGTGGCCGGGTCTCGGTCGGGATGTACGTGCATTCACTCAGGGGTGTACCACATGTGCCCGTAACAAACCATCCCGTCAGAAACCATCGGGGTTATTAATGCCTTTGCAAGTCCCAGAGAGTCCTTGGCAGGATATAGCTATGG
>ONZH01023008.1:0-365230 GCA_900303285.1 Rhinella marina
TGCTATGGATCAGCTCCTCACCACAGCAAAAGGACCCTGCGTCTGTACTCTTGTCAGGAGCGGCCACCAGCTCTCTTTCATGTCTGTCTTGGCAGCTCAGCAGGGGGCCCCATTTAGGGATAGGGCCCTGGGCAATTGCCCTGTTTGCCCCCCCCCCAACGCCGGCCCTGCACATGGCAGTGGTCAGAAGGAAAGGAGCGCCATACAGATTTTGGAGGCAGATTTTGCTAGAATGGTTTTTAGGTACTATTTTGTAATTGAGAGACCCTGACGTACCCCTAGAGCGGAAACCCTCAAAAAGTGACCCCATTTTGGAAACTAAACCCTACAAAGAATATATTAAGGGGTGTACTGACCACTTTGACCCCCTAAGCGTTTTACAGAAATTGGAAACACTTGGCTGTGAAAATGAAAAGTTTCATTTCTTCTAATAAAATGTTGCTTTAGCCCCAAATTTTTCATTTTCACAAGGGCTATTTTTGGTAAGTTTTACACAGATGCATTTTTGAACAAAATAAAATCTTTTTTGTGTTGCCATTTTTTGAGAGCCATATTTTTTTATTTTTTGGGGCGATTGTCTTAGGTAGGGTCTCATTTTTTGCGGGACGAGATGACGGGTTTTATTAGTACCATTTTGGGGTAGATCGCCTGCTATTAGGCCTCTTTCACACAAGCATCGCGGATTTGGTCCGGATGCGTTCTGGAAAATCGGCACGCATCCGCACCAATTCGCACGCAATCACAGTCAGTTTTGACTGCGATTGCGTACGTTCGTTCAGTTTTTTCTGCGGGGGTGCAAAGCGTTTTAATGTGTTTTTCTTGCGCGTGATAACAAAATGAATGTTTACAAACAACATCTCTTAGCAACCATCAGTGAATCACGCATTGCATCCGCACTTGCCTGCGGATGCAATGCGTTATTCACGCAGCCCCATTCACTTCAATGGGGCCAGGGCTGCGTGAAAAACGCAGAATATAGAACACGCTGAGATTTTCACGCAACGGCGAACTGATGCGTGAAAAACATCGCTCATGTGAAAAGACCCATTGAAATGAATGGGTCAGGATTCAGTGCGGATGCAATGCGTGATGCACGGAAACATCGCCCATGTGAAAGGGGCCTTACACTTTTTGTAAGGGAAGGTGACCAAAAAATGGCTGTTTTAGCACTTTTTTTTTTTACTGCATTCATCTGGCGGGGTGGATCATGTGATATTTTTATAGAGCCAGTCGATACGGATGCGGCAATACCTAATATGGCTATTTTTCTTTTTTTCCCTATTTTGTACAATTTTTTTTTTTACTGTATTTTGTGAAAAGGACACTTTTTTTTTTTTACTTGAAACTTTATTTTTTGTAAAACTCCCCCCCCCCCACTTTTTTTTTTACACTTTATAACTTTTGGGGGTCTGATCCCCTTTACAATGCATGACAATACTTCTGTATTGTAATGCATTGGCTGTAAGTGTATTACACACATTAATACACTTACAGCTCCCTGCCTGTGAGATCCAGGGGACTGGCATCCCCTTCCCGCACCACAGATCGCATGTGCCGCAGTGTTTTCACCGATGCCGGCGCATACAGCAAGGGTCCGGGCACCCGCCCGATCAGCAGGCCATACCACTACGGCGCTGGTCAGGAAGTCACTTCCCGCAGCGCCGTACATGTACGGTGCTGGTCGGGAAGGGGTTAAAGAGTCCATAGCTTTATTGATGCAGCATTTTCTCTGTTTTTATTCTTATGCTTTTCCATGGACAGATTTTGTAAAGGAAAAGAAAATCACTTTAATGGTTGCAGCATTGCAGTAACCATCCGTCCACTACACAGTGGTAGAAGCTGTGTAGTTTCACAGCTGGAGCTACCTGAGAACTGCTGATCGGCTGGGGTGCAGGGCGTCGCACCCCCTCAGGATAAGCCATCAATATAAAAATCCTGAAAAACTCCTTAAAAGATTTCTTCCTATAAAAATTTGGTTTGGCGTTTTTTTTTTTTGTTTTGACACGTAGACACACATGCATTACTCATCTATCGAGAAAAATCCATGCCCAAATATATCAAATATCCTGTAACAAATCAAGCGATGGTAACTAATATTTCACAATCAGCATAAAGTTGTAGAAAATGGAGATTAATACAAAAGATGGTATAGATGGAGACTATTTGATAATTACATACAATTTAGCACAATTTTGTTCATCAAGTACTTAATTTCTTTCACAGTTTCCTCCTCTTGAACATAATTTGCTAATTATTCCAAAGAGAGTTCCCTAATTGACTATATTCAGTTTAAACCAGGACCTATGGGACATCCAGACCCTATATCACCAATGCAGAACTTATATCTGTTCTCCCCTGGGGAGGAGGAGACACAAGTGAATAAGTGTTATCTCCTCTTGAACACAGCCTGCTTAGGTATCCAGAGGATTCCCCCCAATGACTACATACGAGTTATTCTCTGGAGAGGCACAGGGTCACAGTCAGAAGCAAGACAAATGTCCCATAATCATCAGAGTTCAAAGTTATCATGTCTAGGCTTCCATAGTTCTCAGCTGAATCGTCAGGTTCAGTATTCGCAGATTGCATTGATATATATATTCCTCTCTTGTAGATTCTCTATGATTCATATTCAGTATACAGATTGAAATTACAGTTGGGTTGCGATGATAACATCTTCTTCTTGACCTTACTGCCAATTTAATCAGAAATAACAAATTTAGTATTGCCACAATTATCTCAATCCTTTCACAAAGATAACATCAACCACAAACCTATCATTTTATTTAACTAAATCAGTTAACTGGGTTTAATCAACGCAGCAAATTAGTCTAGTCAGTGGACCATTCTTCCTTAGAATTAGCGGCTCTATAAATCTCCCTTAACCTCCTAGCATGTTCCACATCAACAGCCACCCAAACCAGACCATCCTCATCTTGGCATGTGGATCAAATACTTGGTCTTGCCCACGTTACTGTGGATCGCCTTTGTCTGTGACAGCGTTTGCCGGACTCTAAGAACAGCAAATGGCTCTGCAGGCAAGGCTATATCTCTCTTCTCTCTAGGGGTCTAGGCTGGGACAAGTGGGACAGCTCCATCCCTTACAACTGGCACGCTCCATGGTATTATGGAGATGTCGTCAGGTTCGTGAGGGAACATTAAATGGAGGGCCTCAAGCCCGACTTGCGGAAACCCAAGACGATCCACAAGCTAATCAGAGCAAAGGACTTGGTGCAGTGAATTCCAGGGCTCCCTGATGACCGCAGAGACAGTATGGACTAATGTGTCTCCAGACAGGTTAACCAATGGGCACAAGGACTTGTCATGAATGGTCATCCAGTGAGGCTTGCCTATCCGGTCATTCATGCACGCCCGCAACCTATGCAAAACTCGGTACTGCCCCAGGTGCCCTTTCACAAAACATCATACCACCTGTTTTGGGAGTGCCCCTTTGCGCAGGGCCTGTTGGATGCCCTAGAATATGAACTCAAAGACTCGGCGCCCAGGAACAGTCTTCAACACACCTCTGTGTTGTACGGACTATTTCCTGGGATTCATTCAGTTGAGGCCATTCAGGAGGCCTGGCCCCTTATGAACTGTTTTAAGGACGCTATATGGCTTGCCAGGAACCGGCTCATCCTCAGAAGGGAAAGCATGAGCGTCCTGGACAGCCGCAGGCTTATCCACAGCCTGTTGCGGGACTACAACATCTTGGACGTCGACGACGAAGAAGAGGACCAAACCCCTCTCCTTCCCCCTCTCCCCCCCTGTTGTGTGTGTACTTTCAATAAAGCTATTGTAAGTATTTATTAAGTACTGCCTAGTGGCCTGCGCTTCATCGCAGTACTAAGCATGTATGTGTTGACGATTCTGATTGTAATAAAGGTGTTTTCAATAAAATAAAAAAAATACTTAGTCTTCTTCGTTTCTCTTTCCCAATAAAATCTGCTTCGGTACCTGCCGTAATGGAACACCTCTTTTTGTTCTCAGACTCAAACCTCTGGGATGATTAGCTAAGGTGCAGACTCTGAGCGGCAAGGTGGCAGCCATCTATATGCATCCATTTCACATATAACATACACATTATGGTGGAAAAAACATTTTTTGATTGTTTGATACTTCTGCTAAGTGGATTTCTTCTCTTTCAGTACACTATAATCCAGCAAGCTATTAAATCTGTTTAAAACATTGTTAGTGAAGTTAGGACACAACTTTCAACATAATGAACATAATGGGGTAAAGATGTAATGCTCAGACTTTACTCAATAATCCAATCCTGGTTAAACAATATCCAAGTGTGTCCAGACCACCTTTTCTGACCCACTCACAGTGTGGATTATTTGCTAATTCTGTAATTTCTCTCATTATTCTGCAAATATCATAAGCATTAAGTATATTATCAATGTAAATATGTTTAGTTTCACCAATGTTGGAATGGTTAATACAGCACTCAGTAGGGACCATCAAATCTGGGATCCAGACTTTTCCTTTATATGAACTAGGTACTAATCTTTGAGTCCAGATCTGAAAGGGAATCACGCACATGTTTATGTTCAAAAGTCAGAGCTGACCTGTCCTACCACTTTAGGAATGATGGGGATTGTTAAAAGGCGTGTTCTACACCCAGTATTTATCTACTTACTACCTCAGCCAGTATCTTCTTTTACTATAGACCAGACTTTCCTGAAAATAGATCAACATAGACAAGAACATATTCATACTGCCCCACTTTTTGGAAACTTAATGTAGTCCATCTCTGAAATGGGTAAGATATCCTAGGCATATGCCTTCCTGAAACTCTCTAGGTTCTTCCAACATTATTACAGGCACCCATCATGTAACCTTGGATAAACCTGGTGGCAGCGCTGCTGGACCCCGGGGTTCCCACCACATCTTCTCCTGCCACATACATCAACCCATGTGCTGAATTCATCATCAATGGGCACAGTGCACATGAAAAGGCACCATTTTACCTACCCTCCAGAGCTTTTCTTCACTCATTGCTCTTACTTTAGAGGTCTTCTGGCCCTGGGTTCGCCGAGTCACATAAACCTTAAGTTTGCTTCAGGTAATGACTGGAGGTCTGCAGTATAATCTACCAACCTGTTGTCTTTTTCCTCTGGACACCATCAGGGCATAGAACAACTCTCACAAACGCTAAGGCTACTTTCACACTAGCATTTTTAAATTCCGGTATTGAGTTCCGTCATAGGGGCTCAATACCGGAAAAAAACGCTTCAGTTTTGTCCCCATTTAGTGTCAATGGGGACAAAACTGAACTGAAGACAACGGAATGCTCCTGAAAGAATTCCGTTCCGTCTTCAGACCGGAGAACAAACCGCAGCATGCTGCGGTTTTCTCTCCGGTCCAGGCATTCGCACCAAGACGGATCCGGAATGACCCCCAATGCAAGTTAATGGGGACGGATCCGTTTGGTGTGACACACCAGTAATCCGGATCTGTCCTCCACTGACTTGCAATGGGGGGTCATTCCGGATCCGGCTACACAGAAATACAGAAATACATACAGACATACAGACATACATACATACATACTCACATACTCCAGGCAGGGACGCCGGCAGCATGTCTTCACGCGCCTCCTGCGCGCAGCTATGACGTTTCCCCACTGCGCCCAGCAGAGGGCGCTGTGGGGAATCGTCATCACTGCGGGCAGGAGGCGCGTGAAGACGTGCTGCCGGCGTCCCGGGCTGGAGTATGTAAGTGTGTATGTCTGTATGTATTTCTGTCCCAATGTCTGTCAACATGTGTGGGGCCGGAGCACTGCTCCGGCTCCACACATGTATCAGCGGCAGCTGAGAATCGCTTCCATAGACTTGTATGGGAGCGATTCTTCCCGTAGAAATGAATGGGGCAGTGAGGTGTAATTACACCTACTCACCACTACCCCCGAGTCGGCCAGCATGTAAACACTGAAGAGGAGGCAGCGCTGATACAGCGCCGCCTCCTCTTCAAACAGCTGATCGGCGGGGGTGCCGGGTGTCGGACCCCTGCCGATCTGATATTGATGACCTATCCTGAGGATAGATCATCAATATATATATCTCGGAGAACCCCTTTAACTTTAATCCTGCATAAAAAGGGGTTTGAACTTATTTATTTGGTCCCAATCCTGATGCTGTTTGATCCTTTCTGCTAACAAGTTATCTTCACAAGTTAGCTAGACTCAGCATTCTCACTTTTACTCTGTGGTACATATACTATGACCAACCAAATCTGTAGCTCAATCTTAATAAGACCACCATTTATTCTACTATTGGTCCCTTGATACTGAGTGCTTCAGCGCCTGCTGTAAACACAGCATATTATCATATTTGTTGGAGTCAGTAGATGGGGACACAATGTTGAATCGATAACATAGCCAGTGATGTTATCACAGTACATTTGCATCCATTGGGAGATGCCATAGATCCACCCCGAGGACTCCGTGCTAATGAACTGTCATTGGCCAACATACAGTAGAATCACTGTTCTGATGAGGATTACTTTTGAAATCCCCATCGGCAAGTTCCATCTATCATTCACAGGGTTAACAGTAGATTGGCTATCAAAAGAAGAGTGGGGTATGAAGATCGCTAATAAAAAGGCAACCTGGGCGTCCCGCGTGCCATATACTGTACAGTAACCCTTTTCCCCTGACGAAGCCGCGGCAAGCGGCGAAACATGTCGGGAGGGCTATAGTGCTAGGTTTTAGACAGCTGATGGTTTGAGGCAGTTGTGTGGAGAGTGTAAGGAAGAGAATCAGTTACATGTAGGTAGGGACAGGATGTTACTTATCTGTGTATGACTACAATACCGGACATCTGTTCATTGACAAATCTGATCAAGTAGTGGCAAGAGTAAATATTAGATCGCAGGTAGATGCTCTCTGTTAGTCTGAAAGTGAGAATGCTGAGTCTAGCTAATTTGTGAAGATAACTTGTTAGCAGAAGGGATCAAACAGCATCAGGATTGGGACCAAATAAATAAGTTCAAACCCCTTTTTTATGCAGGATTAAAGTTAACCTGAACTTTTAAAAAAACTTTAGATATGTGGTAGTGATGTATCTCTCCTCATTTCAGCAAGCGGACCCCCACCGATCACAACCTTTGAAATATCACTATAATATAATATACTATAATATATATTACTAATTACTCGGCCATCGTACACTGAACCACTGTTAAAATTGTCCCATTCAGCTGAGATGGAGGGGAACGCCTGTTTCCTTTGGCTTCTAAACTGGTGGCACTTTGTACAAACCACTCATGATTTTTTAAAAAATTTTTATGGACCTTATAAAGTTGGCGGCGATTTATATATCTTTACTGCCATTCTTACTAAGTTTGCTGGATGTTGCTGTAGATGGATGTTGGCCTATAAGGGGTGATGGTAGCCAGCTTTTCCACTGCAGCAGTAACCTGGTTCTAGTCACACGACCTGAATTATTGATGAATGGAAAACCCATAGTGGATTTCCATTGGTCATTCTAGTCATGTGTCCTATTCATTTATGCATTTGTGAATGGGAAAGCGTTATTATTGTATTGGTGGGACCTGATAGATTCAGCGATGTTTTCATTTACAAAGATAATTATACATTCATTTTAGATAGAGTTATTTATGTATTTACTCTAGAGCAGCATTGTAATTGTGCATCTGAGACAGGACATCCGTTATTGTAAGCTTCCATCTGCTGCTGGGAAGCCCGACAATTGGTGTCGGTGACATTGTCTGCAAAAGGTTTAAACCTTTCCGACCTTCAGTGTCACTTTCTGAAAATCCTCTTGGCGTGTCCGTTTATTCGCCCAAGCAGAAGTAGATGAAGCTAAGACAATCTTTTGAGAATGAATGTTAGCACCAACAATACAAAGTGCAGACCACTACTATATAGCACAGCCCTACACGCACTACTCCACGCAGCATCGCCCGCTCATCTGTACAGAACTGTACATTATGTGGTTTCCATTCAGCTTTGAGCCATTGCCTAGAGAGGCATTGTGTTTAATACATTTTATGTATGAATAAAATAGACCATGGATGCTTGTTCAAGTTAAAGGGATTCTGTCACCAGGTTTTGGCCTATAAAGTTATTCACACTACCGGATAGGGCTAATTGCGGTCAATGTAAAAAAGTTATTCTTATTCTTATTGATCCTAGAGATGTATTTGATGTAAAAAAATCGTTTTTAGTGATATGCAAATTACTCACATAAGGAGCCCAAGGGGATGTCCCCAGCACTGTTGGAGCCCGGCCACGCCGCAACTGTTGGAGCCCAACACCGCCCACCTACTTATTATTCACTGCAAATCTTCTTGCAAAGTGAAGTGCGCAGAGAGCTGGCGCATGCGCACTAATATCCTTGAGGCTGATGCCAGTAGACCGGACGGGCGCAGACTGCGTGAGGTACTGCGCATGCGCGGATTACGCTGGTGCCGGAGGAGGGCTGCAAGAAGATTTGTCTCAGGGGCTCATTTTTTGCGGGACGAGATGACGGTTTGATTGGTACCATTTTTGATTGGTACGCCTTTTTGATCGCCTGCTATTACATTTTTTGTGGGGCAAGGTGATAAAAAATGGCTGTTTTGGTATAGTTTTTTTTTTTTTAATTTTTTGCGTACACCTGGCGGGGTGGACCATGTGATGCTTTTATATAGCCGGTCGATACGGATGCGGCGATACCTAATATGTGTACTTTTTCTTTTTTTTACTTCATTTGGGGAAAAAAGGGCGCTTTTTTAAACTTTTTTAAAAAAAATACTTTATTTTTTTTACACTTTTTTTAACTTTATTTTTACACTTTTTTTTTACTTTCTTTTTACATTTTTTTAACTTATCAAGAACCATTTGGATCTTGAAGATCCAGTGGGCTTGATGGCTATACAGTGCATTGCAATAGTAATCTATTGCAATGCACTGTATCAGTGCTACACTAAGGCTGATCAGACCCTGAGGGTCTGATCAGCCTTAGGTACATGGCAGCCAGGACGCTTTTGTAAAGCGTCTGGCTGCCATGGTAACCATCGGGCCGCTGCCACTGCAGCAGCGGCCCGATGGAAGAGAGAGCGAGCTCCCTCCCTCTGAACCCCATGGATGCTGCGGGCGGCTTCCATGGGGTTAAACAGCTGAAATCGGTGCCAGAGTGGAGATCGCAGCCTGAAACCGGCATTTTAGCACTGAAGCGCTCCGATTGGTTAGTCTGCAGAGACTAACCAATCGGAGCGCTTGCTGGCAAGGGACCACTCTGATTGGTCCCTTGCCGGCTTCCCCGAGGTCTCTGCTCTCCTGGAGAGCGGAGACTCCGGGGCTGTGATGGGTGTCCCCTCCGGTGTCATGTTACTGAAGTCTTCAATAACATGGCGCCGGAGGGGGCAGGCTATCTATGTGTAAAGCACCTGCGCTTTACACATACTCAGCGCTCCCATGCTTTCTCAATAGGGTCGGCTCCGTCCGCACTGGGAATGGAGCATACGACCGTAAGTCATTTGTCTATGTGTCGTTCAGTGACACAGACACGTGACTATGAAAATAGCAGCCCCCATAAAGTAAAAAAAATGTTAAATACACAAAACACAATACACATATAATAAACTTAATTATACATATAAAAACTATTTTTAATGTTTTATAACATATGTTTTTTTTTATTTTTTAGCGATAGTGCCCCTTTAAGGGAGGAACAAAAGAGGCTGTCTTTGTATAATATATGCTTCTCTTCTTAGTCTCAAATTTTACGTCACTGTCACCACATCCTCTGCTGTCTGGCAAAATGTAACTTCTCCTTTTCGATCAGTTCTTACT
Organism: Rhinella marina; assembly: GCA_900303285.1. Lineage (NCBI taxonomy): Eukaryota > Metazoa > Chordata > Amphibia > Anura > Bufonidae > Rhinella > Rhinella marina. Next base: position 9,800 of record ONZH01023008.1, read on the forward strand.
AGATGTCTTGGCATACAACATATACAGATGTAGCAGGGTTAACAAACTCTGAACTCAAATATCTTATTTATCTTGAAACAAAAGCCATTGAAAATCAATTGAAGGTGTTTGCTTAAGGCTATTTTCACACTATTGGCAGCCCGGATCCGGAAGGTGAAGGGTGCCACCGGATCCGTGCTGCCGCAGGGACATGTGTGGGGCCGGAGCCGCGCTCCGGCCCCACACGTCACACAGTACATACACACACACATATATACACACATACAAATACACGCTCCCGGCAGGTCTCCACAGAACAGTACAGGAGCAGGACGGCGCGCCCATAGGACGATTCCCCACAGCGCCCTCTGCTGGGCACGGGTGAAATCGTACTATGTGCGCCGTCCTGCTCCTCCTGCGCTATGGTGACCTGCCAGGAGCATGTAAGTATGTATGTGTATTTATATGTGTATATGTCTGTGTATGTTTATGTGTATGTCTGTATGTATGTGTGTATGTGTAGCCGGATCCGTCATGAACTCCATTGAAAGTCAATGGAGGGCGGATCCGGTTACCATTGTGGTCACACCAGATGGATCCGCCCCCATTGACTTGCATTGGGGGTCATTCCGGATCCGTCTTGGTGCGGATGCCTGGACCGGACAGCAAACCGCAGCATGCTGCGGTTTGTTCTCCAGTCTGAAGACGGAACGGAATGCTTCTAGGAGCATTCCGTTGTCTTCAGTTCAGTTTTGCCCCCATTGACAATGAATGGGGACAAAACTGAAGCGTTTTATTCCGGTATTGAGCCCCTATGACGGAACTCAATACCGGAATTATAAAACGCTAGTGTGAAAGTAGCCCAACGCATTTAGTCTAGATAACACGTCTTACATCCGTAACAATTCAAGACAAGACAAGGGCCCATCACACATTTTTCACACACAAACAAATACAGTATACACTTTCCAATCCTTTCTCCATCATTCTCACCATGCAATCTTTGCTTTCCACATAGCCACTGCTTTCCCAGCCTCTTCACCTTCTCACGTACTCTGACCATCTTCACCTACCTAACCTTCTTTCCATCTTTTCATATTTAAACAACCATCTTTTAGCATGCCTCGTCTCTTGAATATTCTGTTTATATCTCTCACTGTCCCTCCTCCACACTGTCTCTCTATGATATCTACTGCAGTCACCTTCCTCCCTGAGGGGCGCTCCTCTTTCAGAGCCTTTGACTGGTTCCCATCAGAGAAGAGTGAATCCGTCCCTTCTTCCACCACACGCAGACATCCTGACTTGCGTCCTACTGGTTGCCTGCAAAATGCAGCCGCCAACCAACCTCGCCAGTTGCCTGCAAAACGCACCCACCAACTGGCCCCTGTTGCCTGCAAAACGTAGCTGCCAACTGGCCTCCTACCTGTTTGCACAAAGCAGACACAGGTCGAGTACCATGGGTACCGTGGACATCACAGAGAGGTGGCTCATTAACAGCATGCAGGCACTGTTACTCAAATCTCTCTTGGTTTGCTCTCACTTCCCAGTTCCTACCACAGCATTTCTCTTTTACACAACATTCCACTTCTTCATTTCTTACATTCATCAGTCTCATTTACCTTTACCACAAAATAATCAATCACTCTAAAACTAGGTTTCAGACAACCCGTTTATACGTACAACCACCCACAGACAAGGAGGTTTATTTTCTTTAAATTCTTGAAATCCCCAAGATTCAACAAAAGGACAATACCTGAACTGTGGTTATGACAAGTGGGAAGGCAAAGTAAGAACAAAATATCTTACCTGTGCATTTGAAGGTGCAGTTCCCAGTTGCCATAATGACCAAAGCTCTTCCACGATCGTCCCCTTGGATATCTGATGGATTTCCTCACACTGGGCACCATTAACTGTCACTGCAATTTAGGACAAGTCCCAAACTAGGAGACTACAGTTTTCCATAGGTGCCAGGGGATGCGGCCAGCCCAAAGAATTGAGCACCCAGACAGCTTGCTGGTTAAATGGTTCTCTAAAAGAGCCACGCCTATAGAGTCAATTTTATTAGATGTACATGGTGGATCTAGCCACCCCCTTTTTAGCCATCAATTTTAATATATCCAATCACAAGCATACAAGTATCTATCAAAGCAACTAATCAGAAAACATAATGGAATGGAAAGTGACAAGTAGACACACATGCATTACTCATCTATCTAGAAAATTCCATGCCCAAATATATCAAATTCCGCCAAGTTCCTCATTTTGCATGGCCTAGCTAACTTCCTGTAACAAATCAAGTGATGGTGACTCATATTTCTCAATCAGCATAAAGTTGCAGAAAATGGAGATTAATACAGAAGATGATATAGATGGAGGCTATTTGATAATGACATACAATTTAGCACAATTTTGTTCATCAACTACTTAATTTCTTTCACAGCCCAAATGCAACAATGTGCACCAAAAACTGTGCCCATTTATGTTGTGTAAAGTTAGAATACACAGGCAAAAGATGTGCTAGATTTATTATCCAGCATCAGACAATATAATAAAAGTTTACATGGTTTTACTTTTAGACAGTATTAAAATATAAATCTGCCCCAGTTTGTTTTACTACCTGTGTTGGATGATTTATTTTTTGCAAGCCATGTATTTTTAAGCAGAATGGTGGTCCACATGTTAGAAGAGGGGATGGCGACTTATTTGAAAGTAAGCGGGCTTAAGATGTGCCATTTTGAAACTTTTGGTGCAACTCTGGAGTAAAAATCGGTCTCAAAGCAAGCCAACCAATAGCTGGTGTGGAGTCAGAGCAAAATGTCTATCCCTGCACCAGATTTATCATCCAGCCTGAGTCACTGTAATAAATCTGCTGCAGGTCTAAACAGCCTGTCTAAGCTTACGCCATACTTACAATTAGTTCATCTGAGCCAGTAGGTACAACCCTCTGATGTTAGATATTTATTTTTAAAAAAGTAAATAAAAAAAAAAAGCAAAACACATTGAAGCATGCAGATTCTCTGTTTACATGTGGAGATGGTCCTGCTGACCACATAGCATTTTAACCCTGGGCCTGTTTTCACCTTCCTGCCCAGGCCATTTTTTGCTAATCTGACATGTGTCACTTTATGTGGTAATAACTTTGGAACACTTTAACGTATCCAAGCCATTCTAAGATTGTTTTCTCGTAACACATTGTACTTCATGACAGTGGTAAATTTGAGTCAATATATTTTTCCTTTATTTTTTTTAAAAATCCCAAATTTACCAAAAATTTGGAAAAATTCACAATTTTCTAAATTTGAGCTTCTCTACTTTTAAGACAGATTGTAATGCCTCATAAAATAGTTATCAGTCATCATTCCCCATATGTAGATATATGGGGAATGATGACTGATAACTATTGGCATCATAACTGTTGGCATCATTTTGTAAATGTCATTTTACTTTTTAAGGCTTAGAAGTTTAGAAGCTATTTTTCAAATTTTCTACAAAATTTCCAAAACCATTTTTTTTGGAAGCACTAATTCATATATAAAGTGATTTTGAGGGGCTTGCATAATGGAAACCACCCATAAATGACCCCATTTTAGAAACTACACCCCTCAAATTATTCAAAACTGACGTTACAAACTTTGTTAACCCTTTAGGTGTTCCAAAAAAATTAAAGGTAAATGGAGACGAAATTTCAAAATGTCATTTTTTAAGCAGATTTTTCATGTTAATCAATTTTTTTCTTGCAACACAGCAAGGGTTAACAGCAAACTAAACCTCAATATGCATTATTCTGATTCTGCAGTTTACATAAATACCCCATATGTGGTGGTAAACTGTTCTATGGGCATGTGGCAGTGGTCAGAAGGAAAGGAGCGCCATATGAATTTTGGAGGCAGATTTTGCTAGAATGGTTTTTAGGCACCATTTTGTAATTGAGAGACCCTGACGTACCCCTACAGTGGAAACCCTCAAAAAGTGACCCCATTTTGGAAACTACACCCATCAAAGAATATATTAAGGGGTGTACTGAACACTTTGACCCCCTAAGCGTTTTACGGAATTCGGAAACACTTGGCTGTGAAAATGAAAAGTTTCATTTCTTCCAATAAAATGTTGCTTTAGCCCCACATTTTTCATTTTCAAAAGGGGTAACAGCAGAAAAGCGTCCAATAATTTGTTACCCATTTTCTCCTGAATACGGAAGTACCCCATTTGTGGTGGTAAGCTGCTGTGGGGGGCACATAGCACGATTCAGAACAGAAGGAGCGCCACATGGATTTTGCAGCACAGATTTTGATGGATTGGTTTGCGGGAGCCATTGATTTTTATTTTTTGAGTTATTGTCTTATGTGGGGGCTCATTTTTTGCGGGATGAGGTGACTTTTTCATTGGTACCATTTCGGGGTACATAAGACTTTGTGATCGCTTGGTATTATACTTTATGAGTCAAGTTGAAAAAAAATTGCTGTTTTGACATAGTTTTTTTGAATTTTTTTTTACGGCATTCACCTGAAGGGGCAAATCATGTGAGATTTTTATAGAGCAGGTTGTTACGGATGCAGCAATACCCAATATGTCTATTTTTATTTTTGTTAAGTTTTACACAGTAAATGAATTTTTGAATTCTTGTTTTTGTGTTGCCATTTTCTAACTGCCCTATTATTTTTATTTTTCTGGCGATTATCTTAGGTAGGGTCTCAAATGGTACCCATTTTGGGAGTAAATAAGCCTTTTTGATTGCCTGCTATTACACTTTTTGTGAGGGTAGAGAGCTGTTTTTTTATCTCAATAATTTTTATTAAGTTTTGTTTTGTTTAATAAAACCAAACATACGGCTGGGAATGGCCTAACTAAACCATTTGTAAAGCAAACTTACAACATACAAAGTACATAAGACATTGCAAAGTTCTATAGTGATTCAAGTAGAAATACTGTCGAGTTGTTAACACAAGATTTTTATGTATAAACAATTAAATGCAAACAGCATATGTTGAGGTATACCAGGCGTCCCACATCCTCCTGAATTTAGGAAACGTAGAAGTGGCATATGGGGGAAATGTGTGTTTTAGCTATATCCGAAGCAATTGTAAATATTCTTCGCCACAGAGGAGTCAGATGTGGACAGCTCCATAGAATATGGAGGAGGGTGCCTCTGCTTCCGCATCCCCTCCAACAGAGGTGGGAGACGCCTGGAAACATATAACTTAATTGGTCTGGGGTATAGTACCACCTCAAAATGGTTTTAACAAACGACTCAAAGTGTAAGGTGCATTTTAGATTGGAGAATATAATACGGAGAGCGGAGGACCATTCTTCATTTGTATAAGTAGCCTGTAGTTCTTTCTCCCAGGACAGAAAAGGAGCAGTTTTGGTAAATGAGGCCTTCTTTCCCAAAAAGGTATAGATTGGGCGGAGAGAGGAGGCCTTTGTAGGGGGCTTAGACCATAACTCAAAGATATCTAGGTTGGCTGAAACCTCCAATGTAGGTTGGGAGTTAAGAAAGTGTCTGATTCTTAGGTACTTATAAAATTCCAAATTAGGTATGCCAAAAGACTGATGTAGATCCTGGAAAGAACGAAGAACTCCACTGCAAAATAGATGAGAAAGGGTTGCCATAGAGTTTTTCCTCCAAGGTCCAAGATCCAGATCTGGAATAAAGACCTCCAACATCTCAATTGGTGTCTCTTCCAAGAGGGAAAAGGACTTCTTAGGGCTATTGGTATGGAATTGTTTCCAATTGTCTACTGCATATTTTATCAAGTATGGTAATGCAGGAGGGGAGTAGAAAGGGTACAGGGAGGCTATTAGTAAGGCCTTGGGACAACTTGACGGAGTGGCGGCTTCCTCAATTGATCTGCATGGGTTCCAAGGAGCTGAGGACCACGGTAGAGGGCTGTTTTGGCATAGTTTTTTTTAAATTATTTTTACAGCGTTCACCTGAGGGGGAATATAATGTGATATTTTTATAGAGCAAGTTGTTACGGACGCGGCGATACCAAATATGTCTAACATTTTTATTTTTGTTAAGTTTTACACATTAGATGCATTTTTGAACACAATTAAATCTTGTTTTTGTGTTGCCATTTTTTTTAGAGCCATTTCTTTTATTTTTTGGGTGATTGTCTCTTGTGTAGGGTCTCTTTTTTTGCGGGATGAGATGACGGTTTGATTGGTACCATCCATTTTGGGCTACATACGCCTTTTGGATCGCCTGCTATTACACTTTTTGTGAGGGAAGGTGACCAAAATATGGCTGTTTTGGCACAGTTTTTTTTTTTTCTTTTTTTTTTACTACGTTCACCTGGCAGGGTGGATCATGTGATTATTACAGAGCCGGTCGATACGGACCTAATATGTCTACTTTTCCTTTTTTTTTTTACAATTTTTTTTTACTTTATTTGGGGAAAAGGGTACTTTTTTTTTTTACTTGAAACTTTTATTTTTTTTATAAAAAACTATTTTTTTTAACTTTTATTTTAACTTTTTTTTCACACTTTTAAACTTTTGGGGGTCTGATCCCCTTTGCAATGCATTACAATACTTCTGTATTGTAATGCATTGACTGTAAGTGTATTACACACTGTGCTTCCTGCCTGTGAGATCCAGCCCCCTGCTGCCTTCCCTGCCATCGGGTCCCTGTCACCGCTGAGCGGGGACCCAATGGACTCCCCTGCACGCCGCATGCCTCGTAGTGCCGCGATCAGCGCTGACCGCGGCACATGAAGGGTTAATGCGCCGGCATCGGTGTTTTCACTGATGCCGGCGCATACAGCAGGGGTCCAGCAAACGAGCACAGCCGGTCCCCTGCAGCTGATCGGGCGGGCGCAGCTCCTGCACCCGCCCGATCAGCATGCCGTAGTACTACGGCGCTGGGCTTCAATCCACTTCACCCAGCACCGTACTATTACACCGCTGGGCGTGAAGGGGTTAAAAGATCTGATCAGCGAGAAAACTAGCATTTACTCATTTGTTGACTGATTGATGCCCTGTTTACACTAGGTAGTGCTCATTCGGCTGTTCATCTGACCGTGAAACAGGGCCTTTACCCTAAAGACAATATTCCGATGTAAGAAAAATAATACAAATTATGTTCAGAGTTGTATAATCTCACTTACCCCTTGTATGTCAACACATGTTAGAGTAATAGGGCCCCCTACTATTAAAGTGTTGACTCGGTGCAGAGGAATTCTGTGACAGTACTCCAAAAAGTGCTGTCTATTCACAGAAACCTGGAAAAGAGAGCCATATAAGATTTAGGAACAAGCAAAATTTGGTAGGCATAAAATTGTCACTGTTTCTGTAACTAGCTAGGAAACACTAAGACTAAGGGCTCACTCAGACGTGCCCGTGCTGCGGACCACAAATAGCAGTCTGCAATATACGATCACTGGCTGGGTACACTCTGTGCTGCAGATGCAGACCCATTGACTTGAATGGGTCCGCGATCCGCAAAATATGGCAAAAGATAGGACGTCTCCTACCTATCGCCGTATCATGCGGATCGCGGACCCATTCAAGTCAATTGTGGTCCACAATATGGGCACTGAGCCAAGTTGACCACACACTTTAGATCACTATTCAGATGACAGTCATCTCTCTCAAGTTCTTCATATACATGACTCGAGGCTTTAACATGACCCCAGATAAAGTGCAGGACTTCAGCAATTTGCTTTGGGTAAACTGTACTTACCTGCCTCTAATGGGATCTGATCCTCCTTTTGGTGCAAAATAAGAGACCTTGCATGGATCGTAAATACAGGATGTGAGCAGTATAAGAGAAATGGAAAATCCTACGCTGGTGCAAGCACACCCATTAAGTTTGAAAGCCTATTCACACAAGCAATCCCGTCCATGACTCTAGATCTACAGCATTCATGAATGGAGCTGCAATATGCTTTTGTGTGTGAGCATTGGGGAGCAAAGTTACGTACTGCATAAGGTTAAAAGGAACCTGTCACTGAAACACAAGATAATGACACACTGTCTCACATCTTATGTGCTAATGTTAAGTAGTTCTGAACTCACTCTTTAGTCCCCGCAGCACTTGCCAAACAAGCATCACATGCTGCCAGAAAAGAGTGACTTATTTATGAGCTGCTGCTCCAACACCGATTGACCTGTGTACAGGTATTAGCGACTGACAGCTATAGCTGTATACATACTTAAGCAGCATTTAGATTTGCTGACTGGGCAGGCAATTATTGGGAAGGAACCATATCCAATCCTGATAAATGCCTGCTCGTCAGTGGAGGTGAAGAATTGCATTTACATGCAGTGATCACCTCAACTGTATGGAAATAAGCGATGGCTACTGCCATTGCTTGTCCTCATACAGATTCATTGTTTCTGGGCAACAGATTCTGGGCAGCTGTTCACACAGGACAATTTATAAACCAGGATTGGCCGGCACTCCTAGGAACAGTTGATGGTGCTCACACGGCACTCAAAATTGGTTCAAAGCTTGTAGTTATTTATTTTCCATCCATCCAATAGTATTATGACATGGACTTGGGCCAACGTTTCGGTCTCATCCAAGACCTTGTTCACGGCCTACTTGGCGTCCAGCGCTCCGGTTAGATGGAGGATGCTCCTTCTAACCGGAGTGCTGGACGCCATGCACTGACTAAAACACAGTGGACTTACACCAGCAGATGGCATGGCTCCCCAAACCATCACTGATTGTGGAAACTTCACACTAGACCTCAAGCACCTTGAATTGAGTGCCTCTCCACTCTTCCTCCAGACTCTGGGACCTTGATTTCCAAATGAAATGCAAAATTTACTTTAATCTTAGAAAGGTAAGACACTTCTGGCGTTGTCTATTGGTCATGAGCGGCTTGACACATGGAATGTGACACTTGTAGCCCATGTCCTGGATACGTCTGTGTGTGGTGGCTCTTGAAGCACTGACTCCAGCAGCAGCCCACTTGTGAATCTCCCCCAAATTTAGGAAAGGCCTTTTCTTAACAATCCTGTCAAGGCTGCGGTTCTCCCTGTTGCTTGTGCACCTTTTTCTACCACCCTTTTACCTTCCACTCAACTTTCCATTAATATGATTTCATAAAGCACTCTGTGAACAGCCAGCTTCTTTAGCAATTACCTTTTGTGGCTTACGCTCCTTGTGGAGTGTGTCAATGACAGCCTTCTAGATATCTGTCAAGTCAGCAGCCTTCCCTATAATTGTGTCGCCTACAGAACCAGACTAAGGGACCTTTTTTAAAGGCTTAGGAAGCCTTTGCCAGTGTTTTGGGTTAATTATTCTAATTTTCTGAGATATTGAATTTTGGGTTTTCCTTCAACATTAACATAAACACTTGAAAAAGTTCACTCTGTTTGTAATGACTCGATTAGGGTTGTCACGATACCAAAATTTTGATTCGGTTTCGATACCATATAAAAGTATTTCGATACTCGATACCACGCGAAAAAATTAAAACAGCAAAAAAAGCTGTGTGCTGTCAGGATTCGGGGGCGCTGTGGCCCTCCAGCGGATGTTGGGCGGGTGCGGGCGTTCCCGTGTCCTGACGCTATGCGGCGCTCATCCCGAGTGCAAGCCAGAAAATACTCTTGTAACACTTAGGTTCCTTAAGGGTTAAAGGTTTGGCTAGTTTTGCTAGTTTTACTGGCAGGCATCCCTGCCAGTAATTTTGGTCCATTCAAGGGTGTGGCTGGGATCCATGCTCCTATCACGCCTTGGGGCTGGGACTCTAGCCACTACTTAGTTTCTCACTCGCCATTCATCTGTGCCTGCTATTGAGCCTTGTGCCTAAGCTAGCTACTCTGTGTTTATCCAGTATTCCAGTGACTCTGTACCTTTTTCCCTGGTTTCTGTTACTGTTACCTACCTTTAGTGTTATCCTCTGTTTATTCCTTGCTTGGTTCTGTTACCTTTTACCCCTTCAGTTCCTGACCTGTTTAGGGTTGTTCCTGCTTGTGTTTTGTTTTGGTTGTTTGTCTCGTGTTCCACTTTCTTCAGTGTAATTCCAGTCTTCGGTTGGGGCCGGCCTGTTAAGGAGCCGGGTTCCCCCAAAAGGCAGGGACAGTGGTTTGGGAGGAGTGTCAGGGCCTCACTTTGTCTGTGTCATTTGTGTCCCTCTGACCCACTCCTCACATTATAGCAGGCCCATACCCTAGTCGGCTTTCCTGGCGGTTTAATATGAGTACCGATCTATCGGTCACCGACCGCCTGGATGAGCTGACGAATCAGTTTCAGGGCATGGCTGGGTTAATTGCGCAAATGTCGCAGTGTCTGGACGCCATTACTATTCCTGCGTCTGGCGCTGCAAACCAACCTGTGTCACTGCCAGCCCCTGTTTTTCCTATGCACAGTGTCCAGCAGAGACCTAAAATGCTTCTGCCGGATCGCTTTGATGGGAACCCGGACAGATACCATACTTTCCGGGAGTCCTGTCGTTTGTATTTTCGTTTTAATTTTTTCCCCTCTGAAGCAGAAAAAGTGGCTGTCGTGGTTTCCCTCCTCCAGGGTCCCCCTCAGGATTGGGCATTGGCCCTCCCCTCAGATGCCACTGAGTGGAGTTCCCTGGATAGATTTTTTCTGGCCTTGGGCCAAGTTTATGATGATCCTGACCGTGCTGCATTGGCGGAAACTCATTTGTTATCTATTCAGCAGGGTCACTGTTCTGAGTTCCGCCAGTGGTGCTCGGCGACTGGATGGCCTGATCAACCCTTGAAAACCCTTTTCAGACAAGGGCTGTCAGACGCTGTTAAGGATGCTATGGTCAGCCATCCTATCCCTGAATCCCTGAGTTACTTTATGGCTTTGGCTGTGACTATTGACAGAAGACTTAGACGCAAGGAAAAGCAAGGGGGATCGACTGTACAGTTTAGGCCAGGCTTTTCTGTCAAACCTCCTTCTACTTTCTCTATGCCTTCCCAATTTCAATCACCATCTCCCTCTCAATCTTCTGGAGAAGAACCTATGTTGTTAGGCTCTACATCTGCTGCTGCTAGAAGGAGACATCGATTGGAGAATGCCTTATGTCTATACTGTGGAAAACCTGGCCATTTCTTGAGGGATTGTCCATCCAAGCCGAAGTCACCACAGGGAAACGCCAGCGCCTGAGTGATCTCCAGGAGGGTCACTCCGGCGTACAGGTACCTCTTAATTCTGTTAATAAGTTTTTGTTACCTGTAACCTTGGTTTCTGATTCTAAAATTTTTGCTTGTCAGGCCATGGTGGATTCAGGGTCTACAGTGAGTTTCATCCATGTGGTTGTTGCTCAGGCCTTGGGTTTGGAGTTAATTCCTTTGTGTTCCCCCTTTTCAGTTTCTGGTGCAGATTTTACTCCCTTGAATGAGGGGAGAATAAAATTTCGCACTGCTGAGGTTATGATGAACGTTGGATGTTTACATACAGAAAAAATGTCATTTTTTGTGATGGAAAAACTAACTGCAGATCTTATTCTTGGTTTGCCTTGGCTCCGCCTCCATAACCCTGTATTTGATTGGAAAACCACTGACCTGGTGAAATGGGGGAATTCATGTGGTTCACATCTTAAAACTGTTCCTTCCATGATGTGTACTGTGAATAATGATTTGGATATTCCTGAGTTTATTTTTGATTTCAAAGACGTCTTTGACGAGGCCACTGCGGAAACTCTACCTCCGCACCGGCCTTACGATTGTGCCATAGACCTTGTTCCTGGGGCCAAGCTTCCTAAGGGTCGCATTTTTAATTTGTCAGCTCCTGAGCGAGAGTCTATGCGTCAGTATATTCAGGATAGCCTGAAAAAAGGGCACATACGGCCTTCTGTCTCCCCTATTGGTGCAGGGTTTTTCTTCGTTGAGAAAAAAGATGGAGGTCTCCGTCCATGTATTGACTACAGGGAGCTCAATAAGATCACGATTAAGGACCAGCATCCTCTCCCTCTGATCCCGGATTTATTCAATCAGGTTGTGGGGGCCCGGTGGTTCTCTAAAACTGACCTGCGTGAAGCTTACAATCTAATCCGCATCAGGGAAGGCGACGAGTGGAAGACAGCTTTTAATACTCCAGAGGGGCACTTTGAATACCTAGTCATGCCATTTGGTCTCAGCAATGCCCCGGCTGTCTTCCAGCGTTTTGTTGACGATATCTTCAGAGATCTTTTGGGCCGTTTTTTGGTTATATATCTGGACGACATCCTCATATTCTCCCCAGATTTGGAGTCCCATCGGGAGCAGGTGAGGGAGGTCCTCTCCAGATTGCGACTTAATCTGCTGTGTGCTAAATTGTCTAAGTGTCAGTTTGGAGTCCAGGAGGTGGGATTTCTGGGATACATACTTGCCCCTGGTTCTATAAGTATGGATCCACAAAAGGTTTCTGCTGTGGTTGAGTGGGTTAGACCTACTACCTTGAAAGAGGTCCAACGTTTTCTGGGTTTTGCTAACTATTATAGAAAATTTATCAAAAACTTTTCTGTGGTTGCTAAACCCCTTACTGATTTAACTAAAAAGGGGGCTGATCCTACCTCTTGGACACATGAAACCGAACTAGCCTTCTCTAACTTAAAAAGGTGTTTTACCACTGCTCCAGTCTTGGTTCATCCTGACCCTGAACAGCCTTTTGTCGTGGAGGTTGACGCCTCTGAGACAGGAGTAGAGGCTGTCCTGTCTCAGGGAGTTGAATCCTTTACCAACCTCCAACCTGTAGCCTTTTTCTCCAGAAAGTTCTCCACTGCTGAAGTTAATTATGATATAGGAAACAGGGAGTTACTGGCTATTAAATGGGCCTTTGAAGAGTGGAGACACTTTCTGGAGGGCGCTAGACATAAGGTGACAGTGTTAACTGACCATAAGAACCTGCTGTATCTGGACAATGCCAAGAGATTGAACCCCTGTCAAGCGCGATGGGCTTTGTTTTTTACCAGGTTTAATTTTGTGGTAACTTATCGTCCAGGCTCAAAAAATGTAAAGGCTGATGCCTTGTCCAGAAGCTTTGGTGCCAGTAATGTCCCGGATGAGGAACCAGAAAATATCCTCTCTCCCGGGGTAGTTGTTGCCACTTTGACTTCAGATCTTGTGTCTTCTATTGCAGACTCACAGAGTTCTGCTCCTACTACTGTACCCCCAGGTAAACTATTTGTCCCAGGTCATCTTCGGCTGAAGGTGTTAGAAGAGGTCCATTCCTCAGTTTTGTCGGGTCATCCGGGCATCGCGGGCACTGGATACTTGTTGTCACGTACCTATTGGTGGCCATCCTGGCAACGTGATGTTAAGGCGTTTGTTAAGGCTTGTGAGACCTGTGCTAGGGCAAAGGTTCCTCAACAACTCCCAGAAGGGCTATTACATCCGCTCCCTTTGCCCAACAGGCCCTGGTCTCACATTTCCATGGATTTTATTACTGATCTTCCTCTCTCCAAAGATAGGTCAGTAATCTGGGTGGTGGTGGATCGTTTTTCTAAAATGTGCCATCTGGTCTCGTTAAAAAAAAAAATCGCCTACAGCTAGAGTCCTTGCAGGGTTGTTTATCCGCCATATTTTCATGGAATTCCGTCTAACATAGTGTCTGACAGGGGGGTTCAGTTCGTGTCGAGGTTCTGGAGAGAGTTTTGCAGTAGGTTGAGTATCTCGCTGTCCTTCTCCTCCCCCTTTCACACCGAGACGAATGGGCAGACTGAAAGACTTAATCAGTCACTTGAGCAATATCTTAGGTGTTTCGTTTCTGAATGTCAGGAAAAGTGGAGTGAGTACCTGTCCATGGCTGAGTTCGCTCTAAATAATCATGAAAGTTCCTCGACACGACTGTCCCCATTTTACTTCAACTATGGTTTTCACCCCAGATATTCCGCTGTAACTGGTAACAAATCTAGATTCTCCTCGGTTAAGGACATCGCTAATCGACTGTGCACAGTCTGGGCAAAGAGTCTTGAGACTCTAAAAAATGCCCAACTCAAGCAAATCAAATATGCAAATAAGAAACGCCGTCCCGGTCCTGAATACGTAGTTGGTGACAAAGTGTGGCTCTCAACTAAAAATCTCCGTCTTCGAGTACCATCAGCAAAGTTTGCTCCACGCTTTATTGGTCCCTACATCATCGCAGAAATCATAAATCCTGTATCGTTCAGATTGCGACTTCCTGGTTCTCTTCGTGTACATCCGGTTTTTCATAAGTCTTTGTTGAAAAAATATATTCCTGCTGTGGTCGCTCGTTCTCCACCTCTACCCGTGGTTGTTCAGGGAGAGTTGGAGTTCGAAATTGAACGAATTATTGACTCTCGCAAAGTACAGAATTCTCTCCAGTACCTTGTACATTGGAAAGGGTATGGTCCTGAGGAGCGTGTCTGGGTGTCTGCCAGAGATCTTCACGCTCCCAGACTCGTTAGAAAATTCCACCAATCTTACCCTTCCAAGCCTGGAGGTCCTGTTTAGGGTCCGGAGGCCCCTCCTCGGGGGGGGGGGTTCTGCCAGGATTCGGGGGCGCTGTGGCCCTCCAGCGGATGTTGGGTGGGGGCGGGCGTTCCCGTGTCCTGACGCTATGCGGCGCTCATCCCGAGTGCACGCCAGAAAATCCTCTTGTAACACTTAGGTTCCTTAAGGGTTAAAGGTTTGGCTAGTTTTGCTAGTTTTACTGGCAGGCATCCCTGCCAGTAATTTTGGTCCATTCAAGGGTGTGGCTGGGATCCATGCTCCTATCACGCCTTGGGGCTGGGACTCTAGCCACTACTTAGTTTCTCACTCGCCATTCATCTGTGCCTGCTATTGAGCCTTGTGCCTAAGCTAGCTACTCTGTGTTTATCCGGTATTCCAGTGACTCTGTACCTTTTTCCCTGGTTTCTGTTACTGTTACCTACCTTTAGTGTTATCCTCTGTTTATTCCTTGCTTGGTTCCGTTACCTTTTACCCCTTCAGTTCCTGACCTATTTAGGGTTGTTCCTGCTTGTGTTTTGCTTTGGTTGTTTGTCTCGTGTTCCACTTTCTTCAGTGTAATTCCAGTCTTCGGTTGGGGCCGGCCTGTTAAGGAGCCGGGTTCCCCCAAAAGGCAGGGACAGTGGTTTGGGAGGAGTGTCAGGGCCTCACTTTGTCTGTGTCATTTGTGTCCCCCTGACCCACTCCTCACACATGCATTCCGCATTTTATAAAACGTCCAGCCAATAATAGAACAGTCCTATACTATTTTTTTGGGGGGGGGGCACAAGGTGTCTAAAAAAATGTTAAATCGTGCGGTTTTTATTTATTTATGTTCTATTATTTCACCGCATAGGAGATACTTTTTACTATTTTAATACTTTGGACTTTTTGGAAGTGGCGATACCTAATATATTTATATATTTTATATGTAAAATTGGGAAGGGGAAATTTAAACCTAATATTTTGGTGTTTTTTTTGTTTGTTTTTACTTTTTATTTACTATTAGCCCCCTTAGGGGCTAGAACCCTTGTCCTATGCACCCTAATAGAGCTCTATTAGGGTGCATAGGACTTACACTCTCCCTGCTGCCCTGGGCTTTGTGCTCAGGGCAGCAGGGAGCTTACCATGGCAGCCAGGGCTTCGGTAGCATCCTGGTTGCCATGGTAACCGATCGGAGCCCAGCGATTACACTGCTGGGCTCAGATCCCCACTGCACCACCAATGAAGGGGGGGGTGCCTGTGGCCACTGCCACCAATGTTTATTATACTGGGGGAGAGAGGATGGCGCACTGCGCCACCAATGATGATTTCTATGTTTAATAGAAGTACAGGAGCGGGTGCCGGGCGCACTGAATCACATAGCTGGCACCCGACCTGTATTATAGGGAGCTGTGATCAGCGGTAGTTAACCCCTCAGGTGCGGCACCTGAGGGGTTAACTACGGCGTATGGGAGCTCCCTATAATACAGGTCGGGTGCAGCTATGTGATTCGGTGCGCCCGGCACCCGCTCCTGTACTTTTATTAAACTTTGAAATCATCATTGGTGGCGCAGTGCACCCTCCCCTCTCCCATTGGTGGAAGCGGTAGCACAGGGAGGAGGGAGAGCTTCCCTCTCCCCTGTGCTGCGGAGGGACCATAGGGCGAGCTGACAGCAGCACGCTCCATGTTTTCTGATGCTAGGCTGCGCATTAGCACAGCCTAGTATCAGCAACAGCCAAATCCCAGTATCGTATTGATACCGGGACAAAAGTATCGAATGGGTATCGATAATTCGATACCCGCGACAACTCTAGACTTGATATATACAGTACAGACCAAAAGTTTGGACACACCTTCTCATTCAAAGAGTTTTCTGTATTTTCATGACTATGAAAAGTGTAGATTCACACTGAAGGCATCAAAACTATGAATTAACACATGTGGAATTATATACTTAACAAAAAAGTGTGAAACAACTTAAAAATAGGTCTTATATTCTAGGTTCTTCAAAGTAGCCACCTTTTGCTTTGATTACTGCTTTGCACACTCTTGGCATTCTCTTGATGAGCTTCAAGAGGTAGTCACCTGAAATGGTATTCCAACAGTCTTGAAGGAGTTCCCAGAGATGCTTAGCACTTGTTGGCCCTTTTGCCTTCACTCTGCGATCAAGCTCACCCCAAACCATCTCGATTGGGTTCAGGTCTGGTGACTGTGGAGGCCAGGTCATCTGGCGTAGCACCCCATCACTCTCCTTCTTGGTCAAATAGCCCTTACACAGCCTGGAGGTGTGTTTGGGGTCATTGTCCTGTTGATAAATAAATGATGGTCCAACTAAATGCAAACCGGATGGAATAGTATGCCGCTGCAAGATGCTGTGGTAGCCATGCTGGTTCAGTATGCCTTCAATTTTGAATAAATCCCCAACAGTGTCACCAGCAAAGCACCCCCACACCTCCTCCTCCCTGCTTCACGGTGGGAACCAGACATGTAGAGTCCATCCGTTCACCTTTTCTGCATCGCACAAAGACGCCGTGGTTGGAACCAAAGATCTCAAATTTGGACTCATCAGACCAAAGCACAGATTTCCACTGGTCTAATGTCCATTCCTTGTGTTCTTTAGCCCAAACAAGTCTCTTCTGCTTGTTGCCTGTCCTTAGCAGTGGTTTCCTAGCAGCTATTTTACCATGAAGGCCTGCTGCACACAGTCTCCTCTTAACAGTTGTTGTAGAGATGTGTCTGCTGCTAGAACTCTGTGTGGCATTGACCTGGTCTCTAATCTAAGCTGCTGTTAACCTGCGATTTCTGAGGCTGGTGACTCGGATGAACTTATCCTTCGCAGCAGAGGTGACTCTTGGTCTTCCTTTCCTGGGGCGGTCCTCATGTGAGCCAGTTTCTTTGTAGCACTTGATGGTTTTTGCGACTGCACTTGGGGACACTTTCAAAGTTTTCCCAATTTTTCGGACTGACTGACCTTCATTTCCTAAAGTAATGATGGCCACTCGTTTTTCTTTACTTAGCTGCTTTTTTCTTGCCATAATACAAATTCTAACAGTCTATTCAGTAGGACTATCAGCTGTGTATCCACCTGACGTCTGCCCAACACAACTCATGGTCCCAACCCCATTTATAAGGCAAGAAATCCCACTTATTAAACCTGACAGGGCACACCTGTGAAGTGAAAACCATTTCAGGTGACTGCCTCTTGAAGCTCATCAAGAGAATGCCAAGAGTGTGCAAAGCAGTAATCAAAGCAAAAGGTGGCTACTTTGAAGAACCTAGAATATAAGACATATTTTCAGTTGCTTCACACTTTTTTGTTAAGTATATAATTCCACATGTGTTAATTCATAGTTTTGATGCCTTCAGTATGAATCTACAATTTTCATAGTCATGAAAATACAGAAAACTCTTTCAATAAGAAGGTGTGCCCAAACTTTTGGTCTGTACTGTATGTGTTTCACTTTCTGAACTGAATTACTGGAAAAAAAACAACTTTTGTGGCTAATTACCTGACGGGAAATAATGCTGATCGCGGTAATTAAAGGCTTTAGATGCCATGATCAAGTGAGATTATGACATCTAAATGCGCAAAAACGTCCTATGGACACCCCCTGCGGCCAATGGAATGTCCGTAGTTGCTTTGAATACTTTAAGCCTCACTGACGAGGCTCACAGTATTCATGCTGCAATTCTTATTTTGGTCACCAGATGACAGGCCAACATAAGAAATGAGCAATATACAGTAATAAACTTATTTTAAATATCCCTGATTGTTTAAAATTAACAAACAGATTTTATAGGATCCTATATGAGCTTCAAAATAAATTTCAAAAAATAAAAGTTAAAAAATATATAACAATTAAAAAAAACATAAAAAATTTAAATAACCCCCCCCCCCCCCCATTCCATATAATAAAAAAATAAATACCTAAATAACAATAAATATAAACATCATGGGTATCACCGTGACCGAAAACGCCCGTACTATTAAAATATTTTTTAAAAATTTCCAATACAGCGAATGGCGTAACAGAAAAAAGGGGCAAAATGGCCGATCTGTCATTTTTTTATTGCTTCTCTTACCCAAAAAATGTAATATAATGTGATCAAAAAGTCACACACACTACAGATTGTCCCACAAAAAATGAGCCCCTATACAGCCCAGTAAACATAAGTATGAAAAAGTTATGGGGGTCAGAATATGGTGATGTAAAAAAAAATTTTTTTTCTTTTTCAAAGTTTAAATTTATTTTTACAATATTTAGACAATAGACTATAGACAATTTAGACTATAAAAAAACCTATACACATGAAGTATCGTTGTAATCACACTAACCCAGAGAATGAAAGGCATAGGTCATTTCTGCCGCAAACGAAACGCCGTGGGAACAAAACCTGTAAAACTGTGGAGGAATTGCATTTTCTAATTCCACCCCATTTGGATTTTTTTACCACTTCCCACTGCATTTTATGCCATAAATAATGGTGGCATTAGAAAGTGTACTGAAATAAATAAGCCCTTATATAGCTATTTGAACGGAAATATAAAAAAAAGTTATGGCTCAACAAAGATAGGGTAAAGGGTTTATCTAGGGTTTTTTTTATATTGAAGATCTATCCTCAGGATAGGTCAATATCTGATTGGCAGGGGGCCGACTGCTGGCAATATCTGATTGGCAGGGGGCCGACAGCTGTTTAAAGAGAACGCAGCGCTCGTATGAGCTCTGCCTCCTCCTCACTGTTTATTTGTCCACCATCGATACCACAGAGGTGAGCTGGTGTAATTACGACTTCGCCCTCCCATTCACTTCAATGGGACAGCTCCTTCCTATTCAAGTGAGTTATTCCAAAAGAAAGAAAAAAAGAAGAAGAAAAACAAAAAAAAAACTAGAACTCTGCTTTACGGAAACCTACTTTGTAGCCATGGTGTGAAACTAGGATCCGGATTTCAAAAGAATGCCCCCTATGAAATGGCAGCTCGTTCTTACGTTCTTCTTCTCCCCAATTGTTACACTGATATGTGTTGCAAACAACAACTCCTTGATCAAAGCGTGGATTGAAATGGAAGGCAATATCATCATTGTCACCAGCACCACACTTGAAATTCACAGCAATCCTACAAGAAACATATATAAGCTATTATGAATGCAATCGCTTTAATAAACATTTTTCAAAGACAGACTGGATCAAAAACGGTCATGGAAAGACATGCACCTACAGTACGCAGTGTTTTAGAGACACTTCTGATCTTGGCTTCCCAATGGTGAAATAAAATACTGAACTACTCTATTGCTCCTGATACAAAAAATCTTTGAAGCATTGTTCATGGCTGTCCTGAAAACTACTACTTCATAGTGAATCATTTTCCCTCTTAGCTTGGGCCTACTCGGCAATCTTGGCTACTACACCCATCATGCTACCAACAATAACAGTGTAGCCATTGAACTCAATGGGGTTGCAGTGTGACTTTCATGTTGCTGGAACCTAGATTCACCAAAAACAACAACAAGACTTGCAACCAAGACTGCTGTGTAGCCTTAGCCATATAGCTACAGCCTGAATATGCATGCACAGCAACGCCATTGCTTACTGGTGACAGCGAGCACAAATGCTCACCACCAGCACGTCAGGTCAACATCACCTACTATAAGTTGATGTGTTTTTTTTGGACTTGTATGGCTATCTGCTGGGTTTGCTTTTAAAAGAAACGGTATCATCAATGCACTATATTAAAACAATTACAAACCTGTCACCTGAAGATTGTACAGAGCCATTGATAACAACCGTGGTGCCATTTTTGAGGCCACAGTGAAAGTGGGTGCAGAATGGAACAGGCTGGAAAATAAAGATAACAATTCTGAAAAAGATATCTAAGTACATGAAGCCTGATGAACAAAATATGTAAGAGTCCAGACCTTCTGTTTTGTCTGCAAAACCATAAAATCCTATAGAAATTTCCACTTAGAAACTGTATCAATCCAAGAGAAGAGCTACTGTAGCAGAAATTGTCATACCTCCCAACCGTCCCAGAGTCCAGCAGGACAGTCCCGGATTTTAGCGGCTGTCCCACAGTCCTAGGATGGCTGAGGTACATTCATACATCTGAATCGTGTTGTTTCTACAGACGGTACGTGTATTTTTTTTTTTACTAAACTCCATTTGGATATAGTCTAGTCTGTATTAGTCTCAGAACCTCCTGCAACAGACTTTACAAGGATGTTTCAGCAACATAAAAATATCTGATGTGGCAGCAGTAAGGCCTCATGCACACAACTGTATTTTCATCCATGTGCTATCTGCAATTTTTGCAGGTAGAACATTGACCCATTCATTTCTATGGGGCTATGCACACATCTGTATTTTCCAAGGACCCCCACGGATCCGTGTGGCTGTTCCTGTTTTTTGTCTGCATTGTGAATGAGAACAGTCTTTTGTACTGATGGGAGTGAAAACGGAGTGGAGTGCACATATAAGGCATCTATATTTTATGGATCTGTGGTTTGCTGATCACAATTTTTTATGATGGAAAGAACTTCCTTGAAACTTCCTTGAAACCCTGACATCAATTTGCATGTTTTTTTCCAATCATCACTTTTTGTCCTCAATAAGAAATTAAATCCTATACAATCTTAGGCCTGTTTCACATCTGCCTTTAAGCAGGCATTTCCGGGAACAGCCTGCCGAATCTGTCACTTCCAGGCACAACTACGCGCTGCAGGGTTGCAGCTGGATTTCCGCCGATCCCCATTATAGTGAATGGAGCCAGACAGAATTACGGCACTGACGGATCCGGACGGAAAAGCCTGCCGGACCTGTTTAGTGCACATGTGAAACAAGCCTGAGGCTGGGCTCAAACTGTGTGCCCTCTGTTAGGGGTAAGATTATGCTGGGTTCACACTGAGTATAGCCCTCTGCTGGGGGTTAGCATAGGCTGGGTTCACCTGCATTTAACCCCTTTTCTGGGCATAAATTTAGGCTGGATTATTTCACACTGTGTTTTGTCACATGCGAGGGGTAAGCTTAGGGAGGGTTCACACTCTGTTTAGCCCTCTGCTGTGGGTAAGCTTAGGCTGTAATCACATTGCATTCATCCCTCTTTTGGGGTAAGCATAGGCTGGGATCACACTGCATTTAGCCCCCCTGTTGGGGGAAAGCTTAGGCTGAGTTCACAATGCATTTAGCCCTCTTCTGGGGGTAAGCTTAAGCTGGGTTCATTAAAACTCTGTTTAGCTCTCTGCTGGGGGTAAGCTTAGGCTGGGTTCACACAGCATTTAGCCCTCTGCTGGGGGTAAGCTTAGGCTGGGTTAATTCTCCAAGCGTTTAGCCTTCTGCTGGGGGTAAGCTTAGGCTTGGATCACACTGCATTTAGCTCCCTGCTGGGAGTAAACTTATGCTGGGTTCACACTGTGTTTAGTACTCTTCTGGCCGTAAGCTTAGGCTGGGATTACACTGCTGAGGGTAAACTTAGGCTTGGTTCACTGACACTGTTTAGCCCTCTGCTGGGGTTAAGCTTAGGCTGTGTTCATTGACACTGTTTAGCCCTCTGCTGGGGGTAAGCTTAGGCTGGGTTCACACAGCATTTAGCCCTCTGCTGGGGGTAAGCTTATGTTGGGTTCACACAGCATTTAGGCCTCTGCTGGGGGTAAGCTTAGGCTGGGTTCACACTGCGTTTAGCCCTCTGCTGGGGGTAAGCTTAGGCTGGGTTCATTCTCCTAGCTTTTAGCCTTCTGCTGGGGGTAAGGTTAGGCTGAATTCATATTGTGTTTAGCCCTCTGCTGGTGGTAAGCTTAGGACCGAACTGATGAAAACTGATGTGCTTCGACATTTCAGATCCATAGAAATGAACAGGATCAGGATGGTCTACCATGCCATAAAAATCATCATTGGGACACGATCTGGAGCCTCCAGTAGGAACATTTACATTGCCTCCATGGTATTTCTTGCAGAGTGTCAAACAATTGTCATACTTTACTTTCTTTCAAGGAAAACTTGAACAACTATTCTGAACACATGGCAAAAAGGCTTACAGAATATGTAAGAATTGAAAAAAAACAAGTTCTGAAATATCAAGCATGTTTTGCTTCATATAATTGTAGATGGATGTACAGAAAGGATGGTGTAGTTTTTATTCCAGGTGCACGGACTGCCTGCGCCTCGTCATAAAGCAGGCACTTCCTCCGGCAGTGCAGGGGCTATCAAAAACCATCCTCTTAAATAAATGATCCCCAAGGAGTACTGGTTTTTCGGAAAGTCCGGCAGCCTCCTGACCTGTGCAGGCATGATGGTTTCCCCAGTACTTAGCCCTCTGTCATGCTGCCGTTTCTAGCGCCTGAGCCATGCTCACGCTACCCTCAGGATTAGATGTGGGCTCTTCCTCTCTAGTCCCAACTAGGTCCAGAACATGGTGCTGAGAATAGGTTCAGTCAGCTACAAAAGAAAAAAGTCCCAAGTCACCTTAACTAGAACCAGATACAAGTGCGCCCCCACACAATCACTACTACACAAGTCATGTATACCTCCGACTATGAGACCTAACATAGAAGTCCTATAGGATAAAGCGTACATATTTATTTACAGGGATGGACTAAGTGCTGTGCCGTGTGCCCAATAGCAGCGGGGTGTAGCCTGTACTGTACTCACGGGGTTGTAGACGGGTCTGTAAGACATGGTGCTAGAGCAGCGGACGGATATGAAAAAAAAGTTATGGGTGTCAGAATATGGTGATGCAAATAAGTTTTTTTGCTAAATCTTTAATTTTTAGAAGTAGTAAACACAAAACCCCAATTGCGTTTTTTTTTGTTCAGTTTCACCCCATAAAGAATATTTTTCCTGTATTTCAATGCAAGATATGGTGAATTAAACATACACCTTGTATTGCAAAATGTAAGTCCTCATGTGGCTATGAGAAGAAAAAAAAAAAAGTTATGGACCTGACAAGTTTGCGAAAGATTTTCACTTTTTTTTTTACACCGCAAACTTTATTGTCCTATAGATATGGAGTGCATGTTTTTTGTTGATGTGGACATTATGCAAATGCAGATTTCACCTCCTCCAACAAGAAAGCAATGATCAAGAATGAACAGTTTTGTTCCCAATAATTGCCTGCACTGTCAGCCCATGTATAGGGACCTTTAGATTATAGTCATCTATGCCAAAGTTTTCAAAGAACAAGTTACGTTTGACTTTATAGGGTCAATTACTAGAAACAGTTAAAGGGGTTTTCTGAGTTATATATATTGATGACCTATCTTCAGGATAGGTCATCAATATCAGATCAGCAGGGGTCCGACACCCGGCACCCCCGCCGATCAGCTGTTTGAAGAGAAGGCGCGCGCCGTATCAGTGCTGCCTCCTCTTCACTGTTTACATGCTGGCCGTAACAGGGGTAGTGGTGAGTAGGTGTAATTACACCTAACCACCCCATTCATTTCTATCGGAAGAATCACTTCCATACAAGTCTATAGAAGCGATTCTTCCCATAGAAATGAATGGGGCTGTGAGGTGTAATTACACCTACTCACCACTACCCCTGTTATGGCCAGCATGTAAACAATTAAGAGGAGGCAGCGCTGATACGGCCCTTGCCTCCTCTTCAAACAGCTGATCGGCGGGGGTGCCGGGTGTCGGACCCCCGCCGATCTGATATTGATGACCTTTCCTGAGGATAGGTCATCAATATATATAACTCGGAAAACCCCTTTAAGGTATTTCTTAGAAAACCGTGACAAAGGATGTATGAGCATATGCTTTGCTTTAAAAAGGGACCTCTGACAACCCAGGCATGTCAGGTTTTATGAATACTTGAATTCACCACAAAATAATTCTGGAGCAATGAGCAGCTAATCTTTTATTCCGTCAAAGAAAAAGACAATCCCATTTTTTTTCATAGGGAGTAATCTGGTCAGGAGAAACGACAGATCCTTTTTAATTATAGACAAAATGCACAGAACAACTCTACATTGTGTACTTACATAATTTCCATGTGGATAAACTGGACCAGGCTGTGAAGAAAACACAAAGGAGAATATATCATGAAGGTAATATTTGAAATCTGTTCTGCTTGAGACTGCATGGATAGGTCATCAATATGAACAGCCCGGACAACCCCTTTAACTGGTATTGGCAATAACCACTTTGTTAATGGTGAACCTTACATTTTGCATATGTGCACCTGCACAACAGTTATTGGTGAATAAGCTATATACATTTATCATCCTTCAAGGGTTTTCTGATTCTGTTATACTGAAATCCTATGCTCAGGATAGGCCATCGACATCTGATCAGCGGGGGTTGGACACAACTCACACCTGTGATCAGCTGTTCTGCAGTACATACCGTCCAGCACCGGAACTACACAACATGTGGTTGACGGGAGCTGGTTACTGCAGCACTGCTCCCACTGAAGTGAATAGGACCAGCGTTAAGGTAACCAGCTTTGTCCACTATACAAAGGACAGAGGTGTTCAGTTCCAACACAGACCTCTAGCGCTGGGGGCTATGCAGAACAGCGAGGGTGTGGGACGTTGGACCTCTGCTGATCAGATATTGACGGCCTACCTGGAAGAAAACTCGTTTAGGTCTAAGGGTGTATAACATACAATTTTGGTTGCATTTTCTTAGTTGTTATAGTAAAGTGTAGATGGGATTTCTGCCAACACATGCATGACTGCTTTCTGGATAAGCGGTCATGCATGTGTACATGATAATCTGACCATTATTTGACTTGTATCTTGCATTTTTTTGTAGGTTTCCTCTATGCTGTTCCTTGAGCTAGTGGGCGGAGAGTACCTGCTATAATGTCTCCCATACACTGCACATAGAAAAACAGGGGCTTCTGCTCCTTACCACTCTGTGGCACCACAGTAGCAGTAATGATGGACATTATACACTCACCGGCCACTTTATTAGGTACACCATGCTAGTAACGGGTTGGACCCCCTTTTGCCTTCAGAACTGCCTCAATTCTTCGTGGCATAGATTCAACAAGGTGCTGGAAGCATTCCTCAGAGATTTTGGTCCATATTGACATGATGGCATCACACAGTTGCCGCAGATTTGTCGGCTGCACATCCATGATGCGAATCTCCCGTTCCACCACATCCCAAAGATGCTCTATTGGATTGAGATCTGGTGACTGTGGAGGCCATTTGAGTACAGTGAACTCATTGTCATGTTCAAGAAACCAGTCTGAGATGATTCCAGCTTTATGACATGGCGCATTATCCTGCTGAAAGTAGCCATCAGATGTTGGGTACATTGTGGTCATAAAGGGATGGACATGGTCAGCAACAATACTCAGGTAGGCTGTGGCGTTGCAACGATGCTCAATTGGTACCAAGGGGCCCAAAGAGTGCCAAGAAAATATTCCCCACAACATGACACCACCACCACCAACTTGAACCGTTGATACAAGGCAGGATGGATCCATGCTTTCATGTTGTTGACGCCAAATTCTGACCCTACCATCCGAATGTCGCAGCAGAAATCGAGACTCATCAGACCAGGCAACGTTTTTCCAATCTTCTACTGTCCAATTTTCGATGAGCTTGTGCAAATTGTAGCCTCAGTTTCCTGTTCTTAGCTGAAAGGAGTGGCACCCGGTGTGGTCTTCTGCTGCTGTAGCCCATCTGCCTCAAAGTTCGACGTACTGTGCGTTCATAGATGCTCTTCTGCCTACCTTGGTTGTAACGGGTGGCAATTTGAGTCACTGTTGCCTTTCTATCAGCTCGAACCAGTCTGCCCATTCTCCTCTGACCTCTGGCATCAACAAGGCATTTCCGCCCACAGAACTGCCGCTCACTGGATGTTTTTTCTTTTTCGGACCATTTTCTGTAAACCCTAGAGATGGTTGTGCGTGAAAATCCCAGTAGATCAGCAGTTTCTGAAATACTCAGACCAGCCCTTCTGGCACCAACAACCATGCCACGTTCAAGGGCACTCAAATCACCTTTCTTCCCCATACTGATGCTCGGTTTGAACTGCAGGAGATTGTCTTGACCATGTCTACATGCCTAAATGCACTGAGTTGCCGCCATGTGATTGGCTGATTAGAAATTAAGTGTTAACGAGCAGTTGGACAGGTGTACCTAATAAAGTGGCCGGTGAGTGTACATCAGTACTAAGTATTTTAGATGTGAATCCAGCAATGAGATAGTAAAACACTTTCTAGCCAGAAGGAGTCTTTGTGCCAGTCTCCCTGCCTGTGCCTGTCTCTAGCAGCCCCTCTCTTCCCCTCCTCCAACCTATACCGTATATAGCAGCAGCAGCAAATTTCAGTGTTAATTTGGACGTAATCATATTAGAAAATCATGAGAGGTGAGGGGGGCTGGAGAATAAGCCATTAGATGACTCTGGTGGAGTCATCACACAAACATAGCTTTAATGATGCAGCATTTTCTCTGTTTTTTTTTTTTTACGCTTTTCCACTGACAGATTTTGTAAAGAAAAAAAAAATCACTTCAATGGAAGCAGCACTGCAGTAACCAGCCGTCCAATACACAGTGGTAGAAACTGTGTAGTTTCACAGCTGGAGCTACTTGGGAACTGCTGATCGGCTGGGGTGCAGGGTGTCACACCCCCCCCCCCCCCCCCCCCCCCGAATATAAAATCCATCAATATAAAAATCCTGGAAAACTCCTTAAAGGATTTCTTACTATAAAAATTTGGTTTGGTGATTTTTTAAATTGCAAAAACCAACAAAAAAAGTATGTTTGTTTATGTGACCTACAATTTTAATGAGGTTTTTGGGGGCAATTTAGTGGCTTTTTTCATATACAAGTAGTGAGTGATTTACTAAAATGCTCCAAAAACTGGCATACTGTACATACTTTATTACATTTATTGAAACAGGGCCTTTACCCTAAAGACAATATTCTGATGTAAGAAAAATAATATAAATTGTTATACAGAGTTGTATAATTTCACTTACCCCTTGTATGTCAACACATGTTACAGTAATAGGGCCCCGTACTTGTAAAGTGTTGACTCGGTGCAGAGGAATTCTGTGACAGTACTCCAAAAAGCGCTGTCTATCCACAGAAACCTGGAAAAGAGAGCCATATTAGATTTAGGAACAAGCAAAATTTGGTAGGCATAAAATAGTCACTGTTTCTGTAACTCTAGCTAGGAAACACTAAGTAATCCTCCTTTTGGTGCAAAATGAGAGACCTCGCATGGATCGTAAATACAGGATGTGAGCAGTGTAAGAGAAATGGAAAATCCTACACTGGTGCAAGCACACCCATTACGTTTGAAAGCCTATTCACACAAGCTATCCCGTCCATGACTCTAGATCTACAGCATTCATGAATGGAGCTGTGATATGCTTTTGTGTGTGAGTATTGGGAGCCAAGTTACTTACTGCATAAGGTTAAAAGAAACCTGTCACTGAAACACAAGATAATGACAGACACACTCTCTGACATATCATGTGCTAATGTTAAATAGTTCTGAACTCACTCTTTAGTCCCTGCAGCACTTGCCAAACAAGTGTCACGTGCTGCCAGAAAAGAGTGACTTATTTATGGGCTGCTGCTCCCCACCAATCCAACACTGATTGACAGTTTTCTCCTTAGAACATAAATAACACACTACTTTAGTACTACTCAATGACGGCCGAATAATGATGACTTGGTTCCCTTTAGCATTGAATTCAGTATTAAAGAGGAGCTGTCACCACAAAATGCAGTACAATCTGCAGGCAGCATGTTATATAGCAGGAGAAGCTGAGTAGATAGATATGTATTTTTGTGGGAAAACATTCAGTAAAACTTGTCATTGATATATTTATTTTTCTGCTTTTTCTTAATTTAAGACCACCCCCGTGTACAGCTATTAGCGACTGATAATGTATGATGTAGATTGCACTGCATTTTGTGTTGCGAGGTTCTCTTCAAGTAAGTTCCACACTTCACCTAGTGGTGGTTTAAAGCTGCATGTAGAACAGCTTTTAAACTCATATTAGAAAAACTGAGCTCTACCCGCTATAAAAATATATCAAGAAATTAATTAGGACAGACTTTTAAGATCCAAAAAAGACATGATGATAAATGATGGTAATTCACTGTAAGGAGGGCTCTTTTTCAAGTGCTTTTATTCAAGATGGCTTACATCATTATGTCACTAAAGTGCATTCATGGAAATCAATTTATAATTTTTCTATCAAACATATAGGTTATAACATGTCAAACCTGACTATCATATTAGCAAATAATTAAAACATGCATGGCTAGCCTTAGGACGCAGTCATGCATTATTTCACAGTAACCGTATCATGGAGAAAAGAGAAGAATTAACCCTTTCACTACCCACACTGTACATGTACGGCGCTGGAGTGATCTGTAAACATGGTGCACGCTCGCACATGCAGCAGGCGTCATGGCTGTCAGGTCTCCGCTCTTTCAAACAGCAGAGACCTGCAGCTAATTACTGTAAAGGGAGATAATGCCGATCGCGGTAATTAAAAGGCTTTAGATGCCATGATCAAGTGAGATTATGACATCTAAATGCGCAAAATCTTCCTATGGACACCCCCTGCGGCCAATGGGATGTCCGTAGTTGCTTTGAATACTCTAAGCCTCGCTGACGAGGCTCACAGTATTCATGCTGCAATTCTTATTTTGGCCACCAGATGACAGGCCAACATAACAAATGAACAATATACAGTAATAAGCTAATTGTTCAAAATAAAAAAAACTGATTTTATAAGCTCATATATGAGCTTCAAAATCATTAAAAAGTAAAAAAATATATATAAAAAAAATGTAAATAAAATAATATATATTATAAATAAATAAGTATAATAAAAAAATAAATAGCTAAATAACAATAAATATAAACATCATGGGTATCACAGAGACCGAAAATGGACAAACTATTAAAATATTTTTAAAAAATTCCAATAAGGCGAATGGTGTAACAGAAAAAGGGTTCAAATGACCCATTTGCTATTTTTCATTGCTTCTCTTACCCAAAAAATGTAATAAAATATTATCAAAAAGTCACACACACTCCAAAATGGTATCAATAAAAACTACAGATTGTCCCGCAAAAAAAAATGAGCCCTATACAGCTCAGTAGACATAAGTTATGGGGGTCAGAAAAAAAAAGTTATGGCTGAAGGAAGATAGGAAAGAAAAATGAAAACGCAAAAACCTCCAGTATCGTAAGGGTTAAAGGGTTTATGTGCTTTGTTTATATTGAAGATCTATCCTCAGGATAGGTCAATATCTGATTGGCAGGGGGCCGACTGCTGGCACCCCCAAGATCAGCTGTTTGAAGAGAATGCAGAGCTCGCTTGAGTGCTGCCTTCTCCTCACTGTTTATCTGTCCGCCATCGACACCACAGAGGTGAGCTGGTGTAATTACAACTCCGTCCTCCCATTCACTTCAATGGGACGGCTCCTTCCTATTCAACTGAGTTATTCCCAAAGACAGAAAAAAAAAAATAGAACTCTGCTTGACGGAAACCTACTTTGTAGTCATGGTGTGAAACTAGGATCCGGATTTCAAAAGAATGCCCCCTATGAAATGGCATCTCGTTCTTACGTTCTTCTTCTCCCCAATTGTTACATTGATATGTGTTGCAAGCAACAAATCGTTGATCATAACGTGGATTGAAATGGAAGGCAACATCATCATTGTCACCAGCGCCACACTGGAAGTTCACAGCAAAGCTAAAAAAATAAACATATATAAGCTATTATGAATGCAATTGCTTTAATAAACAGTTTCAAAGACAGACTGGATCAAAAACGTCATGGAAAAACTTGCACATAAGCAGTGTTTTAGAGACACTTCTGATCTTGGCTTCCCAATAGTGAAATAAAATACTGAACTACTCTATTGCTCCTGATACAAAAAATTCTTGAAGCATTGTTCATGGCTGGCCTGAAAACTACCACTTCATAGTGAATAATTTTCCCTCTTAGCTTGGGCCTACTCGGCAATCTTGGCTACTACACCCATCATGCTACCAACAATAACAGTGTAGCCACTGAACTCGATGGGGTCGTAGTGTGACTCGCATGTTGCTGGAACCTAGATTCACCAAAAACAACAACAACCCTATTCAGTTTGATAGCTGAATTGCTACACAGTGATCTTTGATTCTGACAAGTGTTGCGACCTAGACTGCTGTGTAGCCTCAGCCATGTAGCTACAGCCTGAATATGCATGCACAGCAACGCCATTGCTTACTGGTGACAGCGAGCACAAATGCTCACCACCAGCACGTCAGGTCAACATCACCTACTATAACTAGATTAATTTTTTTTTTTGGACTTGTATGACTATCTTCTAGGTTTACTTTTGAAAGAAAAGGTACCGTATTTTACGCCCTATAAGACGCATTTTTTACCCCCAAAAATGGGGTGGGAAATGTCCCTGCGTCTTATGGGGCGAATGCTCATTAGCACTGAAGGACAAAGAGGCGGTGAAGACTCTGTACTCACCGCTTCCTGGTTCTCTGCTTGGTTGTCAGCTGTGCAGGGCTGCGCACAGAGTGAGGGCGCTCTATGACCTCACGCTGTGCGCGCCAGTTCACAGCACAGGCGATGGAGAAGGAGGGAGAAGAGCGCGGCCGGTGAGGAGCGGTGGCGTCCAGGAGCAGGAGAGGAAATTGTTTATTTATTTTATATGCTGTGAAGCTGGGGGCTGACATAAGAGGTAGGGGGGCAGATAAATGGCATGGGGGCTAATCGAGGCATGGGGCAGATAAATGGCATGGGGGCAGACAGAGTCATGGGGGCAGATAAATGGCATGGGGGCTGACATTAGAGGCATGGGGGATGATAAGAGGTAATGGGGCTGATATGAGAGGCAATGGGGCTCTTATATGAGATCTGATTGGGGATCATTCACATTGGGGTCTGATCTGAGGTCCTACTGGGGTCTTATTACCATGGGGGTCTGATTGGGGCTGTGAGATGAGGTCTGATTAACATTGGGAGTCTGATTGTTGGTCTGACCTGAGGTGTAATGAAAAATATTTTTTTTCTTATTGTCCTCCTGTAAAACCTAGGTGCGTCTTATGGGCCGGTGTGTCTTCTAGGGCGAAAAATATGGTATCATCACTGCAATATATAAAAACAATTACAAACCTGTTACCCGAACATTGTAAAGAGCCACTGATAACAACCGTGGTGCCAATGCTGAGGCCACAGTGAAAGTGGGTGAAGAATGGAAGAGGCTGAAAAATAAAGATAACAATTCTGAAAAAGATATCCAAGTACATCAAGCCTGATGAACCAAATATGTAAGAGTCCAGACCTTCTGTTTTGTCTGCAAAACCATTTTCGTTACGTTCCCAAAAAAAAAAAAATCCTATAGAAATTTCCACTTAGGAACCACTCTGGGCACTTGACTGAAAAACTGTATCAATCCAAGAGAAGAGCTACAGTAGCAGAAATTGTCATACCTCAAAACCGTCCCAGAGTCCAGCAAGACAGTCCCGGATTTTAGCGGCTGTCCCACAGTCCTAGGATGGCTGAGGTACATTCATACATCTGAATCGTGTTGTTTCTACAGACGGTACGTGTATTTTTTTTTTCCTAAACTTCATTTGGATATAGTCTAGTCTGTATTAGTCTCAGAACCTCCTGCAACAGACTTTACAAGGATGTTTCAGCAGCCAGAAAAATATCTTATGTGGCAACAGTAATGCCTCATGCACACAACTGTATTTTTCATCCATGTGCTATCTGCAATTTTTGCAGGTAGAACATTGACCCATTCATTTCTAAGGGGCTATGCACACATGTATTTTCCACGGATCCGTGTGGCCGTTCCTGTTTTTGTCTGCATTGTGGATGAGAACAGTCCTTTGTATTGATGGGAGTGAAAACGGAGTGGAGTGCACATATAAGGTATCTGTATTTTATGGATCCGTGGTTTGCTGATCACAATACAGACATTGTCAATGCAAACTAAGGCCAGGGTCACATTTTCTTATGATTGAATGAACTTCCTTGAAAACCTGACATCAATTTGCATGTTTTTTTTCTCCAATCATCACTTTTTGTCCTCAATAGGAAAAGAACTCTTATATAATCTTAGGCCTGTTTCACATCTGCCTTTAAGCAGGTCCACTAGGCATTTCCGGGAATAGCCTGCCGAATCTGTCACTGCCAGGCACAACCGCTCACTGCCGGGTTGCAGCTAGATTTCCCGCCGATCCCCATTATAGTGAATGGGGCCAGACAGAATTACGGCACTGACGGATCCAGACGGAAAAGCCTGCTGGACCTGCTTAGTGCACATGTGAAACAAGCCTTAGGCTGGGCTCAAACTGTGTGCCCTCTGCTAGGGGTAAGCTTATGCTGAGTTTACACTGAGTTTAGCCTTCTGCTGGGGGTGAGCTTAGGCTGGGTTCACACTGCGTTTAGCCCTCTTCTGGGGGTAAGCTTAGGCTGGGATCACACTGTGTTTAGCCCTCTTCTGGCCGTAAGCTTAGGCTGGGTTCGCACTGCATTTAGTCCCCCTGCTGGGGGAAGGCTTAGACTGGGTTAATTCTCCAAGCGTTTAGCCTTCTGCTGGGAGTAAGCTTAGGTTGGGTTCACACTGCATTTAGCCCTCTTCTAGGGGTAAGCTTAGGCAGGGTTCATTAACACTCTATTTAGCCCTCTGCTGGGGGTAAGCTTAGGCTGGGTTCACACTGCATTTGGCTCTCTGCTGGGGGTAAGCTTAGGCTGGGTTCACACTGCATTTAGCCCTCTTCTGGGGGTAAGCTTAGGCATGGTTCATTAACACTCTGTTTAGCCCTCTGCTGGGGGTAAGCTTAGGCTGGGTTCACACAGCATTTAGCCCTCTGTTGGGGGTAAGCTTAGGCTGGGTTAATTTTCCAAGCGTTTAGCCTTCTGCTAGGGGAAAGCTTAGGCTGGGACCACACTGCATTAAAGGGGTTGTCTCACTTCAGTAAGTTGCATTTATCATGTAGAGCCAGTTAATACTTACTAATGTATTGTTATTATCCATATTGCCTCCTTTGCTGGCTGGATTCATTTTTCCATCACATTATACACTGCTCGTTTCCATGGTTACAGACCACTCTGCAATTCATCAGTGGTGGTTGCACACTATAGGAAAAAGCACTAGTGCGCTCTTATGGTCCCGGCCAACAGAGAGGCTGATGCTTTTTCCTATAGTGAGCAAGCACGACCACCACTGATGGATTGCAGGGTGGTCTGTATCCATGGAAACGAGCAGAGTATAATGTGATGGAAAAATGAATCCAGCCAGCAGAGGAAGCAATATAGACAATAACAATACATTAGTAAGTGGCTTGTATTAACTTTCTCTACATGATAAATGCAACTTACTGAAGTGAGACAACCCCGTTAAGCCCCCTGCTCATCGTCTTATGCTGGGTTCACACAGCATTTAGCCCTCTGCTGGGGTAAGCTTAGGCTGGGTTCATTCTCCAAGCATTTAGCCTTCTGCTGGGGGTAAGGTTAGGCCCGAACTGATAAAAACTGATGTGCTTCGACATTTCAGATCCATAGAAATTAACAGGATCAGGATGCATACCATGCCATTAAAATCATCATTGGGACACGATCTGGAGTCACCAGTAGGAACATTTACATTGCCTCCATGTTATTTCTTGCAGTGTCATCAAACAATTTTCATACTTGACTTTCTTTCAAGGAAAACTTGAACAACTATTCTGGACACATGGCAAAAAAGCTTATAGAATATGTAAGAATTGAAAAAAAAAAACAAG
This sequence comes from Rhinella marina, assembly GCA_900303285.1. Lineage (NCBI taxonomy): Eukaryota > Metazoa > Chordata > Amphibia > Anura > Bufonidae > Rhinella > Rhinella marina. Next base: position 43,822 of record ONZH01023008.1, read on the forward strand.
TTATGAAATATCAAGCATGTCTTGCTTCAAATATTTGTAGATGCATGAACAGAAATGCTGATACAGTTTTCACTTCAGACGCACGGACTGCCTGCGCCTCGTCGTAAAGCAGGCACTTCTTTCGGCAGCGCAGGGTCTATCAAAACATTGTAAAAAGCCAGTCTTAAATAAATGATTCCAAAGGATTACTGGCTTTTTGGAAAGTTGGGCAGCCTCCTGACCTGTGCAGGCATGATGGTCACCCCAGTACTTAGCCCTCTGTCATGCTGCCGTTTCTAGCGCCTGAGCCATGTTCATGTTACCCTCAGGATTGGATGTGGGCTCTTCATCTCTGGTCCCAACTGGATGCGTTCTTCAGGCCAGTTTCAGATGAGTCAGTTGTCTGCATGAAATACGCTCTATGTGGGAGTGTGAACTATGGCTGCTTTCCCACAGACATAGCAACAATGAGCAGGAAAAGAGACGTGAGATGGCCGTGCACACTGCGCGCCTTCCCTTCATACAGCTGATTGGCGGTGGTGCCGGACCCCTGCCCTTATGATTTTGATGACCTATCCTGAGGATATCTTTAATATTTAAATCCCAGAGAACTTCTTTAAACTCTGCGTTGTTGTTTTCCGGTACTGAGATCCGGCAGAGGATAGCAATACTGGAAAAAAAACATGCTTCCTCTTAGGCTAGGGCTACACGGCGACATGTGTCGTGCGACAATAAATCGCGCGACACAGGGCTGTGGAGTCGGAGTCGTGGAGTCGGTCACCATTTTGGTGGAGTCGGAGTCGGAATAAAATGGACTAAAATATATAATGAATTAGTACATTTAGTTCAGTGCTGAATATATTTTTATAAGAATTTGTGAAATGATGAAATGTCCTATAAATGTCTGTTCTATTCCTGATCTAAGGATTTAGGCTTTTAGTTGAGATGACTGTGTACTGCCCTTTATGTCCAGTGCATGTTCTCTCTGATGCTTTATGTTTCCTCTGAGCTCATGTTTGGAGAGGTTAGCTGCTCTCATGGCTTCTATCTGCTGATGTAAAACATCTAGAGCCTTATGTATGTAAACTGTCTAGGTGTAGAAGTTTCTTTGTTGCCCATAGCAACCAATCAGAGCTCCCCTTTCATTTCATATAGTGCTCTGGAGAAATGAAAGGGGAGCTCTGATTGGTTGCTATGGGCAACAAAAAAAGTCTTAGACCTAGACCGTTTTCATACATCAGGCCCAGAGGCGTAGCTACTGGGGGGGAGGGGACTGAGGGGAGGCGATGCTCCGGGCCCAATACCTCTGGGGGGGCCCATCAGGGATGGCCTTAGTACAATCAGGCGAATACAAGTGAGCGCTTCCATTATGGAGTCTGATGGGGGCACATTAAGCCGATCTGAGGTCTGATGGGGGCACATTCTGATGATCTGAGGTCTGATGGGGGCACATTCTGATGATCTGAGGTCTGATGGGGGTACATTCTGCTGATCTGAGGTCTGATGGGGGCACATTAACATTCTGATGATCTGAGGTCTGATGGGGGCACATTCTAATGATCTGAGGTCTGATGGGGGCACATTAAGCCGATCTGAGGTCTGATGGGGGCACATTAAGCCGATCTGAGGTCTGATGGGGGCACATTAAGCCGATCTGAGGTCTGATGGGGGCACAATACGCCGATCTGAGGTCTGATGGGGGCACAATACGCCGATCTGAGGTCTGATGGGGGCACATTCTATTGATCTGAGGTCTGATGGGGGCACATTCTGCTGATCTGAGGTCTGATGGGGGCACATTCAGCTGATCTGAGGTCTGATGGGGGCACATTCTGATGATCTGAGGTCTGATGGGGGCACATTCTAATGATCTGAGGTCTGATGGGGGCACATTAAGCCGATCTGAGGTCTGATGGGGGCACATTAAGCCGATCTGAGGTCTGATGGGGGCACATTCTGCTGATCTGAGGTCTGATGGGGGCACATTCTATTGATCTGAGGTCTGATGGGGGCACATTCTGCTGATCTGAGGTCTGATGGGGGCACATTCTGATGATCTGAGGTCTGATGGGGGCACATTCTATTGATCTGAGGTCTGATGGGGGCACATTCTGCTGATCTGAGGTCTGATGGGGGCACATTCTGATGATCTGAGGTCTGATGGGGGCACATTCTGATGATCTGAGGTCTGATGGGGGCACATTCTAATGATCTGAGGTCTGATGGGGGCACATTAAGCCGATCTGAGGTCTGATGGGGGCACATTAAGCCGATCTGAGGTCTGATGGGGGCACATTAAGCCGATCTGAGGTCTGATGGGGGCACAATACGCCGATCTGAGGTCTGATGGGGGCACAATACGCCGATCTGAGGTCTGATGGGGGCACATTCTGCTGATCTGAGGTCTGATGGGGGCACATTCTATTGATCTGAGGTCTGATGGGGGCACATTCTATTGATCTGAGGTCTGATGGGGGCACATTCTGCTGATCTGAGGTCTGATGGGGGCACATTCTGCTGATCTGAGGTCTGATGGGGGCACATTCTGCTGATCTGAGGTCTGATGGGGGCACATTCTGCTGATCTGAGGTCTGATGGGGGCACATTCTGCTGATCTGAGGTCTGATGGGGGCACAATACGCTGATCTGAGGTCTGATGGGGGCACAATAGGCTGATCTGAGGTCTGATGGGGGCACATTCTGCTGATCTGAGGTCTGATGGGGGCATATTCTGCTGATCTGAGGTCTGATGGGGGCAAGGGACTGTTAGTTTAGTGATGTAAAAGCTGGGGACAGATTTCCTTTAACATAGGAGTCCCCTTTTTTACTCCTATTAATCCTATATTTTACTGCATTATGTGGTAGAGTATTTAGAGTAGGGTATGTAGAAAGTCTATTGTACTGTACTTAACAGCATAGATGATCTAGCAGTTTATACAGTCATCTTGCTAATACAGTATTATAACCACAACTAGTAGTATGTGCCTGTGAAGTTGGAAACGTGCGTTTGGGAAGCCAATAAGTGGGGGGCCCACTCAAGTATGTTTTGCCCCCTCCATGTGCTGAACCTCTAGCTACGCCACTGATTAGGCCCTAAGTGAGCTGTACCCAGAGAAGCCTGATAGATTACAGACTGTTTTTGTCATGACTTATCTGTACTATTGATTTTATGCAAATTTGTTTAAAGTTATCACTTAAACATGCTCCATGTATGAGGGAGTAGGAGTCGGGGTGAGGGGAAATTGAGGAGTCGGAGTTGGAGTCGGGGCTTTGGCTTACCGACTCCACAGCCCTGGCCGCCGCGACACATAGTGCACAACTACACGACGACAGTTGTCGCGCGACATTGATGTTGCACCAAAGTTGCGCGACAATTTTTATAATGGAAGTCTATGGTGTCGCAATGCGACATGCGACATGCTGCGACTGCGACAGTCGCAGAAAAATCCATCCAAGATGGATTTTTTGCGACTGTCGTGTCGCAGTCGCAGCATGTCGCATGTCGCATTGCGACACCATAGACTTCCATTATAAAAATTGTTGCGCGACTTTGGTGCGACAAGAAGTCGCGCGACAACTGTCGTCGTGTAGCCCTAGCCTTAGTCCTCATGCATTCTGAATGGGAAGAGACTAGAGTTGAGCGAATGTGCTCGTAACGAGCACTGTACTGCTCGGATCCCCTGCGCTCACATGGGCGCAGGCATCCGGATCCGTCGGGTGAGGAGGACGGATCCGGATGGCTGCGCCTATGCGAGCGCAGGGTATCCGAGCAGTACAGTGCTCGTTACGAGCACGTTCGCTCAACTCTAGAAGAGACATGTTCAGGATGCATCAGGATGTCTTCTGTTTCGTCAGCATTCCATTTTGTGACCAGACTCAAAACCGCTGCAATCTGCGGTTTTGTGTCTGGTCATAAAAACAGAAATAAAATGGATCAGTTACTGAAACCAATGTAAGTCAATGGGGACGGATTCAGGAGCCTAAAAAACCTGATCTGTCACCGATTGACTTTCAATATATTTAGTGACGGATCCCATTTATTTTACACAATCACATCCTAACAAAACGGATACATCCTGATGTGCAAAATCAAAATGGATCCGTTTAATTCCGGTATTGAGATCCTCTGCTGGATCTCAATATCAGAATTAACAACGCAAGTGTGAAAGTAGCCTAAGGCCTCTTTCACACTAGCGGCAGTCCGGATCCGGCAGGTGAAGGGTGCCGCCGGATCCGGACTGCCGCAGGGACATGTGTGGGGCCAGAACCGCGTTCCGGCCCCACACATATCACACAGTACCATATACAGACATACATACACACACACATACACACAAACACATACATACTTACATACTCCAGGCTGGGTGCTGTAGGGAATCGTCATAGCGGCGCGCCTCCTGCCTGGAGTATGTAAGTATGTATGTGTTTGTGTGTATGTGTGTGTATGTATGTCTGTCTGTGGTGACGGATCCGTCCTGAACTCCACTGAAAGTCAATGGAGGGCGGATCCGTTAACCATTGTGGTCACACCAAACGGATCCATCCCTATTGACTTGCATTGGGGGTCATTCCGGATCCGTCTTGGTGCGGATGCCTGGACCGGAGAGAAAACCGCAGCATGCTGCGGTTTGTCCTCCGGTCTGAAGACGGAACGGAATGCTTTCAGGAGTATTCCATTTACTTCAGTTCAGTTTTGTCACCATTGACAATGAATGGGGACAAAACGGAAGCATTTTTTTCCAGTATTGAGCCCCTATGACGGAACTCAATACCGGAATTTAAAAACGCTAGTGTGAAAGTAGCCTTAGTTCAGCACAAAAAGCCAGTCTTAGTAAATGTACCCAAGTATTTGATTCTACAGAAATACAGTATGTCTTTATACAGATGCATATATGAAAAAGCAGCCTATACACCTAGGGTCCAGAACATGGTGCTGAGAAAGTTCAGTCAGCTACAAAAGAAGAAAGTCACCTGTCACGTGACCTTAACTAGAACCAGATGCAAGTGCGCCCCACGCAATCACTACTACACAGGTCATATGTACCTCCGACTATGAGACCTAACATAGAAATCCTATAGGATAAAGCGTACACATTTATATAGAGGAATTGGGCACAAGTGCTGTGCGATGTGCCCAATAGCAGCGGAGCGTAGTCTGTACTCACAGGGTTGTAGACGGGTCCGTAAGACATGGTGCTAGAGCAGCGGACGGATAACAGCTGAGACGCTCCGAGCAGGGATGGAGGAGAACGCTACTTATTAACGGGCTCCAGGGCTCCGCCTTGTAGGCAGATCAGAAAGAAGCTCAGAACTGGGGCGCTGCCACTTGTCACAAGACCTGTGTACAAGTCATTCAGGTGTCACCTCCTGGGAAGAGGAATCCACTTCTGTCTTAGTGACCTTGGGGGGGGGGGGGGGTTGGGGCAGAGCTGTGACAAACATAAGAAGTGTAGGTCATTGTGTTGCCTGCTTTTTCTGGTGTAGTTGGTTCTAATACTGATTTCAGACAGAAAATAACCCTTTATCTTGCATCTGTACAGTAAGACCAGATGTGTGCACTTTATCAAGGGGTGAGCCTCTTTCACACATTAAGGCCTCTTTCACACGAACGTTGTGTTTTGCTGTCCGCAAATTGCGGAGCCGCAAAAACAACGGATGGCATCCGTGTGCATTCCGTATTTTGCGGAACGGAACAGCTGGCCCCTAATAGAACAGTACTATTCCACGGACAAGAATAGCACATGCTCACGGTGTGCTGTCCGCATTTTTTGCGGGCCCATAGAAATGAATGGGTCCGCATTTTTCATGTGAAAAATGCGGATCGGAGCCCTCAAAAAATACTGTTGTGTGAAAGAGGCCTAATATGCATGTGGTTTAGTGTCCATAATGTCAGGTACTCTCAGACATAGGTCTTATACACACGACTGTGTCCGTTTTGCGGTCCGCAAATTGTGGATCCGCAAAACATGGATACCAGCTGTGTGCGTACAGCATTTTGTGGAACGGAACCTCCAATCTTTAATAGACAAGCCCTGTTGTCCATGATACGAACAAGATTAGGACATGTTCTATCTTTTTTTGCGGAGCTGCGGACAGAAGTGCAGATGAGGACAGCACACTGAGTGGTGTCCGCATCTTTTGTGGCCCCATTGAAGTGAATGGGTCCACATCCAATCCACAAAAAATGCGGACCCAAACCATGGTAGTGTGCATGAGGCCATAAACTGCTGTCAGTGGGATGTAGACATTTAACCAGTAGAGGCCCTCCGCCGTACATGTATGACGCTGGTGGATGTGACTTAAGGACCAGCGGGCTGATCAGGTGGGTGAAGGAGCTGTGCACGCCTGATCAGCGGCACGGACCCGGCAGTCACTGACAGCCGGGCCCCTGCTGCATATGCCGACGTATTAACCCCTTATATGCCGCGGTCAAAGCTGACTACGGCATGCAGAGAGTACGGGTGCCCTCCTCATCTCCATCGGGGCCCCGCGCTGCAGTGACGGGGACCCGATGGCAGAGAAGGCAGCCCAATGCCTTCCATAGGCACCGGGGCTTGCCTTCTACGGAAGCCTGTGAGATCCAGCCCTTAGGCTGGGTTTCACAGGCAGGCTGTCAGCATACAAGCTGACAGTCAATGTATTACAAGACAGGATGTATTGTAATACATTGCAGAGGGGATTGGACTCCAGAAGTCAACAAAAATAAAAAGTAAAAAAAAAAGTGTTTTTCATAATAAATTAAAAAAGTTTCAAGTTAAAAAAAAACAACAACAACAGACATATTGGATATTTCCAGGTCCGAAAAATATTATCCCTCATCTGAACCCTGTAGAAAAAAATAAAATAAAAACTGCTAAAACAATCATTTGTCACCTTACATTACAAAAAGTGCAACACCAAGCGATCCAAAAGGTGTATGCCCCCCAAATAGTACCAATCAAACCATAACATCCCGCAAAAAATCGGCCCCTACCTAAGATAATCGCCCAAAAAATAAAAAACTATCAGAATAGGGAAACACTAAAACATGATTTTTTTTTGTTCCAAAAATGCTTTTATTGTGTTAAAAGTCAAAAAAGTAGACATATTAGGTATCGCCGTCTGTAACAACCAGGTCTATTAAAATATCACATGACCTAACCCCTCAGGTGAACACTGTAAAAAAATTAAAATAAAAACCTTACATTACAAAAAGGGTAATACCAAGCGATCAAAAACTCATACGCACACCAAAATAGTACCAATCAAACCGTCATCTCATCCCACAAAAAAAGAGACCCTACATAAGACAGTGGCCAAAAAAAATAAAATAAACTATAGCTCTCAGAAGATAGAGACACTAAAACATGATTTTTTTATTTTAAAAATGCTTTTATTGTGTACAACTTAAATAAATACAAAAAAGTATACATATTAGGTATCGCCACATCCGAAAAGACCTGCTGTATAAAAATATCACGACCTAACCCCTCTGTAAAAATACTGTAAAAAAAACTGTATCAAAAAAGCTATTTGTTGTCACCTTACATCACAAAAAGTGTAATACCAAGCGATCAAAAAGTCATATGCACCCCAAAATAGTACCAATCAAACCGTAATCTCATCCCGCAAAAAATAAGACCAAAAAATAAAAAAAACTATGGCTTTCAGAATATGGAGACACTAAAAAATCATTTTTTCAAAAGTGCTTTATTAAGTAAAACTGAAACAAGCAACCAAAAAAAGTTAGTCATATTTGGTATTTTCGCATCCGTAACAACCTGCTCTATAAAAATAGCACATGATCTAACCTGTCAGATGAACACTGTAAATAACAAAAAATAAAAACGGTGCCAAACCATTTTTGTTACCTTGCTTCACAAAAAATGTAATAGAGCAACCAAAAATCATTTGTACCCTAAAATAGCACCAACAAAACTGCCATCTTATCACATAGTTTGCAAAATGGGGTCACCTTTTTGGAGTTTCTACTCTAGGGGTGCATCAGGGAGTCTTCAAATGTGACATGACAACTTAAAATTATCCCAGTGAAATCTGCCCTCCAAAAACCACATGGGGCTCCTTTCCTTCTGCACCCTACCGCGTGCCTGTACAGCAGTTTACGATCACAAATGGGGTGTTTCTGTAAACTACAGATTCAGGGTAATAAATATTGAGTTTTGTTTTGTTGCTGCAAAAAATGGAAAATGGAAAATCTGCCAAAAAAGTGAAATTCTGAAATTTTCCTTTAATTTATTAATTTTCTTTTAATTTTCCTTTAATTCATGTGGAACACCTAAAGTGTTAACAAAGTTTGTAAAATTTTTACAGTTTTGAAACTTGAGTGGTGTAGTTTTTAAAATGGGATCATTTGGGTGGTTTCTATTATGTAAGCCCCACAAAGTGACTTCGGACCTGAACTGGTCCTTTAAAAGTGGGTTTGACTTCTAGTTCCAAGGCCACCATGGCTGGCAGCGCATGGTGAGATCTCTCTCCCGAACAGCCGGAAAACAAATGCCCCCTCTAGAGAGGGACTTTCAGTCCCCACCACGTAGGGTTTTATAAAGCCCTCCATATACATGGAGAAATACCTGACTGGGGAGCAAGACTAAAGCAAAGGGTGCAGGAAAGATGGGGAAGGCTGCGCCGGGCATATCAGCGCCAGTAATGGTGGATGAGGTGGCTCCAGCAACTCCTTCACATCCTGACTCACCAAAGGCATCAGATGGAGAGGAGTCTGAAGATCAAGGACGTGTCGAATAAAAGTGCCTAGCTAAAGAGGTAGCAACGAGGATTCTACCTGATTTGCAGGAGTTGTTGTCGTCAACTGTGGCGCAATCTTTTTTACAATTGCAAGCAGAAGTGACGCAGCATGCACAATGGCTTGACACGGTAGAGTCTACCACCAGCCAGATGGCAGCAGATCTGAGTGTCTCCCGCAACAAGCTACAGCAAGCTGAAAGCAAGATAAGGAAACTGTGGGATAAGGTAGACAACCTTGAATATAGGTCCCAGCATAGTAATCTTCGCATTGTGGGAATTCCAGAGCTGGTGCCCTTCCATGAGCCTGGGGAACATTTGTGAAATGGATCTTCCGGAGGCTCTGGGTCTCCAAGCACCTTTTAAAGTGGAGAGGGTACACCGTATAGGCCCAGACAACAGAAAAAGAAAACTCAACCCACATTGCCATAATCAAGGGCCCCAACCAGGACAACACCCCAGACAAGTCATCTTCAAGTATTTGGATTTTTTTTAGAAAAGGCGGCCATCTTGTGGGCATATAAAAACAGGAAAGAGCCTGTTCTCCTTAGGGGATACAAGATACTCATCTTTAACGACTTTTCAGCTGAGGTTCTGAGATGGCATAAAGCCTTTGCACCTCTATGTATGTAACAAAATGATAAAAATTGCTTTATTATACTCTGCTATAATGGCTCGACAGCACTATTTCACTCCCCTGAGGAAGCAGCCGAAAACCTGGATAGAGAGAGGAGCCAATTGAAAGCCCCAAGATGTCATTATAGTACTCTAGAGATGACTGGAATACAGAGCCATCGAGGCAGATGCGAACGCCAGCCAAGTTCTCTGAGGCCCCAAAGGAGAAGTGCATGAAAGAAAGCAACAGCGGAGACCATGAACAAAATAAGTGATCAAAGATGGACGTAACATGTACCTGACCGTTTGGTCGCTAGCAGATTTTATTTTTTTAGGCGGGAAGAATACCCTGTTATCACTGCAAACGCTCATACATTTTTTGTTTGATTGTACCCTTTAGTTATTTTACGTGGGTGGAGGAGAGATATAAATAATATTGCTATTAGAGATGAGCGAATCATTCAAAAAATTATTCGCCGAACATTCGCCGAACTTTTCCTAAAATTCGTATATTCGGCGAATAGATTTGTTGTATTTGCGTACAAAATATTCGTTATTATGTGCTATTAGCGAACATTCGCTCACTAATAACGAACGTTAATTTACAAAATGTACGCAACTTCTTAGAAGACGTACACATGAGCGTACAAATAGCTTACGAATCTCAGCGTACTATTGTCTAAGTGATTACGTAATACATAGGCACGTACGAGGAGAGGCCGCGGCGTGCACTCCTCAGAGGCAGAGCGAATATTCGAGACATATATGGTAAAGTGCAAATACATTATTATAGGTATAATATAAAAATTTTAAATATCACCTACCTAGTATGCTCACGGACATGTTTAAGTCTCTTTTCTTCTGACGCTTGTCATAGAACTGGAGCAAAGTCCCAAACTCAGTCGCAATTTGTAATCCACATAGGTAAAATTGTAATCCAAATGGGTAAAAAAAAAAGCAGCAAAGGTTCCTTAAAAAACCCTCTTTCAAGGGGCTCCCCAAATAACCTGAAAAGGGGGAAACAGGGATGAGGCACACAAATGCGCAACTTAATTTCCTGAGTTGCCTCGTCATCCTTCCGCGCTGGAGAAAGGGGCGGAACTACAAGGGAGGAGTCTGCATCGCTGAATTGAATTCGTACGCAACAGCGTATAGAGTAACTACCAGGGAAAAGTCTGCATCGCTGAATTGAATTCGTACGCGACAGCGTATAGAGTAACTAAATTATACGTAGAATAGCGTATAATTTATAGGACACACTACGTAGCGAATGCATACAAAAGCGAAGCAAATCACCTAATATTCGGATTCGCTTCGCAGCTGAAAAATCCCAAGATTCAATACGAATCTATGAAGCGGCGAATAGATTCGCTCATCTCTAATTGCTATCATATCTGGAAGTATATCATTGCTAGTTGTGATAGAAAAAAGTGAAGTCCGTAGACATCAAATCCTAGAGGTACTTTTAACTACTTCAGCCCTCTGGGATGTCTGTTTGTTGAGTTTATTTAGTTATGTTAATGTTTCTGTATAATTTTGTATACGGGAAAATACTCAGGTGGACACAAAAAAGAATCGAACCTACTAGTCAGACAATGACACTAATATGTTTCGCTTATGAAAGTAGTTTCTTGGAATGTGAAGGGACTGAGATCCCCTAACAAATGTCTAATGGTGCTGTGCCACTTGAAGAGGATGAAGGCGGAAGTGGCATTGTTCCAGGAGTCGCACCTGTCGCAATCATTTCTTTAGAATCTGAAGATTATGGGTAGGCGAGGTTTATTGTTCATCAGCAGTAAGATCAAAGGCAGGGGTTATTACAGTGATACGAAAAAACTTGGCATTCACAGTAAAGTCTGAATACTCAGATGACACAGGCAGACTACATAACTTACAGCTCAGCTCACGCACAGCTGAAATTAGTATCTAGAATGTGTACGGCCCAAACAAGTCCAATAGTTCCTTTTTTCAGGATCTCACACGTGTCCTAGGAGATTTGGTACCATACAAGACGATTGCAGGGGACATGAACACAGTGGTTAACCCATGGAAGACAGAAGACCTATGGAGAACTCTACATCCAGAAGGCAGAGAATTTACATTTTATTCACATGCTCATTCTTCCTGGTCCAGAATAGTTTATGCCCTTGTATCACCTTTTTTGGCAACTCGCAGTTTAGCTATTAATATAGAGGATATAGTGATATCAGACCATGCCCCACACACATTAAACATAAAAGATCATACTCCTAGGGGAGCTGACTATATTTGGCGATTCCCAGCTCAGCTCTATGAAGACGAAGTTTTCTGTTCTAAATTGAAGGGATGGTGGCAAGAATTCCTAGAAAATAATGCCTCAACCACAGATCCACAATTATTATAGGATACAGGTAAAGTGGTGATAAGGGGCCGACTGCTCTCTTATATGGCATATAGGAGAAAATATACATCCACCCAACTAGCCCAACACAGCCTAAAACTGAGACAGGCATATGTAGCTTTTACCTCTGCACCAACTCTGCCAAACAAAAAAGCCTGGCAAGAAAACAAATTTCACTAAGAGACTTGGCTACAAAAAAAGGAGGACCTTTACCGTACGCAAAGAGAGGGCCAATTATATATATTCGGAAATAAAGCTGGGAAATTATTATCTATTATTATTCGTACTTGGCCCCTTGCCTTCCACACCAATCATAGCACTTAAATAAGAAAAGGGCATATTACATCATGAACCACAGAAAATTAGTAGTATTCTATTAGAATATTACAAACAACTATACTCAGACTCCATAATATCTACAGGAGTTGCCAGGGAATGGTTACACTCTATACCAGGGGTACTCAACTGGTGGACCGCGGTCCGAATCCGAACCGCGGTTGTCAGCTGTCCGGACCCCTGCATGCACCCGGGTGCCGGCTCTCATGAGGTGCCAGAATCCAGAAGCAATGAGCACTTCCATCAATACAGATAAAAGCGCTCATTGCTGGAGCGCAGGGAGCTGATGTCACTCACCGTTCTGCTCCCCGCGCTCCTCCTCTCCTTCAGGTCGGCAGCGCTGTGAATGGTGAAGCAGGAAGACTTCTCCTGCTCCACCATTCAGTCTGCACAGATCGCGCTGCCGTCCGGAGCCCAGCACCGCCCTGCATCCTCTCATCTCCTCCTTGTCCCCCCGACTTCACGCATTCAGAGCGCTGTGCCATCTCGCGCATGCGCCATCTCGCGCATGCGCAGTTCGTTCCCTGATGCTGATGCCAGCACAGGGAAGGAACAGTTTACCAGCAATGACAAGCGGCATACTCACGCATGCGTGAGATTACGGCGCTCTGAATGCGTGAAGTCGGGGGAGCAAGGAGATCAGAGGATGCGGGGCGGTGCTGGGCTTCTTCACAGTGGGCGCGGCTGGGATCCAGGAACATTGGTAACCGCCCCTTGGGCTCCTTATAACCACAATTAGCATATGAATAAAATCGTTTTTTAGACTAAATAAGGACACACAGAGCAATGGAAAAAGTATATTGTGGACGGGCTAGTGGCCATCTAGCAGCCCATGTCCTCATCTCTAGAGGCTTAAACTAGCTGATAGAATCCCTTTAAGATTTGAGATATCTACACTTTACAGGGGTGGGTCTCAGTGCTCTGGCCATGCTTCAAAGCATACCTCACGGGCAGGGGGGTAGTAGTTAGATGTTAGTGGTAGGGGGTAGTGAAACCCAGCCCCTGCTAGTGATAGTACAGACCGGGGAGGGGGATGTGTTTTATGGATATCTTTGAGACTCGGGGTAGTAGTCAGTTGTTGGGAGATTTGAAAACAAGCTGAGGCGTTCTCTCTTCCTGGATTTGCTTAAAGGCTCATTCAGATGGCCGTATGTGGTCCACAAAAATGCGGATCCGTTTTTTTGCGGATTACATACTGACCCATTCACTTTTATGGGCCCTTTTCTTCCATACCATGGCTCCGCAAAACAAATGAAACATGTCCTATACTTGTCAGTGAAAATCAGGACATGGCCCCATTGAAGTCTATGGTTCTGCAAAAATACGGAATGCAATACGTTTTTCTGCGGACATGCTGAACTGTCCGCTAAGAAACAGATCCGGATTTTTGCGGACATCATACAGCCGTCTGAATGAGCCCTAACCCCTTCGCGCCCAGCGCCGTAATAGTATGGTGTTGGGCGCGTGTTTAAAGATGGCGCCTGCTCCTGAGCAGAGTGGGCGTCATGGCCACAGGTGGACTGCTGATTACTATAGCAGACACCCGCGGCTGATGTCCGCAACCGGCAGTAATGCTGATCGCGGATATTTAACCCCTCGGATGCCATGGTCAATTCTGACCACGGCATGCAAGCGAGGCAAACAACGGAAGCCCGCGCTTCCGGTGTTGCTTCAGCTCCCCCGTGTGGTGATCGGAGGAGCCGGAGCGTGTATGCAGCAGCCCCTGCCTTTGTGAATGGCAGGAGGCTGCTGCACAGTATTTCCCATGGAGCCCTTGTGTGTAATAGGGCTCCATAGGAAAGTAGTAAAATCATCATAGACTCCAATGCAAGTGCATTGGAGTCTATGATATGAGCAATCAGACTGTTGCTTGTTATAGTTCCCTATGGGAAAAAAATAAAAAATACACATCATGGGTATCGCCATGTGTAAAAATGCCCATATTATAAAAATTTCTTTCCCATACAGAAAACAAGAAAAAAAAGTGTCAAAACGGCTGATTTGCTGTTTTTTTGACGCTTTTTCTAAAAAAAAAAGAATAAAAAATTATCAAAAAGTCCTACACACCCCAGAATGGTATAAATGAAAAGTTCAGATCGCCCCACAAAAAATGAGTCCCCATACAGAAGGTATTGGAGTCAATTGAATGAACTCCTTAAAGGGGTTGACCGAGTTATTTTTTTGTCCTTAGTATGTTTCTTAGGCCTTGTTCACACATCAGTTTTTTGATCAGTTATTTCCATCAGTTATTGTGAGCCAAAACCAGGTGTGGGTCAAAAACACAGAACAGTTGCAAGTGTTTTCATTATACCTTATCTCTCTGTAGCCTCCAGTCCTGGTTTTGGCTCACAAAAACTGATGGAAATAACTGATCAAATAACTGACATGTGAACAAGGCCTTACTAGTCAAATACAACAGCTTTTCCTTTCCACTTTCTGCTTCTAAAGCTGCTGGTTTCTTAGGTTTCAATGAGAGTCACATGACCTGTGATGTCAGCTTGCCTCCCTGCTAATCTTGTATTGGTGCACCAGCAGATTAGAGCCTGTACAGACTTGCTGGCCACGCCCCCTCCTGCTATCTGCTCACCCTGGATTCTTTCAGATAAAACATTAACCCCTTCAGCCAGAAAACACTGAAGGCTTTACAACAGCAGCTGCAGATGTAAAGAGACACAGGATCTGCTCTCCTCACCCTACAGACACAGAGCTAATCTGGAGGAGATGCAAAGAACAAAGAAGGTAGGGGCAGTGGCGTAGCTACCAGGGAAGCACGGGAAGCAGCTGCTTCGGGTCCGGAGCTCAGAAGGGGCCCGGGAGCAGTCACTGTACTAGGTCAAACGGAGCCCCTGCCAGAGCAGCTGCCTTCTTCTGCACCAGGTACAGAGTCCTGCACTTTCATCTCTGACACTGACCTGACATCAGTGACATTGCGCTGCCTCTTTCCAGCATCAGGATGGGTCGATGTGGGCGGAGCTATCATAGCAAGATATCATGCGATTCTTGCAGCCTGAACCTTCCATGCCCAGCATGCTGAACATCAGTTGGATTTCCACAACTGCACCGGTGATGTGAGTGGCAGGGGAACTGGGGTTATATTCAGCTTTCCCAGACTGTCCTCATGTCTCAGCACATGTGACATGCAGTACAGTAGGAAAGCTGGATGACATTCCATCATGAGATGTCATCCAGCTTCCCTGCTATCCTGCATGGCATAAGTGCAGAGGCAGTGCAGAGGCATTAGAGTATCGGGGAGAGGCACAGCAGGAAAGCTGGGTGTCTATATATGTTTATTGTATATGTGTGCGTCCATGTATGTGGTGACTGTGTGTATTTATGCATCCATATATGTGGAGAGTGCATGTATGAGTGCGTCCATGGATGTGGTGACTGTGTATGAGTGCGTCCATGTATGTGGTGACTGTGTATGAGTGTGTCCATGTATGTGGAGAGTGCGTGTATGAGTGCGTCCATGTATGTAGAGAGTGCTTGTATGAGTGTGTCTATGTATATGGTGAGCGCATGTATGTGGAAAGTGCGTCCATGTATGTGGAGAGTGCGAGTATGAGTGCATCCATGTATGTGGAGAGTGCGTGTATTAGTGCGTCCATGTATGTAGAGAGTGCTTGTATGCGTGTGTCTATGTATATAGTGAGCTCATATATGTGGAGAGTGCGTGTATGAGTGTGTCTATGTATATAGTGAGCGCATGTATGTGGAGAGTGCGTCCATGTATGTGGAGAGTGTGTGTATGAGTGTGTCTATGTATATGGTGAGTGCATGTATGTGGAGAGTGTGTCTATGTATATGGAGAGTGTGTGTCTGAGTGCAGCTATGTATACGGTGAGCGTGTGTGTGGGGGGAGTGGTTACAAAAATTTGCTGTGGGACCCAGTCTGTTCTAGCTACGCCTCTGGGTAGGGGGGAGATCCTGTGTGTATCAGCAGTGTCATTGTACAGCTCGAACTTGTAGTCCTACACAAACAACATGCTGCTGAGTATCCCAGCAGACATGTCACTCAGGGCAGCATTTGCAGAGCAGGGTGGGGGCAGAGATTGTTATTACTGCAGGTAAACAAAGACCAGAAGAGAACCAGGGAAATGGGGAAATATAGATTTTTTACATGTACGGCGCTGGGGCGATGCGGGCGCATGGCGCCCGCTCGCAAGTGCGGCGGGCGTCATGGCCGGCAAGTCTCTGCTGTTTCTTACAGCAGAGACTTGCCGCTACTTACCGCCATCGGCGGCGTCTTCCTGGGAGTTTAGATGCCGTGATCACACGTGATCACGGCATCTAGTTGTGTCTCAACCCGGAAGCATTCGCTTCCGGGTGGTGTACAGACACCCCGTGTGGCCAATCGGGGTGTCTATACACCATATGAAAACTGTAATCCTCGCTGGTGAGGATTATAGTTTTCAAAGTGCAATTCTTATTCTGGCCACTAGATGGCAGGCCAGGATAAGAAATGAGCAATTCTTGGATTTCTGAGTCTATAAAATCCATGATTGCTCATAAAGAAAAAAAATAAAAGTCACAATATATCAGCCCATATTTGAGCTTTCAAATAGTAAAAAAAAAATTAAAAAAAATGTTAAAAAATATATAAAAAATAAAAAAGATATAAAAGTTCAAATCACCCCCCTTTCCGTATAATTAAAAAATAAATACCTAAATAACAATAAATATAGACATCATGGGTATCACCGTGACCGAAAACGCCCATACTTTTAAAATATATTTAAAAAAATTCCAATACGGCGAATTGTGTGGTGGAAAAAAGCGTCCAAATGGCGATTTGCCGTTTTTTGTCGCTTTTTTTTTTCTAAAAAAAAATAAATAAAAAGTGATCAAAAAGTCATACACACCCCAGAATGGTATCAATAAAAACTTCAGATCATCCCGCAAAAAATGAGCCCCCATACATCTCTGTACACATAAATACCAAAAAGCTATAGAGGTCAAGATTTGACAAGGAAAAAAAAAAAAAAAAAAGGGCAACTTTCTAATTATTTTATCACTATGAAAACGCAGGAAAAACTATACATATTAGGTATTGCCGGATTCGTACTGACCAGTAGAATGAAAGTAATGGATCAGTTTTAATGCACATCGAACGCTGTAAATAAGAAACCCATAGAACTGTAGCGGAATAGCGTTTTCTTTGCAATTTCACCCGGTTTGGAATTTTTTTCCCGCTTCCCACTACACCGTATGCAATATTAAATGGTGGCATTGGAAAGTACAACTTGTCCCGCAAAAAACAAGCCCTCATACAGCTATGTGAACAGAAACATAAAAGAGTTATGGCTGTTTGAAGGCAGGGAGCGCAAAACGAAAATGCATAACCGAAAAAACCTCCGGGCGCGAAAGGGTTAACTCAGTTATATATTGCTGCCCATCAGATTTACAGTGCTATATTTTTTTTTTCATAACTCGGACAACCCCTTTAAACATAAATTAGGGATACACTCCTACACAATACCCACTCCAAGGACTACATACCGAACGGTATAATGAGTGTGGAGATAAACCCAAATATAGAGACCACCGATAAATATCAAAATACTCCACACTTGATATTGATAATATGATTGCTTTATTGATACAAAAAATATAAAAACATTGAAAACACAAAACACAGTGGCAGGGGGGAATCCGCTAATGGGGAGACAGAAGAAAAGGGAAAACGTGGTGGGAAGGACAGCTCAGGCACGACGTGGCACACTGATGTATATAATGAAAGGGTGAGGATGCAAAGAAACCTGCTCACGGAAGTTTGAAATGTTGTACCCCAAAGGTACATAAAATGATTAGGCAGGAGTGCATACCAAGTACATACCAACAAACTTGCCAGACAAACACCTGCGCCTGTGTGTCCAAACCCACCACGTCCTCCTCCCAACGCCGTTTCGCTTCTAAAGCTTCATCTGGGGAATATCACTCAAATAGCACTCCTCCTTAAATACTACATGAGTTAGTTAAAATTCTCGGCAGCTGTTACCTTACGGTAGAGACAAATCATCTCACATGATCCTGATCATCCCGGTGAGCGGCGCGCGTCAGCTCTCAAAACGAGGCTTGATGCGCGTGCCGAGGACCAAGGGAGGAATCACACACGGATCAGAATGAGGCATGGAGCGCATTGAAGAGGACAGCCAGTCACGTGAGCATTACGTATGCGTGTCAAGCTGGAATGCACAGCGAGACTCTATCAACTAATGAGAGAGTACATGATCAATACATAATTATATACTTGTTAAATGCAAACAATAATAAAATGCAATCACAAATACAAGGCAATAAAATCAATAAAAGAGGCCAAATAACCAAAATAAGACAACCAAAAAAAAAAAATCACAAAAAATCGCATAAATTAGGGACCAAATTCCAGGAAATACCAGAAATGATAATTTTCCAGGCTTCAGGGAAAATCGATAATCTACAGGAGATTATACATTTATTTATTCTGGTAGCTAAGAGACGCCTTCTGTGTAGATGGCTGGACACGGAGTGTCCTACTATGTTGGAAGTGATAGCCCAGGTGAGACAGTGTATATTAGAAATAGTTCAAACTGAGAGAAAGCAGGAAACTCAGGCAACGGCATTCTTTAAGAGATGGAGACAATTTATTTGCGCATTTCTGTCATAGGCAGACATACATAAATTAACATTCCCTTTTAAAGATTCAATATGGCATCTTGAGAAAGACATTGCTGGCACATTAGTAAAACTGAAATGCACTAACATACCGACTACTCAATAATAGGGAAATCAAACATGTAGGAGACTCGTGTCTATACCATATACAGTGAGTTTTGAAAGACTAATCACCTGAGAAGGGGGGAGGGGGATAAGGGGAGGGTTTGAGTTGTTTATAATAAATACTATACTTATATATGTAAAAATGTCATTTTCAATTGATATGGAAGACTTGTAATCTGAATAATGAACTGACAAAGGCATTTGTAAAAATGCCTTTGTCAATTGTTATGGAAAACATGTAACCCGAAAGTTTTCTTTATTGAAAAACCTTAATAAACATTTTTTAAAAAAATAAAAAAAGAGGGTTTCGAAAATTTTCTGAAAAAATTTCAAGATTTGCTTCTAAACTTTTACGCCTTCTAACGTCCCCCCCCAAAAAAAGGCATTCACAAAATGATCCAAACATAAACTAGACATATGGGAAATGTAAAGTAATAACTATTATATGAGGTATCTGTTTTAAAAGCAGAGAAACTAAATTTTGGAAAGTTGCGAATGTTTCAAATATTTTTGCAAATTTGGTATTTTTTTTTAAATAAAAATATTGACTGAAATTTACCACTATCATGAAGTACAATGTGTCACGAGAAAACAATCTCAGAATGGCTTGGATAAGTAAAGCGTTCCAAAGTTATTACCACATAAAGTGACACGTCAAATTTCCAAAAAATGGCCTGGTCCTTAAGGTGAAAAATGAGTCCTGAAGGGGTTAAATACCACCCTATTAGTTTTACTATGGACTCATTTTTGCAGTATTCCTGTAGTATAAAAATGCATTATATCTACATGTGACATCATATGTTTTTTTTTTCTATAATGTCACTGTACATGGCGATCTTTTGTATGGTTTATTCGCCTGCTATGATATGGTGTACGTTTCGCCTGTACTGTGTCATGGCTGTGGGCATTATCCTTGTACTGTGACATGGCTGTGGGCATTTTGCTTGTACTGTGACATCACTGTGGCCACTATCCATGTACTGTGACATCACTGTGGGCATTATCCTTGTACTGTGACATCACTGTGGGCATTATGCTTGTACTGTGACATCACTGTGGGCATTATGCTTGTACTGTGACATCACTGTGGGCATTATCCTTGTACTGTGACATGACTATGGGCATTGTTCTTGTACTGTGACAACACTGTGGGCATTATGCTTGTACTGTGACATCACTGTGGGCATTAGGCTACATTTACATCTATGGCACTGTGATCTGTCTGCCAGTTCTGGCAGAGAATGCCCGTGAATGGGACAGACACAAACTGCAGCGTGCAGCGGTTTCTGTCAGGCCAATCCTCAGCACTTTTGCCGGATTGTGGCCCGATCCCATTATAGTTAATGGGGCCGGAGGGCAGTGCCAAGTCCGGACAATTCCGGCAGGCTGTTCTCCTCCAGAACAGCCTGCCAGAATTCATGCTGCAGATGTGAAACTAGCCTACTTGTACTGTGACAATACTGTGAGCTGTATTCTTCTGCTGTTATATCACTGTGTATATTATTCTTGTACTCTGACATCACTGTGATCATTTCTCATGTATTGTGACATAGCTGTGAGCATTATTCTTGTACTGTAACAATATTGTGAGCATTATGCTTGTATTGTGATATCACTGTGAGCATTATTCTTGTACTGTGACATCACTGTGAACATTATTCTTGTACTGTGACATCACTGTGAACATTATTCTTGTACTTTGACAATACTGTGAGCTGTATCCTTCTGCCGTGATATCACTGTGAGCATTATCCTTGTACTGTGACAATACTGCAGAAGTAAAATAAAAAAGGGAAGTCACAAAAAATTATAAATATAAAAGAAAACATCATGTTCATACATACACCCTCTGATTGTAAGGCGCCATGGAATATGTTGGCACCATAAATAGAGATTATTATTACTGTGACATCACTGTGTGCATTGTCCTTGTACTGTGGCATCATGGTAGGCATTATGCCTGTGCTTTAGGGACACAAACAAATGATGAGCTTTTGTAAACCTGCTGCTGAAGCTGGTGATGGTGGCTTGGGGCCCCATGGTTACTTTACCCCACTGATCGTACAAGTCCCAGACCCTGACATAAAGGATGCATGGCGCTGTTAGTTGGGCCATTAAGAGTAGGATTAGTGACACTAAAATTCATCCATTTTGATTTGCCGCACACTTTGAACCAGTGACAAAAATCGGGGCAGATTTACTATTACTAGGGTACAGCCACAAGTGGTGGATTTTCTGCAGTGGAATTTCCACTGTGTACGGTATTTGTTGCTAATTCTGCTGATTTACACAAGGCATTACAAAGGGTTAATATCTACAATGTAAATTGACAAACTGTAGATGAGATTTCTTAACATCTCATCCACTTTACTGGTCCTGTAAAACAGCGCTGATGCTGGATGGTAAATTTGGTGCACGTATAGGCTAGTTTCATACCTGCGGTAAATGTATCTGGCAGGCTGTCCTGGCAGAGGGACAACCTGCTGGAGTTCACCGGAGACAGGCTAGCATGCACCAGTTTTTGTTCAGCCAAAACCTGGAACTCGTGCCAGAAACTGGCGCGATCACCAGTGGATCCCATCATAGTCGATAGGGTACGGCAGTGCACGGTAGTATCAGGCTAGGCTGGATCTGGTGAACTCCGGCAGGCTGTTCCTCTGCTGGATTTAAAATCTCATATGTGAAAGTAGCCTCAGACTATCTAGTCTAAGTTTATACCACTTATTAGGTGGCTTACTGTGGATTGTGTGCCTGAATGCTGGTGCACCTAAAGCCAGACCTTGTTCACACGTTAACCAGGCTCCCTTTCCAACCTCCTGTTGAGCGAGGCAGCAAAATCACTTAAACTGGTATTTCTGGATATGTCATAAAATGACAGGTGTGGATCACAACTCCTAACTCAGAAAGGGGACTCACTGTGAATGGAGAGCATGCCATGCACAGCTTTCTCCTTTCACTGATATGGAACCTCTAATAGTGCTGGCTCAGCTATTTTTGGAAGTCCCATTCTAGTAAATGGAAAGATGTGGCGTCTTCTTCATTCACTGCTATGCAACTTCAGGAAATAGCCAAGCATACTTACTTACATATAGTAGTGGATGGAGAGGATGCCACACTTTAGAACACAGGTCATGGCTCCCCAAGGGCTGCATCTGAGGTCTCTATAATATGGTAGGTTGATGACCACCACTGCAGTACATAGAAGGGTAGTGCACTATGCACTTTTACCAACACTGCACTGGATATTCTATACCCAAGATACATTAGCAAACCAGTAGATCAGGATCAATTTTTAGATTTATAACATATCTTGAGTAGATTACACTGTGGTGTTATATAAGATTGCAAGTGACATATACTACAGACTACATTATCTGCACTCAGTGAGTTATCTGTGGTGTTATATAGGACTGCACTGCAGACTCTGGAGCCTGAGTTCTGGAAGCCAACCCTTTGAAGGCAACCATAATGTTGATGTGGCCCTCAGAGAAAATGAGCTTGACACCCCTGCATTGAAGTGTTTTTCCAAGCTCTTAATATTAATGAATTATTATCAGGAAAGGTCATAAATACCTGATCGGCGGGGGTCCAACACCTGGCAACACCACCAATCAGATATTCCCTGCAGCATCAGGGAACAACTAGCACTTTGAACACAGCCAGAACCACAACTCCATTCAAAGCATATTGGCCATGCCTGGTTTACTGAAGCTCAGTTCCCATTCAAATGAATGTTAAGCAGGCACGGCCACTACACATTGACAGGAGCTGTTCGTCTAGCTTCTTTAAAGTACTAGTTCTGATCCTGGATTCAGGAATGCTAGGTTTTGGACCCCAAATGATTGGATAGTCATGACCTATCCTGAGAATAGATCATGAATATCAAGAGCCTGGACGACCCCAAGCAGACCATAGACTAGAGAAGATTGTTTTCTCATTGACTTGTCTTTCATGGTTGGTCTGTAACGGTTGTGATTTTGGATGACAGCATTATAATCCAAATATAATTCCAAAAAAGTTGGGACTGTGTGTAAAATGTAAATAAATGTAGATAAAAGCAGAATGAAATTGTAAATGTAAATGTCATAGACCCATATTTTATTCACAGTAGACCATGGAACACATATCAGATGTTGAAAATGAGACATTTTACCATTTCATGAAAGAATTAACTCTTTTAGATGGCAGCAATGTATCTAAAAAAGTTGGGACAGGGCCATGTCTACCATTGTGTAGCATCCCCTATTCTTTTATCAACAGGCTGTAAACATCTGGGAAGTGTTTTTGCTGGAGTTTTGGGAGAGGAATGTTGCCCCATTCTTGTCTGATGTAGGAATGTCTCATTTCCAACATCTGATGTGTGCTCTATTTTTTGTTGCAAATAAAATATGGGCCTGTGAGATTTGCAAATCACTGCATTGTTATCATTTACATTTTACACAGCATCAGCATCCCATCTTTTTTGGAATTGGAGTTGTTAATTAAAGACAAATTGATGACCTGGGCTTCTGACCTGATCTGTGTTATAGGGGCTCTCAGAGGTCGCAATAGCGCAGAAAAAAGCATCATAGACGCGTTTTCAGGCAATTTTACTCCCTGAAAAAAGTCTAAGGCGTACCACTACGCCTTAGACTTTTCCCAGTTTTTCATCAGCGCAGTGAGCGCTGTGAACGGCACAGGCAGCACAGCAATGATGCCTGTCCCTGAAATAACCAATAACAAAGCTCCTTACAGCAAGGAGCTTTGTTATTGGTGTGCCAGAGCAATACAGGTCGGGTGAGGCAGAGGAAGCCGGCGGGAGCTGGAAGGAGGAGGGGCCTGCTCCCGGGGCTGGAAGGAGAGCGGGCGCACAGAGCATGGACCCTGGGAAACAAAACAGGGCCGCTGGAGAGGTAAAGGGCCGCGGACTGATGTGACTGGTGCCTGGGAGAAGAGCTGCCTCCGGCCTGTGTTCCCCCGGGTGGAGAGGGATGGGAGAGTTGTGGCAGTGAAAAGCTGTCAGTCTTCAAGTGAGTGATTTTCCCCCTCCCCCAAACATGGTTCTGTCCAGTCTCCCAGTTCTCTGCTCCCCCTCCTCCTGTCACCCCACTAGTAACCCCTCTCCCCCCCTCTAGTGACCCTGCTCCCCCTGTCGCCCCACTAGTGACCCTGCTCCGCCTGTCGCCCCACTAGTGACCCTGCTCCCCGTGTCACCCCGCTCCCCTTGTCACCCCTCTAGTGACCCTGCTCCCTCTGTCACCCCTCTAGTGACCCTGCTCCCCCTGTCACCCCACTAGTGACCCTGCTCCCCCTGTCGCCCCACTAGTGACCCTGCTCCCCCTGTCACCCCACTAGTGACCCTGCTCCCCCTGACATCCCACTAGTGACCCTGCTCCCCCTGTCACCCCACTAGTGACCCTGCTCCCCCTGTCACCCCACTAGTGACCCTGCTCCCCCTGCCACCCCACTAGTGACCTGCTGTCACCCCATAGGGAAGCTGAACAGACTCCACCGACTACAATGGGATTCGTTCAGTTTCCATTTGCGATCTGTCTTTTTACCAGACAAAAAACTCCTGCATACAAGACTTTTTTGTCTGGTCTTTCAACAGAATCTGCAACAGAGGCTCCAAATGCAGCCTCCAACACAGATGTGAGCAAGTGCAGGCCTATATATTATGTATTTTAATTACCGCAGATTTCGTACTCCTCCCGAGGTAAAAATACTCCTCAAAAATGGTCAGAGGAGTATTTTTACTCTTCTGAAAAAAACGTAGCGCGACCTCTGGTCTCTATTGTTAGAGTGCAAATCTGTTGTTTGACACAAACAACTTTACCAGTATTACAGTATTACTTTACCAGTGTAAAAAACGTCTAGATCTATCTTATAGTTAACACATAAAATGGTAACTGAGAGCAATAAGTGGTCGAAATCAGTTCTTATAGTTGACTAAAATCACTAGTTTTAATCACTAGTATTATACTGGCCAGTTTTATTTCAACTATGAAGCGTCACTGGGTTTTATTGTTTCTGTTATCAAACCGACTAATCTTCTATGTAATGTAAGTTAACATACTGCAAATAGTTCATGCCTTTGCTCCTTTTTGAAATATACAGTGCTATAAAAAAGTATTTGAATCTTAAATGTTTTCGCATATTTGTCACACTTGAATGTTTCACATCATCTTTCTTCTTCTGAATTTTCTCATAGAGAGAAGCAGAATTGATGGTTCCTTCAGTTATGACAAGTCATCCAGGTCCTAGAAAAGCAAAACAGCTCCAGACCATTACACTACCACCACCACGTTTGACTGTTGGTGTCATGTTCTCATAGTGGAATGTGTTAGCTTTACTTCAGACCCATTTCTTCTAAAATGTTTCCCCTGTGACTGATCATTTTACAGAATATTATCCTAAGTCTTGAAAGTCATCTAGACGTTTGGGTTTTGTTTTGTCAAATGCAAGCCTTTGTGTTCTTTTTGTTCAACAGTGGTCTGCACCTTGCAACTCTCCCATGGATGCCATTTTGACCAGTGGCTTTCTCGTTGTGTAAAAGGGTATACTGACCTTAAAGTGGTTGTCTAGGTTTTTTTTTTAATTTGTCCTCAGCCAGCAGTACCTGTGAAGAAACACATACTTGCCTGCTCCCTGCTGCTTTGTTCCAGCTACTTCACTCTCTTCACTGGTCTTCCGGTCCTGTCTGTCAACTTCCCAGCAGTGACACGCTCCTTGAGGACAAGTCACCACTGAGAGACAGTCATTGGTTGCATCAGTGCACGTGGCCCCATCTGTGTGGTTGTTGTGGACATTCTAGAAATCTTGCTTATGTTAGCACTATATTCTGGCTGTGATTTGTTGACTTCTTTGCTAACTGTACTTGAGGAGGTTGAAAACAATTAGACATTGCTACAGTAAAAGTGTCAGGTCTTGCTCCTGCTGTATTCTTGGGAGCCTGTTGGGAAGTGGTGTAACTGGTTCAGGTTGTATTGACACAACCATATGTATTTGGCGGTCCACAAAATTTCGATCTGCAAAAAATACAGGAGACGTCCATGTTGCATCTGTTTTTTTTCTGGCCTTATTGTAACAATGCCGATTCTTGTTCACAAAACAGACAATAATAGGACATGTTCTATCTTTTTCGCTGTCCACTTTCTTGAAATTAATAGGCCCACATCTAATCCCCAAAAAATGCGGATAAGATGGGGACCATTTGAATGGGGCCTTGAGCAGTATTGTATATTAAATAAAACAGTGGTGAACCTTTCAGAATTGTCTACATTTCTGCGTAAATTTGACCTAAAACTACATCAGATTTTCTTACAATTTCTAAAAGTAGATAAAGATAACTAAATCAAACAAATGATTTAAAAATATTAAACTTGGCCATTTATTTATTGAGAAATAACTTAATATCACATGTCTCTAAGTGGTAAAAGTATGTGAACATTTAGGATTAGCAGAGTTATGGGTTTTCAGTCAATGAGATGACAATAGGTGTGAGTGGACGAACATGGATCTATCAAAGTCAATGATCTTCACAACATTTTTCTGGAGGTGTGTCATGTCATAGACAAAGGAGATTTCTGAGGACCTCAGAAGAGCAGATGTTAATGCCCATCAAGCTGGAAAAGGTTTAAAAAACAGAATTTGAACTCCACCATTCCACAAGGTCATAAACGAACCAGGTTAACCACTAAGCAATTAAAGGCTATTGTCATTCCTCTAGTGACAGGTATCAGGAGGTCTGTCAGATGGGCAACCCGTGGGTTAAACTGACAGGTTCTCCTTTGGTTGTTTGGTTGCTGGCATTCACCACACCCTCCCCCTTCAGATGTAGGTGTTTTTATCATTTATCTTTGTCTATTTAGTGTTGCTTCTCCCACCATGCTGTACGGTTTATACTTTCTGTGGTGTTCGTGGTTTGCTGGTGTGTGTTTCTCTGTGGAGATCCCATTGCTGCCATTATCTTCCGGATAGTTAAGTGTCTTCTTTCCCTTTCGTTTATTTGTGCATATCTTCCCTTGTGTTTAGGTGTTTGGGCCTGAGGGGAGACTACTGTTCGTCCAGGTTGGTGGACGAACAGTTTGTCTCATTCCAGTCACTGGCTTCAGGGTCCTTCAGGGACAGTTAGGGTCCCAGGTTTCCAGCGTATGAACTCGCCTACCATCTAGGCATGTTCATACTGTTAGTAAACCAGGACTTGAGTCAGGGTTTTTAATAGGAGGTGACCAACTGCCTTCACTAGTTCCAGGCCTAATCCCATTTCCTTTCCCCCCTCTTCCTCCCGCGCTTGGTGTGGAATATGCCCCCACACCAGAGCGTGACATTATAAACCGCCCAAAATCGTCATTTTGTCCATGTAGTCAATTACTGCACTGGCAGGACAGCTACAGGGTCTCTCTTTGGAGGTAGCTGACCTCTGCACGACCGTCACCCAAATTCAGAGACCACAGGCTGTTGGTCCCGGGGGTAGTGGTTGCCAGGCCTGTCTGGAGCCTAAAGTCGCTGTCCCTGATAGATTCTCTGGGAGACGTGATAACTTCATTTTGTTCAGGGAGGCATGCAAATTGTACTTTAGGCTGCGTCCTCATTCTTCTGGTAATGAAGAACAGAGAGGTGTGGTGATCTCATTGCTCAAGGGGGATGCACAGTCATGGGCCTTTTCTCTGCCGACCGGATCGCAGTCTCTCCAGTCGGTAGATGAATTTTTCAAGGCATTGGGGCTTATCTATGATGACCCAGATTGCATCTCCCTGTCTGAGACCAAGCTACGTGACCTCCGTCAGGGTGAGCGCTCTGTTGAAATCTATTGCTCTGAGTTTCGGAGGTGGGCTACGATCCGGCTCTCTGTAGTCAGTTTTGTCAATTATCTCAAAGGCTAAGGCTACATGCACATGACAGTGAAAAAAAGTTAGTTAAAAACGGACACACTGTCAGTTTTTCATGGCCATTTTGCATCAGTGTGTGCATCCATTTTCTGGCCGTGTGTCTATTTTTAATGTCCGTTTTGCATCAATTTTTCTTGTCCGTTAAAAACGGACATGAAAAATGGATGAATTAGATTGTCAGTTATTTCTTGCCCCCAACTATAATGATGACCCCCCCATGATGCCCATAATGTCCTCCATAGTGCCCTTAACTAAAATAATGTCCCCCACGGTTTAAATAATTTTTTATAGTGCCCCAGCTAAAATAATGTCCCCCATAGTGTAGTATTTATTTTGTTTTAATGTCCCCAGGTTTAATAATGTCCTATGTAGGCCCCCATCTTAAATAATTTCCCCCATTGTTTAAATAAATGCCCCCACAGCTGCTTTTTGATGATTTAAAAAAAAAACAAACCTCACCTTATCCAATTGCTGCAGCAGTCTCTCCCCTCTGCAGTGAACAGGACCTGCTAAAGGACCTGCGATGTGCGCGATGACGTCACTGCGCGCTCCCACGTGGTTACATCACCACGCATATCGCAGGTCCAATCGGCAGGGCCTGCTCAATGAAGAGAGAAGAGACTGCCGCAGCGCGAGCAAGTGGATGAGGTGAGTTTTTTTTTAACCCCTAAAATGGCCATACAGGTAAAGTCTACCCGTTTTTAACAGTACTCCTGTCAATCGGCCGTTAAAAACGGTCCCATTGATTTCAATAGGGCCATCTGGCCGTGGAAACGGCCAAAAAATAGGGCATGTCCTATTTTTGGACGGACGCTATTCACTGGCCGTTAAAAGAACGGCCATGTGAATAGCCCCATAGACTTTCATTGGTGCTAAAAATGGCCATGTGACGGCCGCTACTTAAACGGCCGTCACACGGCCATTATTCACTGTCGTGTGCATGAGCCCTTAAGGACGCTTTGGCCTTTCATGAAACTCTGCTGTCTTTGGAAGCCGCTATGACTCTTACTGTACGCATGGATAGACACCTGAGAGAGAGAGATCTAGGGGCCCCCGCCCTCAGGACGTACTATAACATAGAGTATTGTCTTCCTATGACACTTTGGGTGAAGATACTCCTGGGTTCATGTCTGGGGACGAACCCATGCAGTTAGGGGGAGCTACTCCTGCTTCCACTTTTAAGCATTCTGGTAATAAAAAGGGTGTGTGTTTTTTCTGCAGACAGAAAGGACACTTTATCAACGCATGTCCATGCATTCAGTCTCTAAAAGAGAGAAAAGGAAAGGGGGCTTTAAATTCCCATCTCACTCTTGGAGGGGTGGGTGGTGAGACAGAAAATGTGCATTTTTCATCCTGTAGTACCCGTTTTCTCCTGACTGCCGAGGAGGCGCTAGAGTCAAAGGTTGTGAGAATTGACGTGTTTATCGACAGCGGGGCAGGGGTGAACCTGATCGATGCTCAGTTTGTCCGTATGCATGGATTGTCTCCGAGTGCATTGGAGAAGAAGATTTCTGTGTTTGCTATTGATTCTGCACCTCTATCTCAGAAGTGTTTGTCTCAGATGGTGCATGATATCAGATTAAGACTGGGTGAATTTCATCAGGAACTAATTTCATGTTTTGTGTTGGAATGTCTTCAGGCTCATATGGTGCTGGGTTTACCGTGGTTAAGCAAACACAATCCAACCATCGATTGGCATACTAGACAGATTGTGGATTGGGTTGATTATTGTATTGACAATTGTCTTAATACATCTTTTTCTGCGTTAACCACTAAGACACTTCCCTCTTTTATATCTGATTTCGCTGATGTATTTCCTGAAGGGGGATGCCAGGATTTACCCGCACATCAGGAATGCGATTGTCCTATCAATCTTATCCCCGGAGCAAAATTGCCCAAATCTAGGCTGTATAACCTTTCCGGACCTGAGAGAACGGCCATGAAAGAATATATTGCTGAAAGTTTTGCTAAAGGACACATAAGACCTTCCAAATCTCCAGTGGCAGCTGGGTTTTTCTTTGTAAAGAAAAAGGACGGAACTCTTAGGCCATGTCAGGATTTCCGTGAACTCAATCGGATTACTGTCCGTGATTCTTACCCCCTTCCTTTGATTCCTGATTTGTTTAACCAGATTGTTGATGCCAAGGTGTTCTCCAAGTTGGATTTAAGGGGGGCATATAATCTGGTCAGATTAAAGGAAGGGTATGAATGGAAGATGGCTTTTAACACTCCTGAGGGCCACTTTGAGAACCTGGTCATGCATTTTGGGTTGATCAATGCTCCTGCTGTCTTCCAGCATTTTGTTAATGACACCTTTCATCATCTTGTGGCGAGGTTTGTAGTCGTGTATTTGGATGACATACTAATTTATTCTCCAGATATGGTGACACATCAGGATCACGTGAGACAGGTGTTGCAGATCTTAAGAGACAACAAATTGTACGCAAAATTAGAGAAATGTGTTTTTGTTGTACAAGAGGTGCAATTCTTAGGCTACGTGCTGTCATCTTCAGGTTTTCATATGGATCCAGAGTAAGTCCGTGCAGTTTTGAACTGGGATCGACCTGAAAATTTGAAGGCTCTTATGCGGTTTTTGGGTTTCACTATTACCGAAAATTTATCAAGAACTATTCGACAATAGTTAAACCCTTAACTGACATGACTAGGAAAGGGATGGATGTCTCAGTGTGGTCTGATGCAGCATGGCGAGCCTTTTCTGCTGTGAAGGAGTGCTTTTCTTCTGCCCCTATATTGGTGCAGCCAACCTTTCATTGTGGAGGTTGACGCATCCGAGGTGGGGGTAGGAGCAGTTTTGTCACAGGGTCCATCACCAGGTAAATGGTGCCCATGTGCCTTTTTCTCAAAAAACCTCTCTGCTGCGGAGAGAAATTACGATGTGGGTAACAGAGAGTTACTGGCCATTAAGTTGGCTTTTGAGGAATGGCATCATTGGTTGGAAGGGGTGATTCACCCTATCACGGTTTTCACTGATCACAAAAATCTGGTTTGGAGTCGGCTAAACGGCTTAACCCGAGGCAGGCCAGATGGTCTTTATTCTTCTCCAGATTCAATTCCATTGTCACGTATTGTCCTGGAATTAAGAATGTCAAGGCGGATGCCTTGTCACATAGTTTTCCCGGAAATGGTGATTTTGAAGATCCGAGTCCTATTTTGTCAGAAGGGGTGGTGATATCCACTCTTTACCCTGATCTTGAGGCCAAGGTGTTACAGTCCCAGGGAGACGCACCGGAGTCTTGCCCCCCCTGGGAAATTGTTTGTTCCATCTGAATTGCGTCATAAGGTGTTTGAGGAACATCACTGTACGGTGCTTGCGGGACACCCTGGGAGTAAATCCACTGTCGACCTCATCTCTCGTAGATTCTGGTGGCCAGGCCTGCGTGTGTTGAGGACTATGTGTCGGACTGTAGTGTCTGTACACGCGCTAAGGTGACACATACTCAACCTTCTGGACCCCTACTTCCGTTGCCCGTCTCGTCCAGGCCATGGACTCATTTGTTTATGGACTTTATCACTGACCTGCCTAATTCGTCTGGAAAGAAAGTTATTCTGGTGGTAGTTGATCGTTTTAGTAAGATGGCACACTTTATTGCTTTACCTGGCCTACCTAATGCTAAAACACTTGCACAAGTGTTTGTTGACAATATTGTGAAACTCCATGGCATTCCCACTGACGTGGTCTTGGATCGTGGGACTCAGTTCGTTTCCAGATTTTGGAGGGCGTTCTGTACCCATCTAGGGGTACAACTGTCCTTCTCTATGGCTTTTCATCCTCAGTCAAACGGACAGATGGATCGTACTAATCAGAGTCTGGAGACTTACTTGAGATGTTTTGTCTCTGAGAATCAGGAGGAGTGGTCCTCGTTTTTGTCTCTGGCGAAGTTTGCCATAAACAATCATAGACAGGAGTCCACTGACAAGTCATCGTTTTTTGGGGTATATGGGTTTCACCCGCAGTTTGGCACAATTTTTTTGGTTCAGATACTTCTGGTATCCCTGAGGAAAGACGTTTTTCGTCATCATTGTCATCTATATGGCGGAAAATTCAAAATGACTTGATAAATATGGGCAACAAGTACAAACGTGTGGCTGACAGGAAATGTATGAATGGTCCGGACCTAAGAGTGGGTGATTCTGTGTGGCTGTCCACAAGAAACATTAAGTTGAAAGTTCCATCTTGGAAGTTGGGTCCAAGATTTATTGGTCCATATAAGATCACTGCCATCATTAATCCTGTAGCATTTCGTCTTGAACTTCCTCAGGCCCTGAAAATTTATAATGTGTTTCACAGACCTTTGTTGAAGAGATATGTTGAACCATTGAAGCCACCTCCCTTACCACC
The DNA here is from genome assembly GCA_900303285.1 of Rhinella marina. Lineage (NCBI taxonomy): Eukaryota > Metazoa > Chordata > Amphibia > Anura > Bufonidae > Rhinella > Rhinella marina. Next base: position 75,863 of record ONZH01023008.1, read on the forward strand.
CGCGCCTGTCATGGTGGACGGCAGTTTGGAATTCCAAGTCACCAAGATTATTGACTCTCGAGTTCTCCGTAGATCTCTTCAGTATCTTGTTCACTGGAAGGGTTATGGACCAGAGGAGAGGACGTGGGTACCGGCATCTGACGTGAATGCCAGTCGTTTGGAGAAAGCTTTTCACCGGTCTCATCTGGATAAAGTTGGTCCTGGGTGTCCGGAGGCCACCCGTAGAAGGGGGGGGGGGGTACTATCACGGACATTCCTGCAACAGGTATCAGGAGGTATGTCAGATTGGCAACCCGTGGGTTAAACTGACAGGTTCTCCTTTGGTTGTTTTGTTGCTGGCATTCACCACACCCTCCCCCTTCAGGTGTAGGTGTTTTTTTATCAATTATCTTTGTCTATTTAGTCTTAACAACAAGAACACGAGTACTAGATACTTTGATGTAGTATTAACTATTTTTTAATTGAATAACAAAGTATTTATTTAAGGAAGTATCTAGTATTCGTGTTCTTGTTGTTGTTAAGATATTTATAGAGTATTCCTGTTATATTGCTGTTGATATAGTGGTATATGTTAAATTATAATTTGTCAATTTAGTGTTGCTTCTCCCACCATGCTGTGCGGTCTATACTTTCTGTGGTGTTCGTGGTTTGCTGGTGTGTGTTTGTCTGTGGAGATCCCATTGCTGCCATTATCTTCAGGATAGTTAAGTGTCTTCTTTCCCTTTCGTTTATTTGTGCATATCTTCCCTGTGTTTAGGTGTTGGGCCCGAGGGGAGACTACTGTTCGTCCAGGTTGGTGGAGGAACAGTTTGTCTCATTCCAGTCACTGGCTTCAGGGTCCTTCGGGGACAGTTAGGGTCCCAGGTTTCCAGCGTATGAACTCGCCTACAATCTAGGCCTGTTCATACTGTTAGTAAGCTAGGACTGGAGTCAGGGTTTCAATAGGAGGTGGCTATCTGCCTTCACTAGTTCCAGGCCTAATCCCATTTCCTTTCCCCCCTCTTCCTCCTGTGCTTGGTGTGGAATATCCCCCCCCCCACACACCAGAGCGTGACAGCTATGTACACCTTTGGGGGCAATTTTTTATTATTATTGCATTATACTTATTTTGACCTAAAATCAAAATTGGTCTTTAATAACAATAGGGAATACTTTTTTGTGTACAGAGCTGAGAAGATGTACTAGCTACCTGTGGATTTTTTCTCAATTCCATCATCTGAGGAGCAGACGGACTGCTTATCTCTTCTCTCTGACCTTATAAACACTTATTAAAGCTCAATCCTTACCTTACTGATAAGAATGTGGCTTAAATAAGTGTTTATGACCTCTCAGTAGTTTACAGATAAGGGTAATTAGATGACTGGCACAAAGTGAAAGTACCAGTCACCCAGCTAGACTAACAGTGAGTCCTTTGTGACTGAACAGCTCAATATTTTTAATAAAGACCAATTGAAAATATGATTTTTAGCCAAAAATAAGTTAAATGCAATCATAAAAAATGACTCCAAAGGTGTATGTAGCCTTTAAAGGCCTTTCTTACATTAGCTAATGTTAGTTGAGTTCACCATCAAAAGGACACTTAGCAACAATGTTGTGAATGGCAAAACTGCAAGGAGAAAGCTACTACTCTCCAAAAAGAACATTGTTGCTTGTCTGCAGTTTGCTAAAGATCACCTGGACAAGGCTCTGGTGTTCAGTTTGTTGTTTCGCTGCATCTAGGCCAGGACGGCTTGCCATTATTAATAGAACAATACATTCTGAATTATACAGGCAAATTCTAAAGCAAAATTTAAGGTCATCTGTTCCTCAGTGGAATCTCAAGAGTACAGTGTTCATTTTAGGACAGAGTCAGATATCATAGTCAGTTATCAGAATAATGTCAGTGTGAGGCAAAATACTCACCCTGATACCTGACTCTGACACCGAATGTGGGTCAGTCAACAACCCTAAACACACAAGTTGTTCTACAAAAAAATGGTTAAAGAAGAACAAAGTTTAAGGAGTATTCTAGTTTTTAAGTTATTCGTATAATAGGAATACAGTATTCTAATATACATGTTTCAAAATTCTGCTTCCATACATTTCTTATATCAGACAGTTGATCCCTATATGCAGTAGAATGGTATAACCCATTTATGTATGTAGGCAAAAATTGAATGAGACTAGGCATGGCATAACTTCACTGGTAAGTATAATTGTGTACTTTTTTTTTTAAACAATGGTTTAACCCCTTCCGAACCCTTGCCGTACATGTATGACAGAGCGGGAAGTGAGTGGACCTCTGATTGCCTGATCAGTGACAGGGGCCTGCCCATTACTGACAGCTTGGCCCCTGTTGTATCCACTGGTATTGCTGAAAACTCCATTAACCCCTTAGATACCACTGTCAATGCATTGCAAGGAGCCGATGGGTTGAGAGAGGGAGCCCTCTCCCTATGTAAAACCCTTAGATGCGGCAGTTATATGTACCCTAAAATGGTACCAATGATAATGACACCTCAAAAACGTCACCTATCACTGTGTCCATACCAACCTTGTTTCTGCTTTCCTACTGTGTCCCAGACTAGTTTGAGTCACAATCCTGGATCATTACAAAAAAAGATAAAACTATTTTATTTATACTGATAAGATAATATGTAGCCAGTTAAGGTACAGTCAATTTTGTTGCCTAAAAAAGCTGATCATTGGGAGGGTCAAGCTGCACACAGATGGTTTTTCAGTGGTCTTAAATCAGGGGATTTGATTCACCAGGGCGAGTGCTTCATTTCTTATGCTGGCTTCTTATTTAGGTTCCCAGCAGGCTAATAGTGAACTCTTTCAATTTATACACCATATCGCTAGCCTTTGCAAATGCTGAGACAACCTCTTCATTAATCACTTTTATAGAGGTCTGAGGTCTATAATGCAGTAGGGTATGTGTAAAATAAATGTCATTGTGGATCACTTGCCCTATGTTCTGGCTGCATGGCTGTGGAATCCCTAATATGTGTGGCCACTTCTGGAGCACTCAACCTGAAATGGATGGACCCCAGCCACTCTGGAACATCGGATCTCTTGCTAGCTTTCCCTCTTTCCTTTCAGTAAAAAACCCCATTCTCCAGCATGTTTCGCCATCACCTGCTCATCGGGGAGTAGCATTTGAAGTAATAATATACGAGGTAGTGACCATGTCTCGCTGTCAGTGGCTTGCTTACTTTTAAAGGCAAAGCTCCTCCTATTCTGGTGGCTCTCCACCCACTCTACCTTAACATCCTAACTGTGGGCACTGCACTTACTGGAGCTTATGGAGGATGAGTGTTGTGCTTATCTTTAAGTTCACACACACACACACACACACTCACCTATGATTGGCTAAAGTTGGTGGCAAGCCCCCTGCTTCCCAAAAAGTGAAATAAAAACAATGTAAAGGTTGTATGTACCACCAAGTAGTACAAATAGTAATGCCAACTCATCCCACAAAAAATAAGCCCTCACATAACTCTGTTGATGCTGAAATAATAATAACAACGTATGATTGTCAGAAAATAGCTGTACTGGTACCTAAGAGGCTGTTTGAAAGCAACATGGCTCCCATAAACCAATCCATCAAAATCTGCGCTGCGGAAGCCAAAAGGTGGTCTTTTCTTTCTGAACCCAGCAGCATACCCAAACAGCAATTTATGTCCAAATGTATGGCATTTCTGTACCCAGTAGAACCCACCTAACAATTTAAGGTATGTGGTGTGTCTCGGATGGCGGAAGCTGGACACAACTTATTGAGCACGGAAATACCAGATCTGTGGAAAACTTGCAATTTTCATTTTGCATTGTCCCCTGCTCATTCATTTCTGCAAAATACCTGTGGTATCAAAATGCTCACTCCACCCCTTGATAAATAACCTAAGAGGCATACTTACTTTTTGGGGGGTTTCACTGTACAGTTACTTCAGAGTATCTGCAAATTTGATGTATCACCTACAAACCATTCCAAGAAAATCCAAAAGCCAAATGGCCCTCCTTCCCTTCCACATTTTTGGCATTTCTGTACCCAGTTGAACCTGCCTATCAGTCTAACCAGCTGGGCATATTGGGGACTGAAATGTGGAAAAAAATTTATGCCACTGTGCATTCATTTATGCAAAATACCTGTGGTGTCAAAATGTTCACTCCTAATACATTAAGGGGCAGAGTTTTCAAACTTGGTTCACTTCTTGGGGGTTCCATTTATTATTTTACCCCAAAGTCTGTACAGTTATCAGCACAAGCTGTGTAAATCACCACGTTGGACATCAAAATGCACATGGTGCTCTTATACTCCTGAGCCCTCTAATACATTTGGGTGAAAGAATAGGGTCACATGTAGGGTGTTTCTAAAACCAGGAAACACAGCTTAATAATTATGAGTGCTTATTTTTCATACTGGAACATGGTGGGGATATCATATTAGGCACTGAAATGTCATATCTGTGGAAAAATTGCAATTTTCAGTTTGCACCATCTGCCGCACGTTCATTTTTGTAAAACACCTGTGGGGTCAAAATGCTCACAATACCCCTTGGTAAATTCTGTAAGGGGTGTGGTTTCCTTCACTTAATGGAGATTTTCTTTTTTTTACTTCACCTGACCCTCTGCAGTTGTTGGCCAGTGCTGTATAACTCACCAAACTAGTCTTGAATTGCACATGGTGCTCTTTCTCTTCTGAACCCTGCACTGTGCACCAGTTCAAGAACACACAGGGGGTATTGTCATTCTCAGGAAAAATTATGTAACAAAATTTGGTGTGCTCATTCTCCTATTACCACTTGTGAAAATGAGACATTTGAGTTGAAAAGTACATATAAGGCCTCATGCACACGACTGTATTTTTGATCCGTGTCCAATCAGCATTTTTTGTGGATCACACACGGACCCATTCATTTCTATGAATGTTCTAATTTTAAATAATTCTATGACGCACCAGTGGGGTCAAGCCAATCACTATATTCCAAGGGGAATTCATTGAGGGTTTAGTATCCAAAATGGGGTAACTTTTGGGGTTTATACACTTTACTGATACCACAGGGGCGCTGAAAATGTGACATGGCACCCAAGAGCCATTCCAGTCACATCTTCTAACCCCTGCTGTATTTAGGAGAAAATGGGTAACCAGTTATGGGGTGTTTTTTTCCTGTTACCCCCTTGTGAAAATGAAATATGTGGGGCTAAGGCAACATTTTATTGGAAAAAAATGTAATTTTTCATTTTCATAGCCAAGTGTCTCTATATCCTATGAAACCGCAGTATGGTCAAAACAAACACTACACTCCTTGATAAATTTCTTGAGGGGTGTAGATTCAAAATGAGGTCAATTTTGGGTGTTTCTACTCCAGGAGTACCTAAGAGACTCTTCAAACCTGACATGGGACCTAAAAAACCATTCCAGCAAAATTTGCCCTCCAAAAACCATACTGTGCTTCTTCCCTTCTGAACACTGCGGTGTGGTCAGGCAATGTTTTATGACCACATATGGGATGTTTCTGTAAACTGCAGAATCAGGGTAATAAAGGGTTAAAAAGTTTCTAATATCAGTTTTGAATAATACAGTGATATGGTGCAAAATCACCACTGCTTTTGTTGTACCCAAGCTCCACTCATTTCTGTGGCCAGCCTCTCCCTCGATACTTTGATTGACAAGGCCCGCAGTGGCAAAGCAATGAGGGAGTGGCTGGCCACAGAACGAGCAGAGTTTGGGTGCAACAAAAGCAATGGTGATGTCTTTATTGCACCAAAGGCCCAATTTGTATATTAAGAAAACGTATGTTAACTCAGGAACAGTGCCATGGATCAACAAAAGAAAACCACTGTTTTTAATCAGGTGAACCACAGCTATGTGTCTATGCAAACATTTAGATAGGGAACTCGCTGGTGACAGATTTCCTTTAACAAAGTTTCCACCACAAATAATTCATAATAAAAACATAAATAAAAATAATAAAAAGACACAACATAATTCATTTTTAAGAGCATAAATTTATTCACTTTATAGAATCCTAAGTATCCAGAATTTCAATAGCATAAGGTGTGCACTTTTTGCTGGTTGCATAACTAATACAGAACCTTTTTTTAATACTAACTGTTTAATTAAATTAACAGCAATTCTGGAAGACAAACTCAGTTGATAGAAAATATAAAAATTTTACTGTACAAAATTTTACATCACATTCAAAAAGATACGTGTCCATTACACCATAGTACAGACTCCATTTACATAGCACTGAAGTCTCAGCCAGTAGAGTAGTATTGTACAGCCAAAATAAACATTGTCCACATTTACAGGTCTAAAAGGGTACAGATTTTACAGTGCTAGTCACTCCCTTACAACACCACAAGAAGGAATATTACTAAACAGTCACATTTAACTTAGTGGTCCTTTTAAAAAACACTTCTAAGAAAGAAAAAGGTAAAAATATTTTTAAAAAACTGGATAAAATCAAGACACTAGTGCATCAAGCCAAACGCAAAGATAAAACTGAATCATAAAACAGAAGCCACTGGTATATTATATTGTCAGTCATGGGCACTCTGCTGTCAAGTTTTTGTATTTTTCAGAAGCGATAAAACATTGTCTTTGCTCACCTGTCTACAGACACTTGCTGGCCATGGCACCAAACTTTTAACTCATTACTGATAGATCATACCGTACATAATAACTCATCAATAAAGGGAAAGTTCCTCAGTAGGCATTCATCATCTATGTCCAACAGCCCCATAGACAGTGAATGAAGTGAGAGGGTGCATGCTTGCCCTTCGTTCCATTTAAATTCCTCCTCACTACAATCTTACAGTAGGGAGAATGATGGCCTCAGGACCCCATTCTAGTTGTTAGTACGATTCCCAGCAGTGGAGTCCCCAACAATAAGACATTTATCATCTATCCTGTGGATAAAATATTAGTTTTCAATATTTTATTATATTTAATATTTTATTACACAGGGCCTAGGGACTCTAAACACTACTACTATAGGGAAACTTCCATTTTTTTCTACTTCCCCTATTTCCATTCCTAACTAAAAGTAGCTTGGTGAAAAGCGAGGTCAAGTATTCTAGAAATCTTGCCTAGATTAGAATTATATTCTGGTTGAGACTTTTGGATGACTTTACTAACCATATTTGAGGCAGATGAAATCAGCCATTGCTACAGTGAAAGTGACAGATCTTAATGCTGTTGTCTTCTTGGGAACCCCTGACCTGGTTCTAGTAGAGTCCGCTTGGGAAGCACTGGTCTGTTACATGCCTGCATTTAGCTAACTAGCCCTACAAATGAGAAGTGGTATAATAGGTTTAAGCAGTATTGTACATTAAATACAACACAATATATACAGTAAGATCGCTGCCTTCACTGGTAAACACACACCTTAAAGGGGTTGACCCATGATAAATATTTTAAAGTTGTCAAACCAGCACCTGGATCTGAATTATTTTGCAATTGCATGTAATTAAAAATTTAGCACAGCCACTGAGTTAATCAATGAAATCTATCTGTACGGCGGCACCTACTTTTTTTTTCTTATTTCCGAGCCTCACATGCTCAGTTTCATGCTCCAGCTGCCTTCTGAGTTGTGATAGGGAGAGAGCTGCAGCAGAAAGGACACCCCCCCCCCTTACCTGCAGCAGAAAAGACACTTCCCTTGAGCTGCCAGTTTTATATAAAGCACTAAACCCTTTTTGGTATTAATGTCTTAACTTTAACATCAGTCCCTGTATGCTCTACTGATCCATTGCCTTGTAAAGTGTGTTTTGCCATCTGATTGCTGGAGAGCAGTGAATATGTGTTGGGGTAACTATTGGCCTGGAACATTGGTGTGATTTATGCTCACTTTGCAGCCTGTATGAAAGGTAAGCGCAAGACTGAGTGAGTGGAGTAAATAAAACCCTTGCAGTCAGTCCTGCATCACGTGCTAGGGCGGTAAGTACGTAACATGACCCTTTAAGAACTGACTTAAGAAAGCAGTGGTTTTATTTGTTTCATCTCAGAATTTTGAAAACTATAAATTAATTTTTCTATTGAAGTATCCAAACGAGAGCTTCTTTATAAATATTTGTAAATTATTTTTTGAGGGTAGGGATATAAAAAACAGCAATTATACCATTATTTTTGAGTAGGATATAAGACACCTTAACTTTATTCTTTGGGGTAGAAAGGTTATGGCAATATTAGCATCTTGGGGTACCTCAAACTTTTTGATGATCTTTTATTCTTTTTTTTGTTGCAGTATAAACGAAAAAGAACCAATTCTGACCAGATTTTTTTTTTTTACAGAATAAAGTATATTGTAACAGGAAAAATGTATTTCTGGAATTCTTTATACAAGTATGGTGGTGCTACACTATAACTTCTGGATCTCAAAAGAAGTTTCACTCAGACAATTTTGGCTCTTCAAAGAAAGGTCTGCTACTCACACTACTCATTTTAGGATATTACCTTTGTGATTTTTACGTTCCTGCAGAGTTCACTAATAAAACTTTTCATATGTTTTATATAACAGATGCCCAACTAGACTTCAATAAAATTGTCTGGTTGGTGCACTATTTTATGACTTGTTAGTAGATTAACAAAAGCCTTTCACACACTTTATACATAAAACAGAGTAGCAGACTAAAAGTGGCCGCACTCATAAAAGTAGGTTGATAATTGAATAACCATTAAAGGGCATCTGTCAGCAGATTTTTATCTATGAAATTGGCTGACCTGGTACATGTGCACTTGGCAGCTGAAGGCATCTGTGTTGCTCCTATGTTCATATTTGCCATTACTGAGAAAAATGAAGTTTTAATATATGTAGATGAGCCTTTGGGAGCAACAGGGTAGTTGCTGGTATACCTAGAGGCTCTGCTCTCTCTGCAACTGCTGCAACCTCTACATTTTGATTGACAGGGATCAAGTTTACACCGCCTGGCCCTGTCAATCAAAGCGCAGAGGGTGCGGCAGTTGCAGAAAGAGCGGAGCCTCTAGGTGTAATGGCAATGCCCCAGCTGCTTTTAGAGGCTCATTTGCATTTATAATACATCATTTTTCTGAGAAATGTGGGCACACATGAACACGGGACTAACACAGATGTCTTTAGCTGCCAAGTACACGTGCTGGTTAGCTAGTTTTATAGGTACAAATCTGTTGACAGATGCTCTTCTAACGAATGATTGATTGGTGAACGACTCTTCTGTCATATTGGGAATTACATATTTGGAATTACTGGTGGCCATAAATTTTTAATGATATAGGGAAAAGGATGAACAATTTTTCTGGAAACATCCTTTCATGGATAGATAAATTATAGACTAGTGACAATCAGCCAAAAACTTTAAAAATGGCCGACTTCTTTCCAGGTGATAAATATCATGGTTCGTTGTTACATTTCAACTTACGAACAATCATTTTGGTTGAAACTTGAAATCATCCATTTTGATCAACTTCAGATTAACGTGTATTGCCACCGTAACATGGAATACAAAGTTCTGACAATGTCAAGCAAAAGTATTTTCTTTCTAATGATAGCAATGGACAGTAATCAAAACTATAATACTAAACCTAAAGAAAGTGTTCTCAGATTGTTTAGGAGTACAGTGCCTTCTTAATTGTTGTCTCTACCCTGGATCAGGCATTATGCAAAATAACCATGGAGCCCCAGTTAGGGGTCTACAACACAGTGAAAGCCAGATATCCCTCAACTGGCTTAGGTTTTCCCCCGTCACAACCCTAAAGCTTGTAAAAGAGGGGGATCTTGACATAGGGGCCACTTAATATGGTGGATTTGGTGATCTCTGTAATGGGGACACCCCTTTGCTTGGTTTTCCTTGAGGGATATCTGGCTTTCACTGTGTTGTAGACCCATAACTGGGTCTCCATGGTTATTTTGCATATTACTGTTTCCCAGGAAGCTTTACACTTTGGATTGCTGTGTTGAGACTCTTAAATGAGGCTGCACTGTGTTTTTTTCTAGCTGGTCTCCCTGAGATCAGCTATTGTTTTGACTGGATCAGGCATTGCCACAGAATATATTTCTTACTACAGTGTATACCTTGTGAATTTTGAGAAATATCTTCTGTGTTAAAGGTATAAGAAACTCTAAAAAGAGCTAAGCATTCACAAAACTATAAAAGTAGCCAAACAAGGGAACACCCTTCTAAGGCCTCTTTCACACTAGCGTTAGCATGGATCCGGCACCTAAAGGGTGCCAACGGATCCGTGCTAACACTGATATTGGGACAGCAATACATACATACTTACATACTCCAGCCCGGGACGCCGGCAGCACGTCTTCATGCGCCTCCTGCGCGCAGTGATGACGATTCCCGACAGCGCCCCCTGCCTGGAGTATGTGAGTATGTATGTGTACAGTCATGGCCAAAAGTTTTGAGAATGACACAAATATTATATTTTCACATGATCTGCTGCCCTCTGGTTTTTATGTGTGTTTGTCAGATCTTTTTATCACATACAGAAATATAATTGCAATCATATTATGAGTAACAAAAGCTTATATTGACAGTTAGAATGAGTTAATGCAGCAAGTCAATATTTGCAGTGTTGACCCGTCTTCTTCAGGACCTCTGCAATTCTCCCTGGCATGCTCTCAATCAACTTCTGGACCAAATCCTGACTGATAGCAGTCCATTCTTGCACAATCAATGCTTGCATTTTGTCAGAATTTGTAGGTTTTTGTTTGTCCACCCGTCTCTTGATGATTGACCACAAGTTCTCAATGGGATTAAGATCTGGGGAGTTTCCAGGCCATGGACCCAAAATTTCTATGTTTTGTTCCCTGAGCCATTTAGTTATCACCTTTGCTTTATGGCAAGGTGCTCCATCATGCTGGAAAAGGCATTGTTGATCGCCAAACTGCTCTTGGACGGTTGGGAGAAGTTGCTCTCGGAGGACATTCTGGTACCATTCTTTATTCATGGCTGTGTTTTTAGGCAAGACTGTGAGAGAGCCGATTCCCTTGGCTGAGAAGCAACCCCACACATGAATAGTTTCAGGATGCTTTACAGTTGGCAGAGACAAGACTGGTGGTAGCGCTCACCTCGTCTTCTCCGAATAAGCTGTTTTCCAGATGTCCCAAACAATCGAAAAGGGGATTCATCAGAGAAAATGACTTTACCCCAGTCCTCAGCAGTCCACTCCCTGTACCTTTTGCAGAATATCAGTCTGTCCCTGATGTTTTTTCTGGAGAGAAGTGGCTTCTTTGCTGCCCTCCTTGAGACCAGGCCTTGCTCCAAGAGTCTCCGCCTCACAGTGCCTGCAGATGCACTCACACCTGCCTGCTGCCATTCCTGAGCAAGCTCTGCACTGCTGGTAGCCCGATCCCGCAGCTGAAACACTTTTAAGAGACGGTCCTGGCGCTTGCTGGTCTTTCTTGGGCGCCCTGGAGCCTTTTTGGCAACAATGGAACCTCTCTCCTTGAAGTTCTTGATGATGCGATAGATTGTTGACTGAGGTGCAATCTTTCTAGCTGCAATACTCTTCCCTGTTAGGCCATTTTTGTGCAGTGCAATGATGACTGCACGTGTTTCTTTAGAGATAACCATGGTTAACAGAAGATAAACAATGATGCCAAGCACCAGCCTCCTTTTAAAGTGTCCAGTGGTGTCATTCTTACTTAATCATGACAGATTGATCTCCAGCCCTGTCCTCATCAACACCCACACCTGTGTTAATGGAGCAATCACTGAAACAATGTTAGCTGGTCCTTTTAAGGCAGGGCTGCAATGATGTTGAAATGTGTTTTGGGGGATAAAGTTCATTTTCTAGGCAAATATTGACTTTGCAAGTAATTGCTGTTAAGCTGATCACTCTTTATAACATTCTGGAGTATATGCAAATTGCCATTATAAAAACTGAAGCAGTAGACTTTGTAAAAATTAATATTTGTATCATTCTCAAAACTTTTGGCCATGACTGTATGTATGTATGTCTGTATGTATTTCTGGATTTCTGTGTAGCCGGATCCGGAATGACCCCCCATTGCAAGTCAATGGAGGACAGATCCGGATTACTGGTGTGTCACACCAAACGGATCCGTCCCCATTGACTTGCATTGGGGGTCATTCCGGATCCGGCTTGGTGCGGATGCCTGGACCGGAGAGAAAACCGCATGCTGCGGTTTGTTCTCCGGTCTGAAGACGGAACGGAATGCTTTCAGGAGCATTCCGTTGTCTTCAGTTCAGTTTTGTCCCCATTGACAATGAATGGGGACAAAACTGAAGCGTTTTTTTCCGGTATTGAGCCCCTATAACGGAACTCAATACCGGAATTTAAAAACGCTAGTGTGAAAGTAGCCTTCGAGGTTTCCACACTGTTTATTTAACGACTAGTACTTCAGACATATATATGGGTATAACTATATCTGCAGTACCTGGTATGGGGTCCACTCAGGTCCAAGAACACTGTACCTTTTTGTGTAACATATATGGTGGTACAAACCCTTCTAATGCAAAGGGATTTTATGAACTCTTGCTAGGCACTCTCCCACATATTATAGCTACAGCTTTCCATTATGTGAAGGTGGGACTCCAGGTCAATTCTGGAACCATATAGACTGGCTTTTCTGAGGTCACCTACATATTGGGGGTACAATTCTTATCTAATTATCCCCATTTTTCACATATGTTAGCATTATAAGTCAGGCTTATGGAAGTGTGAAACAGGCTTGCAACATTTCAGTATGGCCGTTAGAGTACAGTTTGGTAATACATTATGGAAGAAGGCGAGTGTGAAATACAGTATAGATAACTGAAATGTATTCTCATTTAAAAGAGATAAGATCAATGAGAATCTAAAATAAAAGAAGGATGGTTCAGAGTAAAAGTCTTGTGAGAAGTTAGGTAAAAGCAGGGGCGTCGCTAGGGCATTTTATCCGGGGCCAGGGCCCCGAATCAAACTGCCACTGCCCCGAACCTCGGGACTGGTGGAGACTGGCTGGCAGCTGCGCAGTGCTGCACTGCGATATTACCTCTATCAAGCATGAGCTGAGCTTATGTTACATTGATTCTCCTGGGCTGGCTCAGCTTAGTTCACTTCACTCGCTGGGGAAGGACCTCCGGACGTCACACTATCATGTGACATATCTAGGTCACATGGGTCGGCAGCCGGCGCGCTCTGCAGTAGGAAGGTTATGGATGGCTGCTCAGCAGCCTTTATAGCAGTGAGAAGGGAGAGAGGATCTGTCTGCCTGAGAGGTAGATGTGAATCCTGTGGAGGGGCAGACAATTCTATGAGGTGGGATTGTATGATGGAGGAAGGGGGGGCAGATGTTGGGGATTGTATACTGGGGGGGCGACTGTGGGGGATTGTATGTTGGGGGGGTGACTGTGGGGGATTGTATGCTTGGGGGGGGCAACTGTGGGGGATTATATGCTTGGGGGGGGGACTGTGGGGGATTGTATGCTGGGGGGACAACTGTGGGGGATTGTATGCTGGGGGGCAACTGTGGGGGATTGTATGCTTGGGGGGGACAACTGTGGGGGGTTGTATGTTTGGGGGGGGCAACTGTGGGGGATTGTATGTTTGGGGGGGACAACTGTGAGGGATTGTATGCTGGGGGGGTAACTGTGGGGGATTGTATGTTTGGGGGCAACTGTGGGGGATTGTATGCTTGGGGGGCAACTGTGGGGGATTGTATGCTTGGGGGGCAACTGTGGGGGATTGTATGCTGGGGGGCAACTGTGGGGGATTGTATGATGAGGGGGTGACTGTGTGGGATTGTATGCTGGGGGGGCAACTGTGGGGAATTGTATGCTGGGGGGGCGACTGTGGGCGATTGTATGCTGGGGGGGGCGACTGTGTGGGATTGTATGCTGGGGGGGCGACTGTGGGGGATTGTATGCTAGGGGGGCGACTGTGGGGGACTGTATGATGAGGGGGCGACTGTGTGGGATTGTATGCTGGGGGGACAACTGTGGGGGATTGTATGATGAGGGGGCGACTATGTGGCATTGTATGGGGGGGCGGCTGTGTGGGATTGTATGGGGGGCGACTGTGTGGGATTGTATGGGGGAGGGGCAGCATTCTGTTTTGCATTCCATCATAATAGACGTCTATGCACATTTCAACACAGTGGGCTTGTGCCCCGGATGTTTTCACACCCTAGCAACGCCCCTGGGTAAAAGATATGTACAATCCAAAAGAAAAAAAAGATAGCTAACATGTATGCTTCTAGAATAAAAGTTTTGCAAGTGTGAATTACTGGCAGATGACAAAGTAATCGAATGATTGGCTATAAATGCTACCATGTACTATTCTTGTCCTCTTCCATATATCCATAGAAACTGATGAGAAATGTTTTATAAGAACTTTACTTTCTACAGCTGTCCTCATAGGGTGACCTTGATGCCATGCCTGCAACCGTACTGATCTAAAGTGGCCAATGGAAGCACAAATCTGAAGATAATACCTTTGTTGAGCTCCAAAGTCATGTGGCCATTGGCTGCCATGGGTGGGTGAGGTTGCAGCTATTGCATCGCAGTTGCCCAGTGGAGACTCAGGCTAGAAGTCTATTAGAAATGAAGAGGTTGAAGGTATCATCATGAAAGAACATGTATCATCACTGTTAGAGAGACAAAGGACAAATGTTCAGTTGTAAGAGTTGTAACTGATATTAAATGTGTCATTTGAGATAAGGGGATGTACAACATGGAGCTCACCACTGTCAGTGAAATTATGCCAGGGGGTTGCCTGGCATGGAGATGTGACTGTTTTGCGACTTTTTTGCACATGATAAATGAGACTTAAAGGCTATGGGGGCAATTTTTTTATGATTGCATTTTACTCATTTTGGGCTAAAAATCATTTTTTCAATTGGTCTTTATTTTTAAAAAATTCAGATGTTCTGTCACAAAGGGTTTACTCTTTTTCTAGCAGTGTGAATCCTACTTTCACTTTGTGCTGTCATCTAATAACCCTTATCTCTAAATTACTAAAAGGTCATAAACACTTATTTAAGCCACATTCTTATCAGTAAGATAAAGATTGTGCTAGCTATAATGAGTGTTTATAAGGTCAGAGGTCAGTTTAGCTAGCTGATGGAACAGAGAGAAAATTCAGAAGAAGCTCACCAAATCTGGCAAAAATATCACACGCCACATCTTGTGACATTTTTACACCACAAAACTGGTGTAGATCTGATAAATGATCCCCCATTTGTTTTTTTACATATTCCTATCATTAAAGGGAGTCGGTCACCTCATTTTCACCTATATAACTAACAACAGTGCCCCACAGAAGATTGGATACAAATCCCAGACATACCTGTGTGCACTTTGTGTCTGTATTCTATGTCCAGAAAAAGCACTTTTATTCTGCAGGAAAACAGCTCCCAAGTGCCCGGCTGAAAGTGAAACTAAAAACGGCTTTCTCTCCCGACTCGATTTCTAACAGCTGTATCTTCTGATATACTGGATATAATGCTGTGATTTTGGTATCATTTTAAAGCTTGGAATGTCAGCTTTCAAAGAAGGTCAGAACCATTTTCTATCTGATACCAATCCCAAGATATGAGTAGCTAAAGCAGCCTTCCCCTCTTCAGTCTGGTTTGCTTTGAGCACTTGCAGCAGCAGAGCCGGGCACTTGGGAGCTGTTTTCCTGCAGAATAAAAGTGCTTTTTCTGGATATGTAAAACAGACACAAAGTGCACACAGGTATGTCTGGGATGTGTCTGCAATCTTCTGTGGGGCACTGCTGTTAGTTATATAGGGGAAAATTAGGTGACAGGCTCCCTTTAAAGCTTAGTGGCTCTGAATATTAGCCCAAAGATGATAATGTGCTGTGTTGCTTAATATTTTGGAAAATGGCAGTGCGACTTATAATACGGATACTAATGAACGCTTTTATTATGGAAGCGCTGTAGTATTACTCACCGCTCCCTGGTCTTCAGCCGGATGCCCACTGTGTCCTGACAGTGTACAGCATGAGGAAGTAATGCATGTAAGCACACACTATGACCTGATGCTGTGCGCTGTCAGGTCACAATGCAGAGCAGCAGGAAGAGCGAGCTTGACCTCTCGAGTGGCAGCACCATCCACAGCAGAAGAGGTTTTATTTATTATGTTGTCTAATCTGAGGTCTGATAAAGGTTATAAGGGTCCACATGAGACTATGGTCTGATTAACATTGGGGGTCTTCTCTTTGGTCTGATTAACATTGAGAGTGTGATCTGAGGTCTGATGAAGATTGAGGGTCTGATCTGAGGTCTGGGAAAGTTGGGTGACAGACAGTAAATGCCATATTGGTGGTCATCCAGCTTTTCTAGGTAGAGATTGTAAATCTTATGTTCACAGGGGATTTAAGTCTGATGAAGATTAGAAATTTTTTTTCTCCTCAAAATCCTAATTGTGTCTTATGGAGCAAAAAAATATGGTATTTATCTTTTGATCTTCATTGATCATGCCACTGTAATAATTGTCATTACTGGCACAGCAACAGGTAATTGTGCTGCTGATAGTGGCATTAACATAAGGCACTGCAACAATGGTGATACTGGACCTGCAAATATCGTATATAGATAAACATGTCCATCAAATCCCCAGTCATAACTTTTCGAACCAGCAATTGTTTGTTGATGGTTTGAAAAATCATAGTGTATTAACCCACTTTTAGGACCTGATTTATGACAGACCGGTGACGTATGCTGGTCTTTCATGACTACATGCGCTGCAGGAGGCATCGCCTAATTTATGACGAGGCATACGCCTCATCAAAATATTAGCCGCAGCCTTCGGCAGTACGTGTCCCTGGACTGAGATCTACTCAAGCCCTAGATATAGTATGTGTCATTCTTCTTCTTCTTCTACACCAGAAAACTGTCAAAGAAGATAAATCCGGCAGGGCCGCCTCTCCCTCATCACGCCCCTTGGCAAAGGCAGTAGAGAAAGGCCACTTGCGCCAAAATGTTTGTGCAAGTGGTGTTGAATAGGTTGAAATGTGCAGTTTGCAACTTTTTCATGCCAGAAAAAGGGCCAAAATATATGATAAACTAGGCCCTTATCTAAAACATGGAAGGGAACCTGTCAGCTCTTCTGACCATGGTAAACTGCTAACACCACTAGGTAGGTGTTGGGGATAGAAGTACAAACATACCTTTTATGACGTTTTTACTAGTAAAATTAGGAACTTATTTTTCTGCCAGATTCTGCTCCTGTGCATTGGAGGCGGAGCTTCACTGTCAAGTGCTCTCTGTATTGTATTGCTTCATAGCCCCTCCCTTCTGTTCTGAGTGATGGTTGTAGTGGTCTCCTAGACAGATGCTACAGCTGTCAATCAAAGCTGAGAGGAGGGCTGTGGAGCAGCTCAGTGCAGACAGCACTTCACAGTGCAGCTCTGTCTCCAAGGCTCTTGCAGGAGCAGAACCTGGCAGAATAAGAAGTCACATTCGCACTACTTCTGATGATACTAACTTCATAAAAGGTATATATATAATATCGAGTGGTAACCTGAACAGCAAGTGTCATGGTTTGTCCAAAACTGAAAGAAAGTCTTTATGCAGTGAACCTAACTCTTCTTGTTACCAACTAAACCTATGAGTACTGTATTTAAAAGTGTCCATCATAGTGGACACAGATGAACTTGACAGCAGAGGTGTCTCATTTTATATTGCCTCTTGAGACATTATGGCTTAGGAATTAACTATTTTATCATATTTGGAGTGACATGAAAAATTCCCTAGAACCACTTCAATGTAATTCTGTAGCTTATAAAGGATAAAAAGTAGGAAGTCAGTCACATTTATTCAATTTCATCGACACAACTCACATGCCTAAATTCATATGTAAACACAAAATCAGCAGGTAGCTTAAGCCATTCAGCACTGGTAGGGGTAAGCAAGGCACCTGCTCTGCTCCTGTACAGTACGGAATCGATTAACTTAAAAATTCATTAAAAGAAGTGGAAAAAAGCAAATCCATTACAGGGAGTCATCACTGGCTGCTATTCCAATCTCTGCCGGCTGCTGTAGTACTA
The DNA here is from genome assembly GCA_900303285.1 of Rhinella marina. Classification (NCBI taxonomy): domain Eukaryota; kingdom Metazoa; phylum Chordata; class Amphibia; order Anura; family Bufonidae; genus Rhinella; species Rhinella marina. The sequence continues at coordinate 93,831 of ONZH01023008.1, forward strand.
AGCGTGAATATCACTTTCAGACATCTCACAGCTTATTAGATTTTTTGGTTACCCTGCTCCAGGACTCCCAGGCCAAACCTTTCAAAACGGGGGATACTTTTGCTACTGTTAATGCTAGAAGAAGGGGAATAAAACAAACATGTCTAAGTTAGACCAGTTAAAACATTTCAGTTTGCACTTCATCCACAATACATACCTAATATCATTGATTATGAGATTGTCCAACAAGAGAACAGCATTCAGGCCCAACAGACCAGTATAAGGTTATTTCCCAATGACAAAATGGTTATTTATAAGGGTTTTAAAACAAGGAACCACATGTATGTGAAATATTATATTTTTATACTTGATTGAAACATTTGATGCTTGCTCAACTGTGATATAATAACTATAATGTGACCTCCCCACCTTTCAACATTGCATCGGTCACTCTGACAAAATAATCAGGTGTTCTTACTGTACTTCCCTTTACTACAGAAGAGGAAGCTACGTACTATTGAGTGGAAATAAAAGCTATCTGTAAAGACAGTTCAATGCAAACACTGTAGCTTAAGGAGGAAGTATAAACCATGTACGTGGTGGGAGGTTATCACTCTGGATACTGCTGATCCTCACATACAAAAACTTGTCCAAATAAATATCAATTTTCATTTAGTGGAATGTAATCCGAGTCTGACTGTGCTATAGATGTGACCATCATCACTAGGGTCAATACTAACACCCAAAACATAAAAAGTGGGTACATAAGTCCAAAGCTCAGTGCTGGATAATAGGATATTATGGCATAAATTATTGACATTGTGCCGTTCCTTGATGGACAATCCTAAAAAAACAGACACACAAAGACTAAAAAAGTGCTGATTAGAAGGACACAGACGTAAAGCACCCAGTGCAATGAATCCACTAAAATGCTGGTAACCCTAGTTTAGAAAAAGTTACTGCTGGACCATAGCGCTTGAGTAACTAGAAACACAGATAATCCTATGGTTAGTGCCAAGTAGATTTCTTGCAGTCAGAATTGGTTATTCAAGCAAACAGCCCACACCGAGAGAATAGCAGGCAAGGAAAAGATCAAAGCGGCAGATACATCCAAGGGTTAAAAGGGTTTTCTAATATTGGTGATTATTTGTTTTGTGGATGGAAGGTAAATGTCCACGAAGCTGTAGATTAGCAGAAGATGCATGGAAGCATGCAAGGCAGAGCTCAGTTAGATGACCAGCAGCTATAACCTACGAGGAGGAGAAAACACAGTTAATCAACAGTTCTTAATGTTAAAAGAACAAAACGACTCAAAGAAGGAAGTCATATTAGTAATGTCACAACACAGTTATAAAAGACAAGTTTGGTGGTTTATAGAGAAAAGAAACGGACATGACATGCCAATATTCCTGCATGGATTTGATTAAAAAATCTTGTAAGGCTAGGGATCCACAGAGATGAGCTTATAAAAATCAGAGAAAATTGGACATCAGTTCAGATTTTTTCAGATATTTGCAAGGTGCACTGTAACTTTTTCTTCCCATAGAGAAACATTAAGTCACCCACGAGTCGTGGTAATGCAGTGATTTTATCATGACTAAGCCTAAGCCTACGTTCAAAATCACTCCAAAACAGTTAAAATAGAGTGACTTTTTGTAAAGGGAAAGCAGAACCTGATTCAGAGCCTCTCTGCTTTTTAGGATTAGAAACCTGCACAGTCATTATGTTTCACATTATGCCTATTTCTGGAACTATTCAATGCTGGTCACTGAATGAGTAGAAATGTAATTCCAGTTATAAATAGTGTAAACCATGCAGCTGCCATGACTCTGGATACAGGAGGGGCATTTTATGTTACTACATTACAAGATTACTTTATACATATATTCTGTTGGGACAAGTCTTAGCTTAAACATAAGCTAAGCTTTATACAAGACAAGGAATCTAATAACTAACCCCACATTTTCTTTAAATGTATATTTAAGCAATGATATATTACCTAGAACTTATAAAACAAGGTGCACAGAATACAGGGGAGATGAGGAATTAACCTGCCCATTTATTTGTTGGTAACGGGGCAGTGGATGTGAAAACCATGATGGTAGAATTGACCCTTCATGTAAAAATTGTTCCAGTGTCTACTGAGAGTACATGCAAGGTAAATACATGTCATATGGGGTATAAGTGGTACAGAAGGAAAAAAAGCAGAAAGAAGGCAGAAAAAAAGAATTGACAATGTAAATGGATTCAGAGACATCCAAAGTGGTGTGCCAGGGCCCACAGCAGGATCATGGAGGATGGAAAGAGGAATGGCAGCGATGAAATCAGCACAAATTAAAATTCATGGGGAAAGAAGGTAAAAAAAAAGAATTAATTACATTGCCTTAATTGTCTAGAAATGTACAGACAGATATAGCAGTTCTACAGAACACCAACTGAACATGAATAAAAGTTGTTTTCAACTACGTTTCATACTAACTGTAAATTTAAAGGGGTTGTGAAGTGGCAGAATATGGATGTACTGAAGTATTGATGTCCTATCCTCAGGAAAGGTCATCTATATTAGATCTGCGGGGCTGAACCTCTGGCAATCCCACTGATCAGCTGTGTTCTCTTCAATGTTCAACTGCATGCCCCCCGATCTGATATTGATCAGATATTAATAATCAATATTATGCCATTGTACAACCTCTTGCTAACTTAATGCTGTTTGTTACAGAATTTCAATATACTGGACAATACAAATTACTTTATCATATGATGGCCTTGAAATGGGCCTGCGCCCATATATTAAAAATATCTAACTGAATAGAAGATTTTCTTACTAGAATGGATAGTAGCAGACATTATAGCCTCTTGACAAAGCTCGGCTTTAGGTAAAGATCCCCTTCATTGCAATGTTACAGTATACTTGTCCTTCTGACAATCTAGAGACCAGATGAAATCCAAGACACTGGATAATTATCTTTGAGGGTACCTAACTAACTTTACAATCGTCAAAGTGGGGATAAGACCGTGAAATACTCACTCTGCGGATTTCCAGAAGTGACCTGGATGTGACAACCTTCGGTTAAGTTTTGGCAGCTTTTCTAACATGTCCATAAGGATTGTAAAGCTTGGTCTTTCATTAAAATCAAAGGCCCAACATGCAGCCAGAATCTCCTGTATAACATAAAAGTGAAGAATTAAAATATTTCAAAAGAGATATTGGATTTTAAGACAACTGTGTCACCACAGACAACTACTTTAAAACTGGAGCTTCCATGGGTCCAGTTCCTAATTTAAACTGGACGTGTGGGCAGCTAGACATTTCCCCAGAGCAGGGGTATATATAGTACAATACGTTTGCCCTTCAGATGAAAGACCATCCATGCAATACACAGATGACTCAAGTCTGCCAGGGTGGCTCTCCTTTTCAGGCTCATAGAGGTAGGTGGAATCCCCACTATGATGTCCATAAGCCTCATGGGGTATACAGAGAGGTTGTCTTTAAGAGACAACCACTCTGGCAAGTGAAAATTTCAAAACTTCATTCACACCTTTAAAATATACTTACAGTGACCTCTTTTCCCAGACTTATAGTAGACAGCACTTGCTTCACACCTTCACCACTCCCAACTTGCCAGATAAGAGCCTCGGTTGCTTGACTTTTGAATGGCCAATCCCGAGCTTGAAGTTCATACCATACAGTCCTAAAAAATATAACAATAGCTATAACAATACTGAACCTTCTATAAATGTATATTCAATGCATTCTGAGTCTTTAAACCTTTTCAATTTTATCACGTTTTGTCATGTTGCGTCCTTGTGATAAAACTTTTAAAAATCTAGTTTTCCCCTTCAATCGACACTCAGTACCCCACAATGAGAAAGTGAAAACAAAACGTTCTAAATCTTTGCTAATTCAATGAAAAGGAAAAACTAAAATCTTGCACTGACATAAATATTCAGACCCTTTACTCAGTCTTCTTGGATACGATGCCACAAGTTTTACACACTTGGATTTGGGGATTTTCTGCCAATCTTCTCTGCAGATCCACTCGAACTCTGTCAGGTTGGAAGGGGACCATTGGTGGACTGCCATTTTAAGGTGTCTCTAGAGATGTTTAATTGGGGTTCTGGCTGGGCCACTCAAGGACATTCACAAAGTTGAACCCAGTGTGAGGTTCAGGGCACACTGGGTCAGGTTTTCATTAAGTTACTCCCATCTGCACACAGCATCTTTTCAGCTCAGCCACAGTGACCATTGGATTCTTGGTCACCTCTCTTACCAAGGCCCATCTTTCCCAATTACTTAGTTTGGTGGGGCAGCCATCTCTAGGAAGAGTTCTGGTTTTTCCCATATATGTACTTCGACGTTATAAAGTTTTGGAAAAGCACAGAATATAATAATGTGACCTTTTCAAAAGACGACCTCTTTGAAATGACCACCCTCTTATCCAGACCAGATTTCCTGTGACATATTTCCAGTTCCACTATATAGTATGCATACTGGCCATCTTCTTTGAGAAGACTCTCAAGAAAGACCTCCCTATAAGACTACTTTTTTGGGTGGTTGTCTCAAAGAGGTTTCTGTGGATAAAACTATATTTAGAGTATCATGTGTCAGGTGAAAATATAATTGACCATGGACAAGTTGCAATTTGTTCCTCATCTTGTTGAAAGCAACAAAATTTACTCTTGGTATGAATTAGATACATAAAACGTATATAAGTATGATAATGTTCAGATGAACATTTCTTCAATTATATCAATAGGAACAGGTCTTACTGTAAGACTGATGGAAATGGAACATCTTGAATCATTGTCACATAAATGAAACACGTCTCAATCATGTCACACAGCATGATACAGGTTTACATGAACACATGAGTCAGAGTCAGTAAGGGAATTCAGACTCACCCAAAAGCATATACATCTGCAGCCTTTGAAAAAGGAAGTTTGTCTTCATCCTTGCCAGGGGCCATCTCACGCACAATTTCAGGGGCCAGAAAACACAACCAATCATGGCTCAGCTTCAGCTCATTTTCACGCCTAGCCAATGAAGCAGCAGAAAATATCTCCAATAAGTAAAGGTGAGGACATGGCTAACAGAAATTTATATATATATGAGGACCTAGGAATTTTAGTGAACAGCAAACTAAGCTGTAGAAGCCAGTGCCAGACAGCTGCTGCCAAGGTCAAAAAGATAATGGGTTGCATCAAAAGGGGCATAGATGCCCGTGATGAGAACATAGTCCTGCCACTTTACAAATCACTCAAAAGTCAGACCACACATGGAGTACTGTGTACAGTTCTGGGCTCCTGTGAACAAGACAGACATAGCAGAGCTGGAGAGGGTTCAGAGGAGGGCAACTAAAGTAATAACTGGAATGGGTGGACTACAGTACCCAGAAAGATTATCAAAATTAGGGTTATTCACTTTAGAAAAAAGACGACTGAGGGGAGATCTAATAACTATGTATAAATATATCAGGGATCAGTACAGAGATCTCTCCCATCATCTATTTATCCCGAGGACTGTGACTGTGACGAGGGGACATCCTCTGCGTCTGGAGGAAAGAAGGTTTGTACATAAACATAGAAGAGGATTCTTTACGGTAAGAGTAGTGAGACTATGGAACTCTCTGCCTGAGGAGGTGGTGATGGTAAGTTCACTAAAAGAGTTCAAGAAGGGCCTGGATGTATTTCTGGAGGGTAATAATATTACAGGTTATAGTTACTAGAGAGGGGTCGTTGATCCAGGGAGTTATTCTGATTGCCTGATTGGAGTCGGGAAGGAATTTTTCCCCCTAAAGTGAGGAAAATTGGCTTCTACCTCACAGGGGTTTTTTTTGCCTTCCTCTGGATCAACTTGTAGGAAAACAGGCTGAACTGGATGGATGTACTTACCTTCCTTCTTGCACAACTCCAGATATTCCAAAGAGGCCAAAATCTGTGATAATCACTTTGCCATTTTCATAGAAAACATTCTTTGATTTTAAATCTTTGTGGACAATGCCTTTAGCATGCAGATAACCCATACCCTGAAAAAATTAAATAAAAACCTATGTATAAATATGTCCTAGAATATAATCAATAATAACAAGATAAATACAATATATCCAACCATCATTATTAAATCAGTGTTGCATTATGTAAACTTCTGATTGAAAACTTTATAAAAGGCAGTTTTTCTCCGACAGAGGACGCCCTACTCCCATTCCTAACTCAATGCAGCTTGGTGTGGGGACAGGTAAAATATTCTAGAATTCTTCCCTAGCAGTGTGTTCTAGAAGATGTTGGTGGACTATTTTTACAAGTACCTTAGAGCAAGTCAAAATCAGTTTGCCATTTCTACTCTAAAAGTGGTACTTCTTGCTGCATTCTTCTATAGACTCCTTGATAAAGTTCTGAGGAACCTTTATTGGGAAACACTAAACTAAGACACTACTTGATTTGGAAGGTCTGTCCCTTGTACCAAGTTTGTTTGGCTACTGTTGTACAAACTTGGGGGCGTTGGACCCCCGCCGATCTCATATTGATGACCTATTCTGAGGAAAGGTCTTCAATATTAAAATCCCGGAAAACCCCTTTAATGTAATCACTAAGGCACATACAGTTACATTATTATTTACACTTGCCAATGATCGATTGAACAAATGTTATTTTCCTGATCATCATGTAAAGGGTCCTTTAGTCAACTCTTTTAAAGAGAGTCTGCCACCTCATTTTCACCTATATAACTAACAGCAGTGCCCCACAGAAGATTGCACACACATCCCAGACATACCTGTGTGCACTGTGTGTCTGTATTACATGTCCAGGAAAAGCACTTTTATTCTGCAGGAAAACAGCTCCCAAGTGCCCAGCTCTGCTGCTGCAAGTGCCCAAAGCAAACCAGACTGAAGAGGGAGGGCTGCTTTAGCTGCTCATATCTTGGGATTAGTAGCAGATAGAAAAATGAAGCCCAAAATGAAAAATTCTTTGAAAGCTGGCATTCCAAGCTTTAAACTGATACCAAAATCACAGCATTATATCCAGTATATCAGAAGATATAGCTGTTAGAAATCGAGTCAGGAGAGAAAGCTGTTTTTAGTTTCACTTTCAGCCGGGCACTTTGGATCTGTTTTCCTGCAGAATAAAAGTGCTTTTCCTGGATATGTAATACAGACACAGAGTGCACCCAGGTATGTCTGGGATGTGTATGCAATCTTCTGTGGGGCGCTGCTGTTAGTTATATTGGTGAAAATGAGGTGATAGACTCCCTTTAAGGTTTGAGCTAACGATCAGTAGATCACTAGTGCTTTACTACACATACATGTATACTGAACACATCTGAATTTGGAATACACATATCCTCAAGTTCAAGTAAGATGCTTGTCACTATACCCTTTGCCACAGCTATCAGACTGGTTGTGTAGGACGAAAGTCAATAGGTTTATACAACACAATTAAGTTTATAGGCATTACTATGCCACATATTGTGGAAGCTAACCAAACAAAACTTTGTCTGACACTACCTTTCATAGAACATGCAGCTTGTACCGTGATATTTGGTTTACACAGCAACAGATGTAGAATGAATACATAAAACAGATCTGTGTAAACAGCCCCTTGTTATGCACAGTCTTACATTAACACCTTAAGGACCCAGCCATTTTTCACCTTAAAGGGTTATTCTCATTTTAGACAATGGGGGCATATCGCTAGGATATGCCCCCATTGTCTTATAGGTGCGGGTCCCACCGCTGGGACCCGCACCTATATCGAGAACGGAGCCCCCGAAGTGAATGAGGGCGCACTGCGCATGCGCAGCCGCCCTCCATTCATTTCTATGGAGCCGCCGAAAATAGCCGAGCGCTGGCTCGGCTACTTCCGTCGGCTCCATAGAAATGAATGGGAGCCGACCGCGCATGCACGGCCCGGCTCCCATTCATTCCTATGAGCGGCGCGGGGATCTGCGCCTGGTGGTGGCCGGACCCCCGGAAACCTGGGGTCCTCCAGGCACAGCGCTCCCCGCTCCGTTCTGGCTATAGGTGCGGGTTCCAGCGGTGGGACCCGCATCTATAAGACAATGGGGGCATATCCTAGCGATATGCCCCCATTGTCTAAGATGAGAATACCCCTTTAAGGCTCCATTCACACGTCCTGTTTTTCTTTCCTGATTCGATCCTGATCCTGATTTGGATCCATTCATTTCAATGGGTCCTGAAAAAATCAGGATCGAATCAGGAAAGAAAAACAGGACGTGTGAATGGAGCCTAAGGACCAGGCCAATTTTAGCAAATCTGACATGTCTCACTTTATGTGGTGATAACTTTAGAACGCTTTTACTTATTCAGGCCATTCTGAGATTGTTTTCTCGTCACATATTGTACTTCATGACAGTGGTAAATTTGAGTCAAAATATTTCATTCTTATTTATAAAAAAAATACGAAATTTACCAAAAATTTAGAAAAATTAGCAAATTTCCAAATGTCAATTTCTCTACTTTTAAAATACATAGTAATGCCTCCAAAAATAGTTATGACTTTACATTCCCCATGTATGTACTTCAGGTTTGGATCACTTTGAAAATTACATTTTATTTTTTTGGGACGTTAGAAGGCTTAGAAATTTAGAAGCAAATCTTGAAATTTTTCACAAAATTTCCAAAACCCACTTTTTAAGGACCAGTTCAGGTTTGAAGTCACTTTGTGAGGCTTCCATCATAGAAACCACCCAAAAATGACCCCATTTTAGAAACTACACCCCTCAAGGTATTCAAAACTGATTTTACAAACGTTATTAACCCTTTAGGTGTTCCACAAGAATTAAAGGAAAATGTAGCCAAAATTTCCGAATTTCACTTTTTTGGCAGATTTTCCATATGAATCATTTTATTCTGAGAATAAAGCAAGGGTTAACTGCCAAACAAAACTCAGTAATTATTACCCTGATTCTGTAGTTTACAGAAATGCCCCATTTGTGATGGTAAACAGCTGTACAGGCACACGGCAGGGCGCAGAAGGAAAGGAACGCCAGGGCAGATTTCACTGGAAAAAGTTTAAGTTGCCATGTCACATTTGATGCACCCCTAGAGTAGGAAACTCCAAAAAACTGACCCCATTTTGGAAACTACGGGATAAGTTGGCAGTTTTGTTAGTGCTACTTTAGGGTACATATGATTTTTGGTACCTCTATATTACACTTTTTGTGAGGCAAGGTAACAAAAACTAGCAGTTTTGGCATTGTTTTTATTTTTTGTTATTTACAACATTCATCTGACAGGTTAGATCGTGTGATATTTTTATAGAGCAGGTCGTTACGGACGCGGCAATATCTAATATGTATACTTTTTTTATTTATTTAAGTTTTACACAATATTTTTGAAGCACAAAAAAAATCACATTTTAGTGTCTCCATAGTCAGAGAGCTGTAATTTTTTTTATTTTTTGGGTGATTGTCTCAGGTAGGGGCTCATTTTTTGCGGGATGAGATGATTAGATTGGTACTATTTTTGGGGGCATACGCTTTTTTGATCGCTTGGTATTACATTTTTTGTGATGAAATGTGACAAAAAATGGCTTTTTTTAGACAGTTTTTATTTTTTACAGTGTTCACTTGAGGGGAGAGATCATGCTATATTTTTGTAGAGCAGGTTTTTACGGATGTGGCGATACCTAACATGTATACTTATTTTTATTTATTTAAGTTTTACACAATAATATCCTTTTTGAAACAAAAAAAATCATGTTTCAGTGTCTCCATAGTCAGAGAGCTGTAGTTTTTTTATTTTTGGGGCGATTGTCTCAGATAGGGGCTCATTTTTTGCGGGATGAGATGACGATTAAATTGGTACTATTTTTGGGGGCATACACTTTTTTGATCGCTTGGTATTACAATTTTTGTGATGAAATGTGACAAAAAATGGCTTTTTTTAGACAGTTTTTATTTTTTACAGTGTTCACCTGAGGGGAGAGATCATGCTATATTTTTGTAGAGCAGGTTTTTACGGACGTGGCGATACCTAACATGTATACTTATTTTTATTTTTTTAAGTTTTACACAATAATATCATTTTTGAAACAAAAAAAATCATGTTTTAGGTTCTCCATAGCCAGAGAGCTGTAGTTTTTTTATTTTTTGGGCGATTGTCTCGGGTAGGGGCTCATTTTTTGCGGGATGAGATGACGGTTAGATTGGTACTATTTTTGGGGGCATGCGCTTTTTTGATCGCATGGTATTACATTTTTTGTGATGAAATGTGACAAAAAATGACTTTTTTTTTAGACAGTTTTTATTTTTTATTTTTTACGGTGTTGACCGGGCGGGCTGGATCATGTGTTATTTTAATAAAGCAGGTTTTTACGGACGTGGCGATACCTAATATGTATATTTTCTATTTTTATGTGTTTCTTTATGGGGAAGGGGCTTTTTTTTTTAATCGAAACTTTATTTTTTTTTAATTTTTTTATTTTTTTTGTTAAAACACTTTTATTTAACTTTTTTTTTTAACATTTCACTTATGTCCCAGTAAGGGTCTGATCCCTGATTGAATGCAGCACAATACATCTGTATTGTGCTGCATTCAACTGTCAGCGTCTCACACTGTGAGACGCTGACCGTTGCCTAGGAGACCCAGCGCTGTGGCTGGGTCTCCTGGGCTTCCGTAGATGGGAGTCCCGATGCCTCTGGGCAAGGCATCGGGGCTTCCATCTCAGCCATCGGGCCCCCCCCACCGCCTCACGGGGACCCGATGGCTTTAAAAGCTGCAGCAATTGCCTTGTATGCCGCGGTCAGCGTGACCGCTGCATACAAGGGGTTAATCCGCCGGCATCGGTGTAATCACCGGTGCTGGCGGATACAGCAGAGGCCCGGCTGTTAGTATCAGCCGGGCCCCTGTGGCAGCCGGGCAGCAGCAGCACCTTAACCTTAGGACGAGAATGCTCGTCCTAGGGCGTTAAGTAACGCCATATTAGGACGAGCATTCTCGTCCTAGGTCGGCAAGGTGTTAAAGGGAATCTCGTAGATCACTTTATCATTCACTTTTTGACACATTTTTTTCGCTGTGTCAACACCTAATATTCTGCTTTTTGTTTTACTTAAAGGATGTTATTCCAAGAATACTATAAACTGCCATTTTCTCCATAGCTTCCATTGTTATGTCATGCTACAGGATTATTCCTGCAACTCTCCTCTTACTATCCCTCCTCCAAGCTGCATTAGCTAGTTGTAGTGCAACATGAGTGAAGTGCCTGTTGCAAGATCGCCAGGTCTTCTGCTTGTCGCAGGAAATGGTGAAGCCAGAAAATATAACACTGGTCAACAAATTTTCAAAAGTTGTTTGGTTCAGAAATAAAATCATCCATTTTTTAATGATTTTTATGTGCTGAATTCAAATATCACATGTTAATTGGCTCTAGTTTCTATGATATCGAAGAGTTCTCATTTTACTGTTTTGTGAATTGTATAGAATATAATAGCCTACATATTTATTACTTCTACAATCATAGGGAAGCAAGTTTATTGTTCATAAACTTTTGAAATATATTCATGGGAAATAGTTCTATCTGAAATCAACTACAATTTACAGGCATATATAAGAATTTTTACAAATTAATTATGTTTATTGAACTCTGGAATGTAGGTCCTTATTCAATGGCTACTTGGTGCATTTACACATGTCTTTTATATTCATACATGGGATTGTCTCTGATAACTGTCCAACAGTAATCTGCAAGCACTGATGGGTTCCATTTACCCTGATACCTTTTTTCCATAGTCGCAATTTCCTGGTGAAATCGTTCACCATGTTCATCGCTCACCGCTTCACAGTTTGGTGCAAAGAAGTCTAGATGATAGTGCAAGAAATGAATCTTTAAAGACATGTTACATCCCAGGCTTTTATATGCCTTGAGGAGATTTTCCACTAAGTCTTCATAGTTATCTGCCTTGGTGTTTCCCAAAAACTTTGTCACGACTAACCGGAATGCTTCCCATGCAGTCTTTTCCTTGTCACACAGTAAACAATGAAACTCATCATCTTTGAGAAGTTCACCAATCTGGGGACCAATAAAGACTCCTTCCTTTATCTTTGCTTCACTTAACCTTGGAAACTTACATAGGAGATACTTGAATGCCTCTTCATTTCTATCCATCGCCTTTACGAAATTCTTCATAAGACCAAGCTTGATATGCAATGGAGGTAGCAGTATCTTTGTTGGTTGAACAAGTGCTGGATACATAACATTTTAAGTCCCTGGCTGCAGTGATTTTCGGAGTGGCCAGTCTCTTTTCTTGTAATGTTCTGATCTTGCACGACTGTCCCACTCACATAGGAAGTAGCAGTACTTGGTGTACCCACCCTGTAGACCAAGCACTAGCGCAACCACCTTCAAGTCACCACAGAGGTACCACAGATGTTGATCATAGTTTATGCACCTCAACAGATGTTTCATGTTGTTATATGTTTCCTTCATGTGAACTGCATAACCAATTGGAACTGAAGGTAGTGCATTGCCATTGTGCAGTAAGACAGCTTTAAGAGTTAGCGTTCAGTTCACTTTGCGATATCAGGTGTGGTTCCGTGGAGATTGATGCAATAAAATCTGTATCTAATGAGGTAGATGGTTCATGACAAAATCCTTCTTCTTCCTCCTCCTCAGTTGAATCGACTGAGAATGTTTCTGGTGCTTTTGGAACTAGCAGTTCTTCTGAATGAGCTACCGGACGTATCGCAGATGGAATATTTGGGTACTGTAAAGTCCACTTCTTTTTTTCGAAATTCCTTTCCCAATTGGAGGCATCTTGCAGAAGTAGCAATTGTCACTATGGTCAGATGTCTCTCTCCAGATGATTGGCACTGCAAAAGGCATAGATTGTCTCTTCTCGTTCAACCACTGTCTGAGGTATGATGAACATCTATTACAGCATGTGTGTGGAGCCCAACTCTTGTCCTGATCTCTTATTTTGCAGCCGAAATACAAGTGGTAGGCTTTTTTAACCAAAGGAGTCAGACTTCGCTTCCGTGATGAAAAGGTGACTTCACCACATATATAGCAGAAATTATCTGCTTTATTATGGCAGGTCCGAGGCATCGCTAAACGTAAATAGGCTGAACGATATAAACCGAACTGTAATGAACGTATACAGACTGAAAGACATACCGTATTTTTCGCTTTATAAGACGCACTTTTTTTCCCCCAAAAGTAGGGGGAAAATTGCAGTGCGTCTTATAAAACGAATACAAGTGAGCGCTTCCATTATGGAAGCGCTCACTTGTATGTTTTAGCTGCCGGGACCCCCCCCCCCATCAGACCTCAGATCAGACCAGCGTGCACCATAGCAATAAAATAAAAAACTTCACTTACTTGTCCTGCCGCGGCTCCTCAGGCTTCCTGGCCCGGCGCTGCACTGTCCTGAACGCGTACAGCGTCAGGACGTAGTGCGCGCACTATGACCTGACGCTGCACGCAGTCAGGTGACAGTGCAGCGTCGGGCCAGAAAGCCTAAGGAGCGCCGGAGCGGAGCCGGGGCGCTGGACAGGTAAGTGAAGTTTTTTATTTTATTGTTATGGGGCACGCTGGGCTGATCTGAGGTCTGATGGGGGCACAGAGTGGTCTACTGGGGGCACTGTGAGCTGGTCTAAGGTCTGATGGGGGCACAGAGTGGTCTAATGGGGGCACTGTGAGCTGGTCTGAGGTCTGATGGGGGCACAGATTGGTCTAATGGGGGCACTGTGAGCTGTTCTGAGGTCTGATGGGGCACAAAGTGGTCTAATGGGGGCACTGTGAGCTGGTCTGAGGTCTGATGGGGGCACAGATTGGTCTAATGGGGGCGCTGTGAGCTGGTCTGAGGTCTGATGGGGGCACAGAGTGGTCTAATGGAGCACTGAGCTGGTCTGAGGTCTGATGGGGGCACAGAGTGGTCTAATGGGGGCACTGTGAGCTGGTCTGAGGTCTGATGGGGGCACAGAGTGGTCTAATGGGGGCACTGTGGGCTGGTCTGAGGTCTGATGGGGGCACAGAGTGGTCTCATGGGGGCACTGTGGGCTGGTCTGAGGTCTGATGGGTTACGCTGGGCTGGTCTGAGGTCTGATGGGTTACGCTGGGCTGATCTGAGGTCTGATGGGGCTGGCTGATTGAGGTCTGATGGGGAACGCTGGGCTGATCTGAGGTCTGATGGGGGAACGCTGGGCTGATCTGAGGTCTGATGGGGGAACGCTGGGCTGATCTGAGGTCTGATGGGGGAACGCTGGGCTCATCTGAGGTCTGATGGGGGCCTGATGTGATGTCCTGAAATTTATGGGGGGTCAGATATGTGGTCTGATGAAAAATATTTTTTTCTTATTTTCCTACTCTAAAATCTGGGGTGCGTCTTATCTTCAGGTGCGTCTTATAAAGCGAAAAATACGGTAATACAAACTGTAACAATTGGTGGATGACTGATAAAGGGAGAATATATAAAGCTATGTTATGCAATTTTAATTAGGATTGCATCACATGGGGGGAGATAAAACTATCTAACAGTAAAAATGTCTTTGTTGCCTATGGCAACCAATGAGAGTGGAGCTTTCATTTTACCAGTAGCAGTAAGCTGATCTCTGATTGGTTGCCATGGGAAACTAAGACAGTTTTACTGTTAGACAATTTTTGATTATCTCCCCCATGGTCTTTTATATCCTTCTATTGGTCATTCTAAAGGCCCTTTTACATGGGCCGATGTGTCTCCCTGCCCGAGCGCCGATCAGCGATATCGGCGCTCGGGCAGGGAGCCTTTACACGGCCCGATGAATCGAGCGCCGGGCCGCACGAGTGATCGCTGTATCGCTCGTGTGGCCGGGAAGCTCCATACTGTCAGGCGCACATCGCCTGTTTACATAGGCCGATGTGCGCCCGACAGATTGGATCTTTTGTAGAAACCAAAAGATCCAATCAGCCGACAAACGAGCGTTTTGCTCGTTTGTCGGCTGATTAGGGCCACTTTTACACGGGCCGATTATCGGCACTAGCGTTCCTAGGAACGATTTTTTGGCCGATAATCGGCCCATGTAAAAGGACCTTAAGATGATGCAATATACCAGTTGATGATGCAATACTGATGATGCAAACTTTTCCCAGTATTGTATCACAGGCTGTGAGAAATATATCAAGTACGTCTATATCTGTGGTTCAGAAATAAAATCATCCATTTTTTAATGATTTTTATGTGCTGAATTCAAATATCACATGTTAATTGGCTCTAGTTTCTATGATATCGAAGAGTTCTCATTTTACTATTTTGTGAATTGTATAGAATATAATAGCCTACATATTTATTACTTCTACAATCATAGGGAAGCAAGTTTATTGTTCATAAACTTTTGAAATATATTCATGGGAAATAGTTCTATCTGAAATCAACTACAATTTACAGGCATATATAAGAATTTTTACAAATTAATTATGTTTATTGAACTCTGGAATGTAGGTCCTTATTCAATGGCTACTTGGTGCATTTACACATGTCTTTTGTATTCATACATGGGATTGTCTCTGATAACTGTCCAACAGTAATCTGCAAGCACTGATGGGTTCCATTTACCCTGATACCTTTTTTCCATAGTCGCAATTTCCTGGTGAAATCGTTCACCATGTTCATCGCTCACCGCTTCACAGTTTGGTGCAAAGAAGTCTAGATGATAGTGCAAGAAATGAATCTTTAAAGACATGTTACATCCCAGGCTTTTATATGCCTTGAGGAGATTTTCCACTAAGTCTTCATAGTTATCTGCCTTGGTGTTTCCCAAAAACTTTGTCACGACTAACCGGAATGCTTCCCATGCAGTCTTTTCCTTGTCACACAGTAAACAATGAAACTCATCATCTTTGAGAAGTTCACCAATCTGGGGACCAATAAAGACTCCTTCCTTTATCTTTGCTTCACTTAAAGGGGTTGTCCGGGTTCAGAGAAGAACCCGGACATACCTGCAATTTCACCCAGGCAGCCTGCCTGAAGAGGACATCGGAGCATCTCATGCTCCGATGCCCCCCCCTTGCCCTGCGCTAGATCGCGCAGGGCAAGGTCTCTTGTTTTGAAAATACTCGCTGCCGGGCGGGTACTTCCGCCCGGCAGTGAGTTCGGTGACGTCACCGGCCTTAATGGGCCGGCTTTAGCGCTGCCCTAGCCGTTTTACTGGCTAGGGCAGCGCTGAAGCCTGTCCATCAGCGCCGATGACGTCACCGACTCACTGCCGGGCGGAAGCCTCTGCCCGGCAGGGACCGGTACGTCACCGGAACCCGGCGAAATTCCTTTGCCCTGCGCTAATTAGCGCAGGGCAAAGGAGGGCATCGGAGCATAGGATGCTCCGATGCCCTCTTCAGGCGGGCTGCCTGGGTGAAATTGCAGGTATGTCCGGGTTCTTCTCTGAACCCGGACAACCCCTTTAACCTTGGAAACTTACATAGGAGATACTTGAATGCCTCTTCATTTCCATCCATCGCCTTTACGAAATTCTTCATAAGACCAAGCTTGATATGCAATGGAGGTAGCAGTATCTTTGTTGGTTGAATAAGTGCTGGATACATAACATTTTTAGTCCCTGGCTGCAGTGATTTTCGGAGTGGCCAGTCTCTTTTCTTGTAATGTTCTGATCTTGCACGACTGTCCCACTCACATAGGAAGTAGCAGTACTTGGTGTACCCACCCTATAGACCAAGCACTAACGCAACCACCTTCAAGTCACCACAGAGGTACCACAGATGTTGATCATAGTTTATGCACCTCAACAGATGTTTCATGTTGTTATATGTTTCCTTCATGTGAACTGCATAACCAATTGGAACTGAAGGTAGTGCATTGCCATTGTGCAGTAAGACAGCTTTAAGAGTTAGCGTTCAGTTCACTTTGCGATATCAGGTGTGGTTCCGTGGAGATTGATGCAATAAAATCTGTATCTAATGAGGTAGATGGTTCATGACAAAATCCTTCTTCTTCCTCCTCCTCAGTTGAATCGACTGAGAATGTTTCTGGTGCTTTTGGAACTAGCAGTTCTTCTGAATGAGCTACCGGACATATCGCAGATGGAATATTTGGGTACTATAAAGTCCACTTCTTTTTTTCGAAATTCCTTTCCCAATTGGAGGCATCTTGCAGAAGTAGCAATTGTCACTATGGTCAGATGTCTCTCTCCAGATGATTGGCACTGCAAAAGGCATAGATTGTCTCTTCTCGTTCAACCACTGTCTGAGGTATGATGAACATCTATTACAGCATGTGTGTGGAGCCCAACTCTTGTCCTGATCTCTTATTTTGCAGCCAAAATACAAGTGGTAGGCTTTTTTAACCAAAGGAGTCAGACTTCGCTTCTGTGATGAAAAGGTGACTTCACCACATATATAGCAGAAATTATCTGCTTTATTATGGCAGGTCCGAGGCATCGCTAAACGTAAATAGGCTGAACGATATAAACCGAACTGTAATGAACGTATACAGACTGAAAGACATAATACAAACTGTAACAATTGCTGGATGACTGATAAAGGGAGAATATATAAAGCTGTGTTATGCAATTTTAATTAGGATTGCATCACATGGGGGGAGATAAAACTGTCTAACAGTAAAAATGTCTTTGTTGCCTATGGCAACCAATGAGAGTGGAGCTTTCATTTTACCAGTAGCAGTAAGCTGATCTCTGATTGGTTGCCATGGGAAACTAAGACAGTTTTACTGTTAGACAATTTTTGATTATCTCCCCCATGGTCTTTTATATCCTTCTATTGGTCATTCTAAAGGCCCTTTTACATGGGCCGATGTGTCTCCCTGCCCGAGCGCCGATCAGCGATATCGGCGCTCGGGCAGGGAGCCTTTACACGGCCCGATGAATCGAGCGCCGGGCCACACGAGTGATCGCTGTATCGCTCGTGTGGCCAGGAAGCTCCATACTGTCAGGCGCACATCGCCTGTTTACATAGGCCGATGTGCGCCCGACAGATTGGATCTTTTGTAGAAACCAAAAGATCCAATCAGCCGACAAACGAGCGTTTTGCTCGTTCGTTGGCTGATTAGGGCCACTTTTACACGGGCCGATTATCGGCACTAGCGTTCCTAGGAACGATTTTTTGGCCGATAATCGGCCCATGTAAAAGGACCTTAAGATGATGCAATATACCAGTTGATGATGCAATACTGATGATGCAAACTTTTCCCAGTATTGTATCAAAGGCTGTGAGAAATATATCAAGTACGTCTATATCTTGAAAATTAGAGCCAATTTAAAAAATGTGAACATCATTTTCGATCTCAGCACCCCAAAATTAGTTAAGATAGACTGTTTTCATGTCGAAACCTTTTTGGCTGTTGACCAGTGTAATCATTAGAGAGGTCTTCCAAGAAGATAAAGTCAGAACATGTTATGGCTTCCAGAGACATTTCTACAGTTATTAGTTACAAGTTCTAATCAAATATATCTGAAAACTTGTTGTTTTGGCATTGTCACAATCCTCATACACATTGAATATAACTCACAACTTAATATATGTTCAGACTTAAATAGTTTTAACCAATTTGTTCAAGCTGACCATTTACCTTAATAATCTCTTGAGCAATCTGTCGGGTTTTATTTATATCAAGTGAGGCCTTCGGATCCCTCACAAATGCATGGAGTGTCCTTCCTTTGCAATAACTGAAACAAAAATGCACATGGTTAAAACAGATGGTGATACAAATTTACAGTCCAGGCTTCTCAAACATGGACTGCAAGAGATCACACTTTAGAACAAGAGTCAGACTTCTTCCTGAGATGGAAGGACGGCATGTGTTGAAAAGGCCAGCTACTCAAGCTGCGAGTAGGCACGCACATTTTTAAAAAGGACATGGCTCCCAATTAAATGAATGGGCAACCTAGAGTTGGAAGCACCTTCTCCTGAAACACTCTCTGCTCTTGCTAATATAGGGGTCCAAAGCTAGGCCCTTCTATACAATATCATTTTACAGAGCAGTTCTAAATATTAGCTTGATACAGTATGTCACAATCTGATACCACGTCACAAAAGCCATTGAAAACCACTGAGAAAGATAATTAAAAGTTTCTTGCCATTACGGTTATTTACTGAAACTGTTAAGAATAAAGATGAGGATTGTTACATGTGTACAAAAAAGGGGTACACGTATTACCATTTATTGCATTTATAATTTCCACTAAGAAAACTAAATATTGCTGTAATCTGAATGCATTTTAACATCTTTTGAATCATCGTCTGAGAAGCCTATGAGGATTCATTTCTAGTCTTCAACCATTACATATGAACACTGGCACTTACACTCACCGGCCACTTTATTAGGTACACCTGTCCAACTGCTCGTTAACACTTAATTTCTAATCAGCCAATCACATGGCGGCAACTCAGTGCATTTAGGCATGTAGACATGGTCAAGACAATCTCCTGTAGTTCAAACCGAGCATCAGTATGGGGAAGAAAGGTGATTTGAGTGCCTTTGAACGTGGCATGGTTGTTGGTGCCAGAAGGGCTGGTCTGAGTATTTCAGAAACTGCTGATCTACTGGGATTTTCACGCACAACCATCTCTAGGGTTTACAGAGAATGGTCCGAAAAAGAAAAAACATCCAGTGAGCGGCAGTTCTGTGGGCGGAAATGCCTTGTTGATGCCAGAGGTCAGAGGAGAATGGGCAGACTGGTTCGAGCTGATAGAAAGGCAACAGTGACTCAAATTGCCACCCGTTACAACCAAGGTAGGCAGAAGAGCATCTCTGAACGCACAGTACGTCGAACTTTGAGGCAGATGGGCTACAGCAGCAGAAGACCACACCGGGTGCCACTCCTTTCAGCTAAGAACAGGAAACTGAGGCTACAATTTGCACAAGCTCATCGAAATTGGACAGTAGAAGATTGGAAAAACGTTGCCTGGTCTGATGAGTCTCGATTTCTGCTGCGACATTCGGATGGTAGGGTCAGAAATTGGCGTCAACAACATGAAAGCATGGATCCATCCTGCCTTGTATCAACGGTTCAAGCTGGTGGTGGTGGTGTCATGGTGTGGGGAATATTTTCTTGGCACTCTTTGGGCCCCTTGGTACCAATTGAGCATCGTTGCAACGCCACAGCCTATCTGAGTATTGTTGCTGACCATGTCCATCCCTTTATGACCACAATGTACCCAACATCTGATGGCTACTTTCAGCAGGATAATGCGCCATGTCATAAAGCTGGAATCATCTCAGACTGGTTTCTTGAACATGACAATGAGTTCACTGTACTCAAATGGCCTCCACAGTCACCAGATCTCAATCCAATAGAGCATCTTTGGGATGTGGTGGAACGTGAGATTCGCATCATGGATGTGCAGCCGACAAATCTGCGGCAACTGTGTGATGCCATCATGTCAATATGGACCAAAATCTCTGGAATGCTTCCAGCACCTTGTTGAATCTATGCCACGAAGAATTGAGGCAGTTCTGAAGGCAAAAGGGGGTCCAACCCGTTACTAGCATGGTGTACCTAATAAAGTGGCCGGTGAGTGTATATAACTGCAAGCCTCATCTTAGCAAAAACATAAAATCTAGTATTGGGATTATTACTTAAGAACTCCCGCAAAAATTCTTATTCTCTGACCTGTTAGAAAGGTGCATGATATAATCTGTAGTGATTGTCATTTTCTTATCAGTGACTGTTTCTGTGAGTAAAAACCTCTTCTTATTGTAGCTGGGTCATGTGACCAACTCCCTGACCTCCAACTGACCCAGGACAGAAAGCCAGTAACTGCTCTATTCATTCCTATGGGAGCCTCACTTTCAGTCTCATAGGAATACATAGAGAATTAGACTTCCTGTCCACACATAAGTCTATGCGTGAGTTGGTGGGTCTAATTGCTGGTCACATGACACAGATAAGAAACTTCAGGATGATATAAGTCAAAAATTCAGACACTGGTAAGAAAATGACATTCACTACAGATTGCATCATGTACATTTCTAGCAGGACATGGGATAAAATTTTTGTTGGGAGTTCTTCTTTAATGTCAACCAACCATATCATATACACCATTAGAAAGCTTCATAGAGAACACAATAGTTTAGCATATTTATTTTAAATGTACTCACCTAGTAATGATGGCCAAATGAGGAGGATGCATGCAAGCTCCCATGAACAACACCACATTCTCATGACGTGTCTGCCGGTAGTTCATCACCTCCTTCTTGAAGAGTTTTAAATGGTCCTGATTGTTGCCATCTATCTCCAATAAACGAATTGCTACTTCCCCATGCCATCGTCCCCTGTACACCTTCCCCCATCTTCCCTGACCAATAAGTTCCTCGAGCTCAATTTGTTCAAAGGGTATGTCCCATTCCTGTAAATAGACGCTGGTTTGGCTGGCCTTGCGGAAGATCATTCCCCTGAAAGTACCACTTGTGGATCTTGAGGTTGGGAGCTCATCCAGTTCATCATCATCATACTCTGGTTCAGATTTGTTGGCTTCTTGCTCCTCACCCTGTTAAAACAATAAGTTTATCATTCCTAAAAATAAAGATTTAATATCTTTCCCACATGGAAACTAAACATCCCAAAGCATCTTCAAACTTTAATAATAGATATTTATATCATATGTATACTTTAATCAAAGATATGCATTAGTTTCCTCCCACCCCATATGAAAAATTGATAGTCTCTATTGCAAACTTTCGTCCCACACACACAAATATTTAAAGGACACTTCCATCAGAAATGGAGTCCAAAAAGGTCTACAGTTTTCCAGCACAAAGCATCCAAAGGTATACTTGGTTCTTTATTGGAAGGAGCAATTAAAACAACACATTTTAGGGATGACAGTTCCCCTTCCTCAGGTCAAAACAAGCTCATACAAGAATACAAACATTTAACCAGCAGAAAACAACATGAAAATCTGAGAGATCCGTGCTGCCCAGGGGGCAGGGTGGTAACTCAGAAATCCCTGTTAATACAATGATCAGAGAGTTACAAAATGACCATAGGAGATCCCTGAAACTGGTGAAATGGAAGCTTTTCCCTGATCCTTCTACTTCATCAGTTTCAGGGATCTCCTGTATCAATTGAGGTTTTTTGTGTTACAACCACACCCCTGAGTGACACTCATCCCACAGGTCGTTGCCCACATATTATGTGTACATCTTCAGCTGGTTTGTTTGAAACTTCCATAAGAAAGGGGAATTTTTTAAATATCATTATTCATAGAGAACATTCATTTTTTAGAATTTTTATTCTTTTTTTGGGGGGACATTTTATCAGCACTATGCCATTGAAAATTAAATAAAAAATATGGGGGCAGATTGATCAATGCTTTCACGCCACAAAAGTGACATAAAAAAAGATGCAAATTATGGCAAGTGCCATGGTTTAGAAATCATTTTTGACTTTTCCACTTCTCAACACTTTTCAGAAATGGCAAGAAAACTAGGCATGGACTAGCTGGAGAAACGTGACCTACTCCAGCTATGAGCATACAGCACCAAGAAGTTATTGTGCATGGACAGCTAGAAGATTATACACATTTATTAAGAGGCCTGTGCTTCATAATAAACTTGGCACATCTTACTCCATTTGACATTTTACTAAGACCCTGGTGTCTGTAGCAGTGATTTCAGAGAGATAAGGGTTCTCAATGGGAGAGCAAAGTAATCTCAGTTTATGACTCCATCTGCACAAGTCCTTATCTGCCTGGTAGTCCTCATTAGACTAATATGTGGAGGACTTGAATGACTGACAGTATTACAGCTGTTATTCTTCTATTGAGTTGCATTTATTGGTATAGCATCAGATACCTAGACTAGCCACACTACTGGGATGGCATAAGTGATGTCACTGCCCTTCACATCTTTCTGGTCTGACTTATTGTCTGAGGTGCTAAGAGTCCAGATAGATAGGAAGGTAAAGAGCCAGGACAGGAATTAGTATACAGTACAGACCAAAAGTTTGGACACACCTTCTCATTCAAAGAGTTTTCTGTATTTTCATGACTATGAAAATTGTAGATTCACACTGAAGGCATTAAAACTATGAATTAGCACATGTGGAATTATATACTTAACAAAAAAGTGTGAAACAACTGTAAATATGTCTTATATTCCAGGTTCTTCAAAGTAGCCACCTTTTGCTTTGATTACTGCTTTGCACACTCTTGGCATTCTCTTGATGAGCTTCAAGAGGTAGTCACCTGAAATGGTTTTCACTTCACAGGTGTGCCCTGTCAGGTTTACTAAGTGGGATTTCTTGCCTTATAAATGGGGTTGGGACCATGACTTGTGTTGGGCAGAAGTCAGGTGGATACACAGCTGATAGTCCTACTGAATAGACTGTTAGAATTTGTATTATGGCAAGAAAAAAGCAGCTAAGTAAAGAAAAACGAGTGGCCATCATTACTTTAAGAAATGAAGGTCAGTCAGTCCGAAAAATTGGGAAAACTTTGAAAGTGCCCCCAAGTGCAGTTGCAAAAACCATCAAGCGCTACAAAGAAACTGGCTCACATGAGGACCACCCCAGGAAAGGAAGTCCAAGAGTCACCTCTGCTGCGGAGGATAAGTTCACCCGAGTCACCAGCCTCAGAAATCGCAGGTTAACAGCAGCTCAGATTAGAGACCAGGTCAATGCCACACAGAGTTCTAGCAGCAGACACATCTCTACAACAACTGTTAAGAGGAGACTGTGTGCAGCAGGCCTTCATGGCAAAATAGCTGCTAGGAAACCACTGCTAAGGACAGGCAACAAGCAGAAGAGACTTGTTTGGGCTAAAGAACACAAGGAATGGACATTAGACCAGTGGAAATCTGTGCTTTGGTCTGATGAGTCCAAATTTGAGATCTTTGGTTCCAACCACCGTGTCTTTGTGTGGCACAGAAAAGATGAACGGATGGACTCTACATGCCTGGTTCCCACCGTGAAGCATGGAGGAGGTGGGGGTGCTTTGCTGGTGACACTGTTGGGGATTTATTCAAAATTGAAGGCATACTGAACCAGCATGGCTACCACAGCATCTTCAGCGGCATGCTATTCCATCCGGTTTGCGTTTAGTTGGACCATCATTTATTTATCAACAGGACAATGAGCCCAAACACACCTCCAGGCTGTGTAAGGGCCATTTGACCAAGAAGGAGAATGATGGGGTGCTACGCCAGATGACCTGGCTTCCACAGTCACCAGACCTGAACCCAATCGAGATGGTTTGGGGTGAGCTGGACCGCCGAATGAAGGCAAAAGGGCCAACAAGTGCTAAGCATCTCTGGGAACTCCTTCAAGACTGTTGGAATACCATTTCAGGTGACTACCTCTTGAAGCTCATCAAGAGAATGCCAAGAGTGTGCAAAGCAGTAATCAAAGCAAAAGGTGGCTACTTTGAAGAACCTAGAATATAAGACATGTTTTCAGTTGTTTCACACTTTTTTGTTAAGTACATAATTCCACATGTGTTAATTCATAGTTTTGATGCCTTCAGTGTGAATCTACAATTTTCATAGTCATGAAAATACAGAAAACTCTTTGAATGAGAAGGTGTGTCCAAACTTTAGGTCTGTACTGTACGTGAAGTGACTTCAGAAAACCATTAACCTATTTTTTTTAAATTAAAGCCTGGAATATTCCCATGTAGGTTGTTAACACATGATAACAAGAGTTAATGGAAGTGTCCCAATAAGGCTCTGTTTGTTCAAGTGGCGATGTTTCCAATTTTCCCATAAATGAAAGGAAAGCCAAGCACACCTCATTAACTGTTATATGATCCATCAAATTTCAGTTTCTTTTGACCATGTAAAATAGTATAGAAGAATGTGCTTTTTTGGATGTGAAAAGCTATAGAAACAAGACGGAGCAAAACCTAACTAAAGGTGACTACTGCACAAATGCCACCGAAATCAATGAGTGTGTCAACAGAAAAGTAGAAGAAAACACCAAATTAATATAAAACAGTTTAGAGTTTGTCAGAAACCTCAGAAACATGAATTATTAAGAAACATATCAAACTATTTGAGGACAATGCAGTTAACTTAGAAGTAAAGTAGCTCCTTAAATAGATCCACAAGATGGGTGCCTAGGGACATAACTAAATGCATAAATAATTCAGAAAATGGATATGAAATTCTGTTTCATCCCTGAACCACAATGTTTTCTTCTGCTATATGACAGAACGACAGTGCACTCTAATGGTTGATTTTCCAAATCAGTAGCTACTGTACCTCTGCTTCCTGTTCTTCTACTACCTCTGTTTCCATTTCGGCCTCGGCACTGATGGAAAATATTGTAGGTGTAAGTGCAATTCAAAAAGCTTGGATTAAAACCTCACAGAAAACAAAGACGCATGTGGCAACTGTAACAAAGGCAATAACAACAGTAACAGACAGACCATTGACTTCCTGCAGTTTTCAGTTGCTTACATTTGCACATGCTAAAATTGAAAAGTGCACACGGGAATAATAGGTCGGACATGGCTGTACTGTCATGGATATTAAATGTGATTGGTTCATTTTGGAATGTGTCTCATCCTTTCCCAAGGATGGGATTATCAGCTGTTATACAATACTCCCCATAGTTGCACTATTAAAGGGGTTCTCCGGGAATTAAGAAAATGAAAATACTTAAATATTACTTTATTATAAATATATTCCCAAATATCTTTCATTAGTTATAATGGCTCGTTTTGTCTAGGGAGCAATGATTAGAAGAAACAAAATGTCCGCCGTCCTATTAGTACACACAGAACCTGTCCTAATCACATAGGAGGACAAGTTACTTCACAACACTGAGGTAAAGAGCTGCCTCATCCTCCTCTCTGCTCTGCTTGTCGGGGACTATGATCCTGAATACAGTTTAATATGATATTTAGCTGAATCTTTGTGGGAATGCAGTTCATTAGGAGACATGAAGTACAGAGAGGACGGACAGGACAGACCTTGTTAATGGAGACTGCATACAAGAGCTGCTGCTCATTAGCCACATCTGCTCATGAACTCAATTCCAACAGAGATTCAGCTAAAGAGCTTATCAGCTGTATTCAAGATCATAACCCCTGACAGATAGAGCAGAGATGAGGCGGTTCTTTACCTCAGTGTTGTGAAGTAACTTGTCCTGCTGTGTGATTAGGACAGGTTCTGTGTGTACTAATAGGACAGTGGCCATTTTGTTTTTCCTAATCATTGCTCCCCAGACAAAACGAGCCATTATAACTAATGTAAGGTATTTGGGAATATATTTATAATAAAGTAATATTTAAGTATTTTCATTTTCTTAATTCCCGGAGAACCCCTTTAAGCTATTAAAGGGGTTTTCCACCTCTTACTATGTAATTGCATATCCTCAGTATAGGCCATTACTAGCTGATCGGTGAGGGTCCAACACCCACACCGATCCGCTGTTCAGCTCCAGCGCTGGAAATAGACAGCTCTGTCAACTTTGTAGTGGAGCTCATCACTGCAGTGCTGCTCCCATTGAAGGCAATGGGAACAGCACTGCATTGATGAAGGATCTGCTTGCTTCTGGTGCCAGAGCTATTGCCAAACAGCTCATCAGCAAGGCTGCGGGCTGTCAGAACCCTGCCGATTGGATAGTGATGGCTTATCCTAAGGATGGGCATCACTTAATAAAAGGCAGACAACCCCTTAAAATATAGCCAGGAATCTGCGATTTTCAGTGCTGCTTGATCCTTCCCCATAGCAGACCACTATGACACAGTACCATGACTTTCAGTTAACAGTCACTGTATCACATGTCTTTGGCTAAGAGGAAATCTGAGTTGTGTCACAAAGGTTATCAGCAGAAGTCAGATTGACATGTGTCACAACACAACCAGTAACTTTTTAAAAACATTTTGAGCAGTCTCTGCTTAAAGTGTAACTGTCATTCTTTCTTTTATTTTTGTAATGCGTCCTCTGTCTTCTGTTTCATAACACAGTCAGTGTTAGGCCTCTTTCACACTAGCGGCAGCACGGATCCGGCAGGTGAAGGGTGCCGCCGGATCCGTGCTGCCGCAGGGACATGTGTGGGGCCGGAACCGCGCTCCGGCCCCACACATGTCACACAGTACATACACACAGACACACACAGACATATACACATACACGCAGACACACACACACACACAAATACATACTTACATGCTCCCGCCAGGTCTCCACAGCGCAGGAGGAGCAGGACGTCTCGCACATAGGACGATTCCCCAGAGCGCCCTTTGCTGGGCGCCGGGTGGAATCGTCCTATGTGTGCGCCGTCCTGCTCCTCCTGCGCTGTGGAGACCTGCCGGGAGCATGTAAGTATGTATGTGTATTTGTATGTGTATATGTCTGTATATGTTTATGTCTGTATGTGTATATGTATGTATGTGTGCAGGTGACGGATCCGTCATGAACTCCATTGAAAGTCAATGGAGGATGGATCCGTTCACTATTGTGTCACACCAAACGGATCCGTCCCCATTGACTTTCATTGGGTGTCATGACGGATCCGTCTTGGTCAGTATCACTGCCCCTACACAATACACAAATAAAAAAAAGAATGACACTTTAGGCATGATTTATTTGTTCAGGTGTCCAATAAAGGGATTTTCTCCACAAAACAGTAGAGGAGAAACGGGGGACTCAGGATCTCTGTTCTTGTGAAGGACAGGAGTCACAGAGGTTGTGCTGAGACCAGTGACTGGCTGCAGCAGTCAAATGCTGTCAATGTGACATCACCTTTGTAGACAAGTAAACAATGCCTGACTGGAAGAATAGGAGTGGCCCGGCTGGATATAATCGATATTTTTCTTTTATTTTTATATTGCACTGCCTGCCATTGCGCCATTTTAACTGGAAAGTGGACAGGCTGCTGCTAAACAAAGACTTTTGCTGAGTGACAGTGTATGTGTAGACATATGGATTTTCCTGTTGCATCTTTTTTTCCACATAGAGAAATGCTAAAGTCGCATGTACACGTGACTTTAATGTGATCCCTCATTTTACAAAATGTCACGTACTGTAAGAAAAATAGGAAATTATATTAGAGGAAATAGGAAAAAAATGTATAACTTAAATACAGGAAGCTACCATTGTTTAGTCATGAGTTATGTAACACTCAACGAAACAGTTTAGTTGACAAAAATTTTGGACTGTCAGACCAAATGCATATCTTCTCAGTATTTTTTTTGCTGTAATTCTTGACTTGGGGTCTACATATAGATTTGTCAGATCACTTTGACAATCCGTCCTGATTCGCGTGCTAGTGTTTTGGTCAGTTATTTCCATCAGTGATTGTGAGCCAAATCCAGGTGCGGGTGAAAAACAGACAGCAGGAGCAAATTATTCCATTATACCTTATCTCTGTGGAGGCTCCACTCCTCATTGTGGCTCACTTACTCAAATCACTGATCAAACACTGACTGTGTGAAAGCAACCTCAGTGTTTGATCAGTGATTCCCATCAGTGATTGTGAGCCAAAATCAGAAGGAGAGCCTATACAGGAATAAGGTATAACGGAAAGACTTCCACCTGTCGTGTGTTTTTTATCCGCACCTGGTTTTGCCTCACAATCAGTGATTTAAATCACTGATCAAACACTGTGTGAAATCGGACATAATATTTCTCAGAATGTCTCTATACCTTGTCTTTCTAAGGGGGTATTCACATTACCATTATTTTTCCATTCTTCAGATCCATCAGAAGAACAGAAAAATAAAGATTAAAATGGATCCTGTAAAAAAAAAAATTGATCCTGTACATCAGTTATGCACATTTGGTATCCGTTTGAGCCATTATTTTAGAAGGAAAAAAGGAAAAAAAGCATTGCATGCAGTACTTTTTCTTAGTCTAAGGTCTTTTTCACACGAACATTGTTTTTGCGGGCTCCGATCCGCATTTTTCACATGAAAAATGCGGACCCATTTATTTCTATGGGGCCGCAAAAAATGCGCACAGCACACCGTGTGCTGTCCGCATCCGTTGCTCCGTTCCGTAGCTCGCAAAAAAAAAATAGAGCATGTCCTATTCTTGTCCATATTAAGGACAAGAATAGTACTGTTTTATTAGGGGCCAGCTGTTCCGTTCCGCAAAATAGGGAATGCACACGGATGCCATCCGCTGTTTTTGCGGACCTAAAATAACAAATCTCTGATGAAAATGGCTCAAATGGATGAAAAATGTGCATTAGGCCTCATGCACACGAACGTGTGCCGGCCGTGCCCATGCTGCGTCCGCAATAAACGGGCACCACGGAAGCACTACTTTTTTGCGGTGCGGACCCTTGGATGCGGATCGCGGACCCCAACTCAAGTGAATGGGTCCGCGATCCACATGCGGTGGCCTCACGGTCAGTGCCCGTGCATTGCGGACCGCAGTTTGCGGCCCGCAGCATGGGCACGGCCGGCACACGTTCGTGTGCATGAGGCTTTAACATGCACTGGATCAGTTTTTTTTTTCCAGGATCTCTTTTTTTGTTATATTTTTTGTTCTTCTGATGGACCAGGAGAATGGAAAAATAACGGTGAACTCTGCCTAAGGCCCCTTTCACACGAGGTCCGGATGCATTCAGGGTGCGTTCAGGAAAACTCGCACCATTTTGCAAGCAAGTTCAGTCAGTTTTGTCTGCGATTGCGTTCAGTTTTTTCCGCGCGGGTGCAATGAGTTTTGATGCATTTTTCACACGCGTGATAAAAAACTGAAGGTTTACAAACAACATCTCTTAGCAACCATCAGTGAAAAACGTATTGTATCCGCACTTGCTTCAGGATGCATTGTGTTTTTCATTGAAGTGCCATTCATTTCTATGGAGCCAGGGCTGCGGGAAAAATGCAGAATATAGAACATGCTGCGTTTTTCACGCAACGCAGAACTGATTCATGAAAAAACGCTCATGTACACAGACCCATTGAAATGAATGAGTCAGGATTCAGTGCGGGTGCTATGCATTCACATCACACATTGCACCCGCGTGGAAAACTCGCTTGTGTGAAAGGGGCCTAACATGTAGCTTTAGAAATTTACCTTTAAACAAGTCAGGTCTAAAGACTATAAACATACACCATTTTGTACTGTATCAGAATTATCTATTTTGCTTTCTTAATTCTGTTTAACCCTTGCAAAGTATTAAAAAAAATTCTGACTACAAACACTCTCGTTTGTAGTCAGGTTGAGTTCTCTCTGGGGCCTGATCCAGCAGCTGTTTCCTCTCTCTGGTGTCACAGAGCAGTCTGCAGTAACTGAGAAGAATCAGCTGAGCAGCAGCATAGACAAAAGGAGGTCTGAGGTGAGTTTGGCCTAGCATGGTGACAGGGGGTAGGAAGAATTGGTTACCTCAGGGCAGGAAAGAAGAATCTAACATAGCAAGTGGAGGGTGTAGTGTGCTGCGATAAAACATTGATCACACAGCAGGGGATTGTTTGCACGTATCATCAAAGGCCTGTATTACATCAGCAGATTATCTGACATATTGTCTGACCAATCACTGGTCAGATGGCCGTTTGCACACACAGATCTTTTGTGATACACACCAACTGTTGGTCTGATTGGACAGAGATTGGCCAGATAATCTGTTGGTGTAATATAGCCCTAAGGCCTCTTTCACACGAACGTTGTTTTTGCGGGCTCCGATCTGTGTGAAAAATGTGAAAAAAGTGAAAAATGAGGACCCATTCATTTCTATGGGTCCGCAAAAAATACTGAGAGCATACTGTGTACTGTACGCATCCGTATGCCTGTTCCGTAGCCCTTCAAAAAAATAGAACGTGTCCTATTCTAGTCCACAAAACGGACAAGGATAGGCATTGTTACAATGGATCCGCCAAAAAAAAAACGGATGCCATACAGACGACATCCGTTTTTTTTTGCGGATCCGCAATTTGCGGTCCGCAAAACACAACGTTCGTGTGAAAGAGGCCTAAGGAAAAGCCTACTGGACTTAATTTTTTTTCCACTGACTCTTTTTTTGGAAAAATTAAAACAAAAGATTGCCTAAAACAAAACTAAACAAAAAGCCCTAATTCCTTCACCCACACGTTTGTTGTGGGATTTTATGGCTCATAAAAATGACATGAATTTCATGTGTTTTTTTACAAGTGTGTTTTGGGTGGCGCAAGACATTTTTTCTCATATTTTTGTCCCTGTTTTATAATTCATATATAGAAGCCTATGAAAAAATGCCACTGACCAGGAAAAAAAGCAAAGCTGAGTAAAAATTACACATAAAAATGAACTGTTAGTAGAAAGTTTTACATTTCTTTAACCGTTGTTTTTTTAAGGAAAAACACCACAAAAAAGCATCACTTTTCCAAAAACTACCCTAATGCATCTTTTGAATGTACCCTATAATGTACTTAACATTTTGTGTGTAGAACAAAAGGAGCATGACACAAAAGTGTTTAAAACCCCTTAAAGGGTTTGTTTCACTTCAGCAAGTTTCATTTATCATGTAGAGAACGTTAATACAATGTATTATGATTGTCCATATTGCTTCATTTGCTAGCTTGATTCATACTTCCATCACAATATACACTGCTCGTTAAATTACAACCACCCTACAATCCAGCAGTGGTGGACGTGCTTGAAAACTATGTGCCGGTTTCTCTGGTGGCCAGGACAAGGGGGAATGCGCATAGGCCTGCACTTTTTCCTATAATTTGCAAGCACGATCACTGCTGCTGAATTACAGGGTGGTCGTGACTCCTGGATACAAGCAGTGTATAATCTTATGGAAAAATGTATCCAGTCAGCAAAGGAAGCAATATAGACAATCACAATACATTAGTAAGTGCCTTGTATTAACTTTCTCTACATGATAAATGCAATTTGCTGAAGTGACACAACCCTTTTAATGTAGATGTAGATGTCTCACTAGTTATTGTGCTTTCTACCATTTGGGTAACAGATGACAATATTCATGTCATAGCCCTTAGGCTGACAATACACATCCAAGACGGAAAGATCGTTCAGCTGACTGCTACCTCTGCTGATTCCCCTATACACGTTCGGCTGAGCATGTATGTGTATTCCCTAGGGCA
Source organism: Rhinella marina (assembly GCA_900303285.1). Taxonomy (NCBI): domain Eukaryota; kingdom Metazoa; phylum Chordata; class Amphibia; order Anura; family Bufonidae; genus Rhinella; species Rhinella marina. The sequence goes on from ONZH01023008.1 coordinate 125,754, forward strand.
GGGATCAGCAACCTCCAGCACTCCAGCTGTTCTGAGACTATAACTTCCAGAATCCTCCTTTCACTTCTGTGGGAGTTACAAGAACAGCCAAGTAAGTATGCATGCTGGGAGTTGTAGTTTCACAGCAGCTGGAGTGCCGAAGGTTGCTGATCCCTGCACTAGGGAGAGAGAAGAAAGCCAGTCCCAGACACCCCAGACATCCCAAAAGGATTGGGTGAAAAAATTCAATTCGACCCATCCTTCTCTCGGGCACTCCCCATACACATTAGATTGTCAGCCAAACCCGACGCTCTCCCATGATGTCTACTTCTCGCTTGTAATAAAGTCACTGCTATTTTTTGCATTCGGTTATGCAATCTGTTCTCACAAAAAAAATATCAGTTCATGTAGATTTTCTAGATTTTCTGGACTAAACCGCAAATAGTATGCATCTGCAATACTAATAATGTAAAACAGTACACTACATTTCAACAGAAATGTGACCAGACACTTAAAAAAGAAAATAACATGCTTTATTACCTGGGATTTTCTGGGGGTTCAGGTGTCTGTGTTATTGGTGCCGGATTCAAGACTTCTAAGAATAAGAAAAAAAACACAAGACAAGGTTTAGGAACACAAGAACTCAAGAAAAGTCCTCAAGGATTATATATATACGTTGGCCCTTTGTACAGGTTGCGCTGTAAAGGAAACAAATGCTGCTATATATCTTCTATCAAATATCAGTGGTACTCACCAGGAATATGATAAAAAGGACTGTTGGCACATGCATTTAATATTAATTAACTGCTATCTTGTAAAATCTGAACACCTTTATCAAGAGCACCAAACACAAAAAAGCTAAATTGGGTTAACAATCTAGTAATAAAAAAGAAAAAAAAAAATAAGCAAAATGAACGTCGGGGTGTAGTTGTCTTGTTGGTCATTATACATAGTACTGTTAGCCTTGCTATATTTTTTGATTTTCATTGCATTGTACATTCTGTGGCTAGTAGATGTTTATCTAGCAGACGTCTCATAAGCCTATATATACTGTAATAGGTTTAATATCTTTAAATATTTTATAATAACTATTTGCTCTTGTTTTTAATTTTATGGTGTTGTCATGTGACAGCAAATGTAAATACAATATACATGGTTGCCATCTAGTGGTAGATGTAGTGTACTGCAACCCCACACTTACAGCTCCGTTATAAGAAAAGACCGTTAAGAAGCTGCCAAGGAGCTTAATTACAGAAGTGTCAGCAATCATGTAATGATTACATCACAACCGTTAAATATATATTATTATTTCTGTCCCTTGGGGCAAGTTATTTTATTTACTGTATGAGATTTCTGAGTAATTATTATTACCAGGGAAGTAATACAAGTTAAAGCTATGGACACTTTTAGGGATATATTTTTTTTATTATTGCACACTAAAAAGCATATTTCCAACTGGTCTTTTTTAAAATTTTCAATCATTTGTCATCTGCAGCTTAATGGAGTCTGCAGATTGTTTTTTTCTGCAGCTCACTGAAATCCATCAGACAGTTGCTCTATTGGCCCAACCTTGTAGCCCTTATCCCTGGCCTCCTGATAGCTCATAAACATTCATTTAAGCTAAATTCATATCAAACCAATAATAGTTCAGGTGAAATGAGTGTTTGTTAGTGTTAGGAAAGTAAAGATAAGGGCTACAGATCAAGCCGACAGAGCAACTCTCTGACAGATTTCAGTGAGTCCTAATTCACATGTCAGTGTTCATTCAGTGATTTACATCAGTGATTTTGAACCAAAACCAGGAGTGGAGGCTACACAACGATACAGTATAAAGGGAAAGATTTGCACCTGTTCCGTGTTTAGACCCGCACCTTATTTTGGGCTTATGCACATGGCCGTTGCCGGCTGTGGCCCGTATTGCGGCCCGCAAACAGTGGGTCTGCAATACATGGGCACTGGCCGTGTACACCCCGCATCACGGATGTGGACCCATTCAATGGGTCCACAATCCGGAAGGTCTAGGGTGGAACAGAGGCACGTTCTATTTTTTGCGGTGCGGACAGATCACGGACCCATTCAAGTTGAATGGGTCTGGATCCGTCTGCGGAATCCGCATGGATGTTGCCCGTGCATTGGTGGACTTCAAATTGTGGTCCTCAATGCATGGAACGGCCAATCAACGGCCATGTGCATGAGCCCTTACCCAAAAATAAGCATAATGCAATAATAAAAATTTGCACCCAAGGTGTCAATAGCCTTTAATGCCAGGGTCACACCCAACAGTTTAGTTCAGTTTTATAAAGCTTTTTTCACCCAAGAACAGTGGAACATCCTAAAATGTATTCGATTAAATAAATATGTATCAGAACTGCAATGTCAGAACACTACATATAACTCCACTTTTTTCCCTGACACAGTGCTGCTCCCAAATAGCACCCCTTTTAAATATTTCACTTGAATAGGGCTGCATTTTCATACTTGTAATGTAAAGTGAATTTGAAAAATTTGAGAATGAATAAGCCTATGGAGGCTACGTGAATAATTATATTTACTAAGTGATTAAATATACGATAAAACAAAGACATAAAATACAGAATAATAAAAAGTAAATAAACATCACTAGCCTAAATGGGGTGGAGACTGTCGATCATGCTATAACCAATGGCTGTCTACCCCTGTTATAACACATGACCGACACCCCAGGGTGTATAAGAGAAATAGGAAAAGTCATACTCACATCCTACCTAGATGGAGGCCTGGTGGAGTCTCCTGAGACAAGGTGGGTAACAGAGTTTTAACCTGTTAGCCCCTCCTCCAGTGTGCATCACTCATGTCTCTGAGATCACTCAGGAATGTATCAGCACAATGGGGGATGGGTTTCTCTCTCTAACCCACTTCATTACAAGGGAAACTTATAAATGATTACACAGAGTATTAAACAAAATTAAAGGGGAGAACCAATCAGTTACTTAAAAATACCCTTACAATACAATACTCAATGTTAAAGGAGGAAAATCTCCATGTGGAATGATTATATTGATTGTACAGCCAACTGTATCCAAAAACTGTATGCAACTATATGCCCTCACTGATCAAACACTGACATGTGAACTAGGTCTTACTTAGACCATATACTACTGGTGTAAGTTGCATGTGTTAGGCCTAGTTCAAAATACAGCATTTTGGTCAGTGATTTCCATGAGTAAATGTGAGCTAAAACCAGGCCTGGGTCAAAAACACAGAACAAGTACAAATCTTTACAAATCCCTGACCAAATTCACTGACATAAGGAAGAGAATTAAAGACCAAATAATACTCTAGACTTCAGGTGCAAAACTGTGAAAGGGGAGTCCTCTGATGCCCATATTTACAACTGCCCTGCAAGAAAACCAGAATAGATCACAAGCACATCATTGTAGATGTGAGTTCCAGGTTAGATCATGTACCATACAACCTGGCAGAAGAAGAATATCGGAAAAAGAGGGTCAGTTAGAAAGATTAAAGCAGCAAACTCACCTGGGAAGATAAACTGTTGTCTATGCTGAATGTAGTATGCAGCTTTTAATAAAAGATGACAGCAACCACCCAGGCAGAATGAGAAAAACAAGCAGTTAGAGAGTATCAGGAGACCTGTCAGAGACTGCCCATCATGCACTTAGTGAATACAGTCGGCATGCTGACTGACTGAACACAGCTCTTGCCAATGCCATGTCCCAGGTGGCTGCAGGATTTCATAAACCATTAAGAACCTATGTTCTCTTATATGAGTACCTTTCATTGAAAAGACAATTTAAAAAAATAATTTTATATATATATATATATATATATATATACATATATATATATATATATATATAATTTTTTTTAAGCCAGCATGTCCATTAAAACAACCAGCTTACAGTCAACTGGTACGCAAAGCAGTATGTATATTACTATCCTTATGCTGTGTTTTTAACACCTTGCAGCCTTGGGAGCATTTGGATGCAAGTTATGGTTTTTGATTAGGAGATATTTTGCTTAGGTTATGGTCACATTTTTTTTGTAATGTCCAACTTAGAAAGAAATGCTAATGCCATATATGCCAAAGATATCCATATGAACCATTGACGGGACAGAGCCAAAAGTGTCTTCCTGTCTGCTGTTGGTCTGGTATGGGTCAGCATCTTTTTTTTTTTTAAAACATTTTTAGATTGTGCTTTCCTATACAGTAGTGATATTTTTTACAGTGGGATCAATAGGTGCTGTGCAACACTGGCTTATATATCGGCGAATGCTTTTTAATTTTCTGAAGATTTTGATCCATCCTGTTTTTTTTTACATCATCGCGAAGTTCATTCTTTCCACCTCTTGCGACAGACTTATTATAGAATGGGTATTACATTTTGAGATTACTGTAAAAAACCATAGAATATCAAATATTAAAAAAGTAAGAGAGCAACTCCTGCCACTTCCTGTGTGTCAAATCGGGAGCAGGAAGTGGACAGCAGCAGTGACCAGGACAACTCCCTAACACCAGAGGTGGGGGATCAGTGAGGTAACATATTTTTTATATTTTAAATCCATATTACGCATATAAAGTGAATTAAAGAGAACTTGATCTTAGAGCTTTGGTTATTAAACCAATGCCATGCTGCTAGTCTGTGTCTTAATATCGTTCTAACCATGTCACTGATGAAATTGTTCATTTTACTAAGTGGGAGAAGAAGAATTGTAACATCGCATGAGCCACTCACCAACAACCATTTGGGCAGTACTGGTGTGATGACTAGTCACAGAGTCCTTGCTGGCAGTATGCCCACACTACTGATTTCCTATCAATCAAGGCAGAGTGGGCATGCTGACATCTAGAAGAACAAGAACATTTGTGTCTACATCTCAAGCTTTCAGTCAAGTACCAACTATATCTTCTTACATATGAATATTACTGCCTATGTGATGGTTGCATTGTAGCAGGAGGCTTAGTGAATGAGTAATGAAGTACCCTATCTGTGGGATGACCTAGAAACATGAGGATTGTCCTGCCAACCCACCAGAATGATGGTGTGTATATAACAAATGGTCCTTAAATACAATGATGAAAAAATTAGGGAACCAAGTCAACAGGACTGGCACTGTACATTCATATGTTAAACCTGTTATCTTACAAATGCAATGTAAGCTACAGACAGCATGTTATAGAGCAGGAAGAGCTGAGCAGATTGATGTATAGTTTTATGGGAAAAGAATCAGTATAACTTGTAATTTATTAATTTAATTCCCACTCCTTCTGGGTTTTGAAGTCAAGGAGGAGGTCCTATCAGTGACTGACAGCTATATGTGTATACAGTCATGTACAGTCATCTGCTCAGTTCCTCCTTAACTATAACATGCTGCCGTGGGGGAGATTTATCATTTCCCTTGCACCAGAAAAGTGGCTTTACAAAGTCACAAGCACTATTTTTTTAAGACAAAAAAGTCTCCAGTGCCTCTTTTTACACCGCACTCTCCAGTTTTCCAAATGTGGGTGTGGTAGTGGCAGGAAAGGGGTGTGATCAACAGCCAAAACAGAGTTATCTTCATTTACACCAGTTTTCTGGTGGAAATAAAGGCAGATATCTACGGCAGTTCTGAGCCATTGTAGATTTCTGTTTGCTCACACGGACTGTTGGAGTATGCCTAATTTATTATGAGGCCTGCGCCTTGATATAAATGTGGTGCATCTTCTGACAGTACAGGGGATATCAAGACCGGCGCAAAAAAAGCACTGGTCTCCCCCATGTTCAATGCAACAGGGTCCCTTTGTTTTGCCCTGCTACCCTAAAGAAACTAAGTATACCAGGAGTATAAGTTGTGGCTCATGTTACTCAATGCTGGAATGCAGGGAGTATATTGTACATGTAGTGTCAGGACTTATTGCCTACATTCGATAAGTGGTATGTGGACTGTTTGAGGTATGTGTTGCATCTTGGGTGAGGGACAAGTGTGAGAGAGAACTTTAAAGTTCACCCATGTCGTGGGGCGGAGAGGGGACCTTCTGTGACCAACTGAAGGGAGAGGGGCCTTCTGTGACATAATTTACTCCACAAACAAAGAGTAGTAATGGGGTACAGTAAGTAATGACCACTTTCTATCTAGTTTTTCATAAATTATAGATATACAATGTATGGCCTGCATTTCAACCCCACCAGTGAGATTGGGAATGTTTTCTTATAATGAAGAAAGTGTGGTTTGCTTTAATTTCCATCACTAAAAGCTAAACAGTGCACACATTATGTGGTTATCAAAGCTAAGGCTGCGTGTGACTGTGTGCAATAATGAATTCCCTAGATAGCCTAGCAATATAATACAAGAGCACTGAATTTCTTCAATGCAATGATCTAATGGAACTTAAAAGTGAGAGTTACAAAGAGTTTATGTCTCATGTTTTCCATGCCTGCTTTGCACAAAGTTCAGCCAAATGCCTGGATGACTTTACCCTGTGTCACTGAGAGGGGAAAACACAGCTGCCACTTTACAGAGTCACAGCTGTCAGTCTATACGGCTCCACCAAGCTATTTTTTGCTTTGGCACTTTAGTGTATTAAAGTGATGCTCGATGCTTCCAGTAGTTCAAAGCACATACTATACGCTGATAACTTGTATATGTTTATGATCAAATACAATTTTACTGTCTATATACAGATGTATTCTATGTACATGGTTGAGGAACCTTACAAAGATCTTGAGTAAATTTTGCCATACCTATAGAGCCAGCTCCACCGATGCTCTCATTCACTGGAGTGAGAGAAAAAGGGTCCTACCAGACACCTATGGCTATGGCTAATCTTCTAGAGGAACAAAAGATGGCATGCTGAAATATAACATGACTGATCCTTTTGTGAAGGGGTTGTCCAGCTTTTGGACATGGCATCTGAGCTGAAGGCATCGTGTTATAGAGCAGGAGGAGATGAGCAAATTAATATATAGTTTTATAGGAAAAGGTTCAGTATAACTTGTATATCATTCATTTAATTATACTGAATCTTTTCCTACAAAGCAATATAACATGCTGATTGAAGACTGCTTCACATTTTCATGGCGAGCTGAGGTATGTGTCTGGCCGCCTCTCGCATGTTTGCCGTGCTGCCGTCACATCTCGCACCCGTCCCCATTATAGTGAATGGGGCCAGGTCAGACTTCCAGAAGCACATGTGTGCAAGTGTTAGTACGGATCCGACAGGCTGTTCCGCTGCCGGACAAGCCTAAAGCTAGCGTGAAAGAAGCCTTAGTGCATATACTGATGATAGGATTACAAATTTGCATTAATGAGTTTGCTGTAGAGGGACAGTCCCTCACAGAAAGTTATAGTAGATACAGAGGGCGGCGCAAAACCCTGCCTTTTTTCTCTGCACTTCAGAAAAGTGCAGAGAAGCTCAAATAGTCGCAAATTATAGTGCACACATGGCGTGCACCATAATCTGTGACTTTTTTAATGCCACAATAGTGGCGTAAAGGGCTTGATAAATGTCTCTCATTGTTTTGTATCTTCTCTTCACCAGTTTCTACAAGAACATCATAGATTTAGACATATTTGACAACCCAAATTTAAAAAGTTTGGTGCAAACTAAAAATGGTGCAAAATAAATCTTAATATATCCCCCACTATTTTTCTAATTTTCACCAATTAAAAGATTCCCATAGGGAGGATGGTTTATATTTTGGGAAATACACTCTATTGGGTTTGAGCATTTTCCAAAGGGCAAAAGTATTTCTTTACTTTCAAGTACAATTTCAACTAATACATGATCTAATTTCTAGTCATGTTTGGTACAAAATGTGGGCATGACATAATGAATATTTGGCTATGGAAAGGATAATTTGCCAATATAATTACATACTGATTTTATTATATCTCAATCAGGTAGGAGCTAACATCTTATTTGGCTAAAGCTGTGTTCACCTGGATTAGAAGGATACAAACTATTCACTTAGCATGCAAAAAGGAAAGTTCAGAAGCATGCAGAATATAGCATTACTGAAATCCACACACATGCTATATTATAGCTGTATGCAGATCATGTATGATTGAAAGACTGACAGAATGTGAGGCAACAAGAGTGTCACCAGGTCTTCACTACACCAAAGTATTTAGGCATCGAAAACAAGCCTTTAAAGTGTAACTGTCAAACGATGTCAAAAGATCTGTAATTACCTAATAATAACAGCTTTCAATAATGTACCCTGTCCTTTTCCACTGGCCCCTTAAAAGACCGTTGCTATGGCTTGTCTGTCTTCCCTTTAGTATAAACAGAAGACAGAGGATCATTGCATGCCTGCATCAGGCTTCAGAGTGAGCAGGCGTGTCTCTCAGTAATCCAATCTGATTGGCTAGCAGAAAGCTGCTGGCTACAGAAATTGTGTATGTGAAGTGAGGGAAGGTGGTTTTGGCCTCAGAGAACTGGCAGAGGAGCCACCTTGAGAAAATTCTCATATTGTAGAGGTTAAAACAGCTGTAACTAAGGGAAAACCTCGAGGAAAATAGTGGTATGTGAAGAAACTAAAAATTGCTTTATGCATAATGCTGTAGCAGCCGTAACATGCTAAAAATTTATTTTTTTATAAAAACATGACAGCTACACTTTAAATATCTGAGGAAGCCAATAATATGCATGATAAAATGATTATATATTGGAGTATATTAAGACGTCAAAGGCTAAATTTTGTCTCGGTGGATAATATTACTTTATTAAGGAAACACTAATTATATTATCCATAGATCATCAACTGTACATAGCATTGTAAAGAGATCATGCTTGTATATTGATCTAGTTCTACTAATACCAAAGTGACTATTGCCATGAATGTGCCTTCAAGGTAGGCAAGAATGTGCACTGAAGGCATGTTCTAAAGAGTTATACAGCTGGATAACTCACCAAACACTATGATAGCTTTACAAGCAGCACCACAATGATATATGAAGGCCAAATGCAGCAAATTAGAGTATCGGCATTGTCCTTTTTTAATAAGAAGTCTTGAAGGGTTGTCTCAAAAGATTTTATTAAGGCATAGGAACAACATGAAGGGGGTCCCCAGTTCAGGACAACTATCTATCAGCTAAAGCAGAATGCAGCTAAAAAGATCAGATTTTGCATTGACACCCTCGACCTGGTTGTAAATTATATATTTCATACATTTGAAATGGAGCTATGTAATACTAAATTTCTCCTGTACTGCTGCAGAGGAAATGTGTGGCTGGCCACGACTTCCCCTAGCTAGAATAGCTGGTCAACAGAATTTTCAGCATACTTTGTGATAATGATCTGTTTTCTGACATGGTTTCAGATAAAAATGGTTGAGCATACAGGGTCTTATTTCTTATGTCTATAGTCTGTTTTATTTCCCTTTTAATGAATGTAAATTGTCCTTTTTGCTACATTGGGAGGAGGATCTCCATATCCAGTTACCATTATCGGCGAACCTGCTGCCACTGTGAGTAGGGGAAGTTGGCAAATCACCCTCATAGAAGCTTCGCTTAAAGTGCTCCATCGTATATATTATGTGCCTGAGCGTCTCCATAGAATATATCCTCATGTTTTTGAGGCAGTAACGCTACAGGATCTATGTGTCACATTTGGTGGGTATACCCCACTGTTAACGCTTTCTGGGAGAACACTTGTTCCGTTATATCAGATTTTTTGGGCACCACTTTTCAAAAGGTTTCAACTGTCTGTCTTGTAGGTGATAGGCCTCTGGGTATGAGATATGCTCCTTTAAAATTAGGGCAGTACTTCCTCCTCGTGGCCAACATACACATAGGGACTAGCTGTAAAGCTCCCACGTAGCAGCGGTTAAGACCAGAATGGATAGAATGGCAATATACAAGAAATTCACCACCATACGTGATGATAGGATGGAACATTATAATCGTGTTTGGACTCCTTGAATATCCTCCTCCCATTCCTCTCACTCCTCATTTGGCATTGTGATTTAGGGTGATGGATGTTCTTTTCATGGTAGACGTTTGGTCTTACTGATTTCACTTTGTCTCCTGATCTACACATCAAACATATTTTGAACCACTGTTGTTGTTGATGTTTTTTCTTTTGGTTTATCTTAGATTTGTTTTTGTTTTTTTTCCATTTTAACACTTATTGCATAATATTTTTCATTACGTTTTGGCTCCTTCGTGAGGTCTCTCCAGGGGCGGATTGGCCATAGACATTACAGAAAAGTTTCCCGGTGGGCCGATGCCCAGGGGACCGCCTGGGCTCTCCTTACGGCCAGCCAGTGGAAGTTTTTGGAGATATATTTTGTGCTCCTGGCACTATTTTGTGATGGACTGTGGTATTTGGCTCTGTTGGGGTGGTATAATGTGCCGCAATATTGTATTGCTGGCCCTGCCTTCCATCAGTATGGACCCAACTACAAAACGGGGCCACTTTTAGTATTTTTTCCAGGGTCACTTTAAGTTCCCAGTCCACCCCTGGGTCTCTCTCGCTATATGCTCTGACTCAATATAGTGTAATGTTAAAAAACTCTTTTGAAACATGTAAAAAAGAGTTGAGCATATTTAGGCTATGTTCACATCAGTGCTATAATAGGAGCATAATAAAAATGACAGCAGTGCCAGATTCCTCAAATGACGAACACCAAGGGCACCTGATGGACCCTATTGATTATAATGGGATCTGTTGGGTTTCGCAATGTTGTCCGTCATTTTACTAGACAAAAAAGTGCTGCATGCTGGGCTATTTTGTCTTGCCTTTTTGATGGAATCTGCAACGGATGCTCCTATTAAAATTTCCAACACATTTATGAATACAGCCTTAACGTTTAACGTATTAGTAAGAACTTAGTATCAATGTCACATTTAAAGCCAGAATTTCCATTTTTTTTGTTCTGTGATGCTGAAGACAAAGTTCCGCCCTTTTTGTGCATTTGGCCATTAAAACAATCTAATCATTAAATATCCTACCTGGGAAATTGAAGCGACTATCTTTCAGACCCATTGGAGATGGATTTGGTGGGGTGGTAGCACTGAGTGGATTGGAGGACTGGAAGGGTGCTGGAGAAGAAGGTGTAGAAGATGTGGTTGAAGATGGGTTACTGCTCGAATCCAAGTGGTTTATTGCTGGAGGATGTTCCTAGAAAAAAAAGTTGAAAATGGTCTGAAACTAACAGCTTTTTAAATTGCTAGGACTGTATCTGCATAATTTTAATTCCATGGCTAGTGGCAAGTGGCTTTCCCATCAGAACATCTGTCCATATGCCCTGTTTGGCCACTTTCTTACAGATGTATTTGGGGATTTAACCTCTATATTGCCTTCATTCCTGTTTGCGGCTTAAAAATACTGATGCAAAATGCTGCAGAAAATACCCCTATGTGAAATTGGCCTATGTGAAATTGACAAAACACCATCCGGAACCTGTAACAAAATCTACAGCCAACAACCAATAATTTACAGGACAAAAATTAAAGGTGATTTCCGAGTTATATATATTGATGACCTATCCTCATGATAGTAAAAAATAATAATTGAGAGCAGCACCTGATACCTTTCAGACCATTAGTGAAATAAAACAGCCAATTCAACCCTTAGATCCATTAGGGTCATCCATATAGTATCTACAAAATTCATAACGGCAGCATCTCCACATAAACGTATTTATTCTTCAAAACGTCATCAGAACATGTGCAAAAATCGCCAATAAAGTGCAACGTTTCGGTTACATAGTAACTTTTCTCAAGCATGACTTGTATGGAAGCGATTCTTCCCATAGAAATGAATGGGGTGGTTAGGTGTAATTACACCTACTCCTGAGGATAGGTCATCAATATATATAACTCGGAAAACCCCTTTAAGTATTAAACTATTGCACATGAAAGATATGCTGTTATACATTGACAGTAGAGGACTCCAACAAGTAGCTCACAAAACTATAACTGACAGAGGACAGTGGGAGTTGTAGTTTTGCAACAGATGGACATTGCATGTCTACAGTGCCCACTTGCAGCACACCATTCTTTTTCATCCCACTTTCTCCTTTAGTATAGAGGACCAGAACTATAATGTGAAGCTCCTGGAACCTGGCACAAAATCTATAAATGTGCCCGCCACCTAAATATGCTGTACAAGAGCGATGTATGTAAGCTATAAAAATGTTTTCATTTGTACAGATGCATCCCTACCTAATGGAATTACATTAATTAAAACATCTTAAAAACATTTTAATATATTCAGCTTCATCAGAAATCATCTTATTGCAGACTGTATGATACCTTCTTAGTGAGGGCTTTGGGAAGGGTTCCAAATAACGGTTCTGCAGGTCTATCCACCTGGTTGTTAATATCTGATGGAACAGATTCCGTCCTTCTTATTTTTGGTACTGGAAAACACAAAAAATCCTAATTACAGTACCTGCTGTCACCTTAATCTATATTATCTACCTGTATATTGTAAGCAAGAAAGTTACTTACGAGGAAGGAACGATATTCTACATGATGGGGCTTCTTTTGTGCATTTATTGTGGCATTTTAACCTACAGGGTAAAAATAAATTTCTGTGTTAAATGAATTAAATTGCTTACTTTCAGAGGCTGGCAACCGTCCTGACCATGTTCTTCTTCCATGTAGTGCATAAGGGGTTTGTGATAAGCTAGACTTTCTCAAGCAGTTGCTACTGGGGCCTCACCAGCAAAAAAAAGTTGATGCTTGGGCTTCAGTAGTGGTCAAAGAACACATATAAATACCAATAATAATCCCAAATGTTGCTAAATTAGAAATTGTTCTAGTTTGGGAAACATATGTGCAACCACACATAATCAAACCTATGAAAACTGCCTCCCCACTACAACCTCTCACCAGTAAGGCCCATCTGGCAGTTTGAGAAGAAATTGCCTAGACTTTATATTGTAAAGTCTCTAGCTTAGGCAATGCAGTTTTAAAGGGTTTCTGTCACCAGATTTGGGCATATCAAACAGGATGAAATTTGCAATGTGCAAATGTCACCTGATGCCCAATCTGGTATTCTTTTTTCTTTTGGTGCCCCCGTTTTTGTAAAAAAAAATGCACTTTTATTTTATGCTAATTAGGCTTACTAGGTGCAAGGGGCGGTTACCCTGCACCTAGTAAGCGCCGTTTGCCCACCTCTTGTCACGCCTCCGTTCTCTTGATTGACAGGGCCAGGCAGCTCGCTCGATCTGCTGCTGGCCCTGTCCGCGCTTCAAATCCCGCGCCTGCGCCGTGCGGAATAAAATCGGTGCAGGCGCAGTGAGTGCAGCTGGCCGCCGGGCTCCCGGCTACCTCACTGCGCCCGCGCCGATGATGTCAGAGTACACCTGGCTGATGTCGGCTGCCGTCTCTTCCGGGTGTACTCTGACGTCATCGGAAACCCTTTAACTTTAGTAGTCTGTTCCGGCACAGGAACACAATAATGAAATTGCAGGATCCAGCATCTGCTGGACACTGCCGACACTTGACAGATCCCTTTCGCTATAATGGGGTTCACTGGGTTTGCGGTGTGAGTACCGGCACTCTCTCAGACAAAATATCGCTGCATATAGCAGAACCTCCACCACAGATGTGAACCTAGACCTAGAGATGTGAACCTAGTTGTATGTCAGGATGAGTTCTTAGCTTCCAAATAGTTTCCACTTACAGATATCAAGAAGAACTCTCAAAACAAATTGAAACAAAGATCATGTTTTATCAATATAAAATGGACATGGCTGTGTGAATGCACCCTTTGTTATATCATTTTAATTTACTTTTTAGTCAAGTGTTGTCATGTTTGGTTCATATTTTACAGAAGCAAAAAAAGAAATGTATGTGTTCTGACATGTCCTCCACTGAATAAAACACAGGTGATAAAACTGTACAGCTCAAAGCAGATCAACTGGAATATATTATCTGCTTTCAGAAGAAAGGCAAAGACAATGGAGAAAGACATGGGAAAGCCTGGTGCACAAAGAACTGTAGCATGAGGACACATTTTTATAGAATGATAACAAAAGCCTTCTCCAAAGTATTCTGTCAAGTTAATGTAACTTACTTGCAGTGTTTACATTTGACCCCGAACATCATATTCTTTTGACAGACGTGACACACTTGCGACAACCAAGATTTTGTAGAAAATCTATTAAAATAAAGACAGGCATACACAATTATAAATGTTTTTGTGGTCAAAACAAGATCAACACATTCACATGGGTAAATTTCATTCTTTAGCCACATGGCCTAGTTGCAACAGTCTCAATTGAATTGAAAATGATCCACAACACCAAGCACATCTGCTATTCGATGTACAGTACCGTGCTTGTGTGTCACCACTATATGACCATATACAGCCCTTACATGGCTCTGTTGCACATCTACACATGAGGAAAAACGCTGTTTAATTCATATGCAAATGAGCACTTGCAAGTGCCCAGGGGCGGTGTTCAGTGTGTAGGAGCCCAGGCTGCTCTGCCTTCTTTCATAGTTACTCCTCCCCAGCCTCTGCCTTTGCCTGCCCTCCTTGTATGACACAAGGGAATAGCAGGGCGGGCAAAGGCAGAGGCTGGGGAGGAGTAAGCATGAAAGATGGCGGGGCACACTGAACACCGCCCCTGGGCACTTGCGAGTGCTCATTTGCATATGATTTAAACTGCGTTTTTTCCTGCATCTGAAAGTCTAAAGAAAATAACAAAGGTACCATTACATTCATGTGTAGGTGTGCAACAGAGCCAAGTAAGCGCTGTATGTGGTCATACAGTGGTGACAGACTCAAAAGTACAGTTTGTGTACATGAGGAACAACACTATTTCTGGCCATTACATGACTTGCATCTATTTTTTAGCTGCCCCAGGATCAAGGATGACATTACAGTGGTACTAACCTGCATGGATATGATTTTAGCACTTGGGCTGAGACAGAAATTGTCTATGCAGTCTCCTTTGCCAGGCCTGTCTATGGGTTCCTGCTCACTCCTCCCAATTCCCCTCTCCATATATTGTATTGACATGTGTAATCTATATTAATTACACATTTTACTGAATGTTTTCTTACAGAACTATATATTTGAATCTGCTCAGCTCCTCCTGCTCTATAACATGTTCTGCATTTTGTGGTAACCGGTTCTCTTTAAGCATGTTCAAACAGCACTGAATGGAATAAAAATTTGCATCTCTTACCTGTGAGTTACTGAAAGACCTATATCTCTCCGTACCATCTGCGGTGACCCATGTGGAATATCTGAAAAGATTGATAGATACAGTACATATACATATATATTTTACATATATTAATGACTATAAACAGATGAAAATAACACGATTGTTCTGATTCTGTACAGTCGTTTGCCACCTAAGGATACGTAAATATGTGGCATATTTGTTGCAGAAATTTTTCCAACTGAAAATCAGTTCCATTAATCTGAATAGGGTTGTTCCAGAAGCAAGCACATAGATTTCTGCAAGCCTAATTAAGGCTGGATGCACATATATCAGTGGTGTCAGGCCAGATCCATGTTTGGAGGAGCAACCGACATATGTGTATGTGCACTTAGTGCACAGATCCAGCATCTATAAATTGATAGAGGTGGACAGTAAATGGTAGTATACAGCAGTTCATGCACCGGATTAATATGAAAACGATGGGATCAGTTCCAGGTTTTCCATCTCTGCATCAGGCTGATATGGGTAGCCTCATTTTTCGGAATATGACTAGCAGGATATTAGCCTTGAGTCTTAGGCTACTTTCACACGAACATTGTGTTTTGCGGTCCGCAAAAAAAAACGGATGGCATCCGTGTGCATTCCGTATTTTGCGGAACGGAACAGCTGGCCCCTAATAGAACAGTACTATTCTTGTCCGTAATACGGACAAGAATAGGACATGTTCTATTTTTTTTGCGGGGCTACGGAACAGGCATACGGATGCGGACAGCACACGGTGTGCTCTCAGCATTTTTTGCGGACCCATAGAAATGAATGGGTCCGCATTTTTCATGTGAAAAACGCGGATCGGAGCCCGGAAAAAAATACTGTCGTGTGAAAGTAGCCTTTAAATGATAGCAGTCACTAACTTTGAGTTGTTCCCAACCAGAGATACACATTACTTGCTAAGCAGTGAATCAATCACTGTCTGTTGACACTTAAACATATTCTTCAGTGTGTGCAGTAGAACTCACCACCATCATGTAATTTGGACACCTAATTTCAGGATGGCTGTAACAATAATAGTAAAAATACTATAATGGAGGGCTCCATAATCTGTTATAGTCCTTCCAGTAACACAAATAATTAGAAATTAATTTATCTCATGCATTCTCATTCATGAGAATCATTATAAACTCTTAACTAGGTGGTATAGGACGTCGGACCTCTAGTATCAATTAGAGCTCTCAGACAGTAAAATGTGCTGGAGATGCGGTGTGGAGGTGGGTTCCTTGTTGCCTATATGGTGCCACTGTGTCCAGATTACCTTGTTTTCAGGAGAAGTAAAATCTCACATAAGAGCTACATGGTCTCCAAACTTTACACTAACAATAGGTTTGGTAACACTGGGGCTACCCACCCCATCTTCCAGGCTCTTCATACTCACTTGTATTCTGACGCTGTGCTCCCACAAACCAGCCGTAAAATGCATTGAGAGGACTCATCTTTGAGTCCTCTCCATTATGTACATGAGCTCAGGAGTCCTCTCAGTGCATTTTATGGCTGGTTTGTGGGAGCACAGTATCGGAAGCAATTGAGTATGAAGATAAAAATGACTCAGTACTCAGCACCACTTACACTATACACTACTTACTCTAGTTTAGGAAGTGTTTCGGAGCTGACAGATTTTACTTAAAGGGAACCTGTCATCAACTTTATGCTGACTGTAATGAGGGCAGCATAAATTAGTGACAGAAATGCTGATTTCAGCGGTGTGTCTCTCATAAGCTAAAAGTAAGTGGTTGCAGAGAACCAGCATCATAATCATTGCAGCCGAGGCCTTGAAAAGAGTCAAATCTACCTGAGAAGAGTCATGGTTATTCATAATCTCCTTCTCTCCCTGCCCATCTGCTGATGATTGGCAGTTCTCTCCTAGAGAGAAAGGGAGAAAACTAGGTAGAAGACTGTCAATCATCAGCAGGTGGGCAGGGAGGGCAGGAATTCATGAATAACCATGACTCTTCTCATGAAGATTTGACTCTTTTCCAGGCCTAATCTGCAATGTTTGTGATGTTGGTTCTCGGCAAACACTTACTTTTAACTTATATATGACAGACCCCTGAGATCAACTCACCTGTCTCTACTTTATTCTGCTGTTAGTATGGGTAGCATAAAGGTGATGACAGGTTCCCTTTAAATCACTCACTTGCTAGCTGGTGCCAACTGCTTAGTACCGTTACTGTGGATACAAAGGAATCCACCTTCTATTGCACAAGGTAGATCAACCAGATGTATCGCTTGGAGGAACTGACTAGCTGGCAGTATCACACCCACAGTAAATTTATGAGCCTCTGGAAATGGTTGCAGTACCACTGTAAGGGAAAGTTAGCCTCTTTCTCGTTTCTACTGTTTTGACCTTTTACTTTTGCCTAAGTCTCACCCCTCTTTATAGACAGACCTGACTGCTCCTCTTACTTATATTGACAGGCTTATGCTTTCCAGACGTAACCTACAGAAGGTGGTTGCATCCTTATCCTCCCCCCACCTTTCGCTCCGATTCTGCATTTTCATATTGGGTCACACAGGCAGCAGTTAATGTGCTCTCTGGTTTAGTATATAAAGAAACCTTATAAACAAAGGACTCTTCACTGTATTATTACTGACACATGCTTCCTTTGTAATGTTGTGTTATGTTTTCAATTATTCAATAAAAACAGGATTTCCATTTTTTACTGATGTGTGTTGTCCACACTTTCCACAGACAACACATATACACATTGATTTTAATGTTTTTGTTCACACATCAGTATTTTTTTTTAAGGACCATAGGTCAGTGAAAAATCATGGAGACATGCACTACTTTGGTCCGTGATAGGGACCAAACACGCCCATTATAGTCTATGGGTCCGTGAAAAAAGACAGACACAACACAGATGGCATCCGTGTTGGTCCATTTTTCATTCACCACTAATAGACGATGCTCTGGAAATTAACTTTCAACTAAGAAGTGTCTGTGGAACATACCGAGGGCCAAAAATGGACACATGGATATATTCATGGATCAAATATATCCTGATTTTGCACGGACGTGAAACAGACACGAAAATGTGAACATGGCCTAATAAAGTAACACTTTCACTGAACGTCTCCCTCTTCTAGCATCTTATCAAAACGAAGATACTTCTAGTAGGTACATGTTTTCATTTTAAAGATATAATTAAAAGCTCAGCTGGATGTAATGATAACTTTCACTTCCATGATCTGTTGCTTCATTCCGGAGAAAAAGTGCTTTTAATCCATATGAAAATGACCAGTTAAGTGCACTGAAGGTGGGACCAAGACACTCTGTGCAACCTTGCTCCCCCTGCTTCCTCTCCAGCTCCTCCACCTCTTTCTGGTTGACAGACCAGGTTCATGCATAGTCATGTCACCTGACCTCGATAATCAAGAAGTAGAGGCTAGGGGCTGGCAGAGTAAGCAGGAGGAGCAAGGATGCACAGAGTGGCTTGGGCGTGCTCCTTTGCATGTGGATTAAAAGTACTTTCTCTCTAGAACGAAACAACAGATTTGTAAGTGAATTCATCAGTTGAGCTAGCCCTACAAGACATTGTGCCTGGTTTACCTGTTGACAGACTCCCTTTAATACAGAATAATTGTTACCATTCAATAAAGATGAATAAAAACAGCACATAAGCAGCAATGAAACATCTGGTATAAAAGCATACTCTACTACACTATAAAGCACAATAAATAAATGCCATAAAAGCAATACTTTTGCGTGAGAATTGTCATCCACACAGTCACAGTCTGAGCACTTACCAAACCTGAAAGACACAAGAAAAGAGGCACAATGTCAGATTTTGGAAAAGTGAAAACAAGTCTAAATTATACAGGTAACAGATGGGCTTTAAATTTGCCTCCAAAGCAATGGTCTTCAAGATTGGCACTAAGGAGCTGAATACTAATATAACATACATTTTATTTTGAATAGGTTGTCTAAAATTATAAAAGGTCTGTTTTTTTTGTTTTTGTTTTTAATAGAAACAGTGTCACTCTTGTCTGTAGACTGTTTCTAGTATTACAGTTCTGATTCATGATTTAGAATAGAGTTTACTATGAAAAACAAGACTTTTTCTATTTCTGACAACAATTAAACATAATGAGATATTATAGGCCCCATCAAGAATGGTGTAGCAGATGCCATTCTTGATGAATCAGGTCTTATGTGTATAAAAATGGGAAAAGGGATCATGTGTCATACAAAAGATGAAAGAATCACTTTAATAACCTGAAAGACAAAGACTTGACAGCCATTTTACCATCATGTACAGAAAGTCACAAAAAAGTGTTTGGTCTTAAACCCCTTGAGGGCTGGGTATTGCAGCATTTGTGCATTTTATTTTTTCCTCCCCACCATCCAAGAGCCATAACTTTTAAAATTTTCCATTCACAAAGAGCTTTTATTTTTGCGGGACAAATTATATTTTAATTGGTACTATTTAATCTACTATAGCTTTACTACTATAGTTTTACTACTTTAAAAACCTTTTAAAAATGTAATTATCTTTGCCTTGGCATATTCTGACAGAATAATTTTTTATTTTTTTGTCTACTGAGCTATGTGAGGGCTTTTTGATTATGTTTTACTCAATTCTATGGGGGCAAAGTGACCAAAAAACAGCAATATGGGTATTTTATTTTTTGTTATGGCATTTACCTTACCATTAAAAGTTCTGACATTTATTTTGACATTTATTTTTTATATTTATTTTGATATTTATTTTTTCATACAGTTGGGAAAGGGAACTATTTGAATTTTTAATAGTTCAGTTTTTTTCTATATTTTTAATAACTTTTTAAAAAACTTTTTATACTATACTTTTTAGTCCACATGTGATCTGATTGCTTGTCCCATAGACTGCAATAGAATAATATTGCAGTCTATAGGGTTTTTACAGGCTGCCTGTCAGGCTGTGCCTAGGGCACAGCTTTTCAGGTAGCTCACTGTGACAGCACTGGAAGCCTTCACAAAGCCCAGGCTGTCATAGCAATCAATTGGAGCGCCCTGATTTTGCTGTGGGTGCTCTAATCGGCGGACAGAGGGGGCCCCTTCCTCAAATGCTGCAGTTACTATTAAGAGCGGCATCTTCAGGGAAGAATGACCCTGATTGGAGCCAAATCTGTTCCTGTTGACTGTTGGCTGATGGCTGCTATATTATACAGCGAGGACCCACTGTGTATGGAGCAAGGTTAGCATGCAACCCCACTCCTTACATCCCCATAATGCTTATGACACACAGTTACATCATGTGGCATTAATGGATAGAGGGTTTCCAATCTCATCTTGATATATCAACAACAACATTTCCCTATACATAAAAGTTTTTACTACAGGGATGAAAAGGGTTCCTTGATCACCATTTGCAAAGGCAAAGCAGCCACCATCTGCATCGGCTTTAATGGCCACTGGTTGCTCAGCTATTTCCACAACTTGCACCAAACTCAATGGAAATAGTCCCATGTGCAGTACCCTGGATTAGAGGGTATTTGCAGATGGTTTGTACTTTAATGTGATGTTATTGAATGGAATGCTATTGAATTTATGCCATGTATTGCAACCAGTGTAGCCACATATGCATGGCACAACCAAGGGTTAAAAATACTGTCTCAGCCCTTGCAGGTTGCAAGGCTGGCTCCACCCCTAGCTCTTGAGGAGTGTCTAGTCTGGAGTTCAGAGAGGAAGGAAGCAATGACCTATGCTGTCACGAACGTTCCGGCATCAGGTTGCAGGCGTTCGGCTAGGCTTTCAAAAGTGACATAATTTGACAAGTTTTCCTCTTGGTTTGGTTGCTGTTTACCACACCCCTTCCCCTTAGCTGTTGTGGGTATGGTGATTATCTTTCCCCTATTTATCCCTTCCTCTCCCAGTATTCCTTGCCGTTTATACTTTCTGCTGACTTTGTTGTGTGTGGTGTGGATCTCAGCTGAGATCCGGTTGCTGCAATATCTGCATTAAGATAAGTGTCATTTTCCCTATTGTATTTATCCTACTTTTCCCCACTGTTGTCGTTTTGCCTTCTGGAGTCTCCTGTTTGTCCGTCCTCTTGGAGGAACGGGTTGACTCTGTCACTAGCTGCAGGGTTCTTTAGGGTGAGTTTGTTATTAGGTTCCTGTGTATGAACTCTCCTACCACTAAGGCCTGTTCATACTGGTAGTCAGCCAGGGCCTAGTTTCAGGGTTACCTGCAGGAGGTGAACGTTTCCCGTTTGGTCCTTTTCCCTTCCCTCTTACGCTTGGTGTGGCTATACCCTCCACACCAGAGCGTGACATATGCTTCCTCATCTCAGGCCCAAGAAACTTCCAGAGACTAACAGATCTCTGCAAGATCCACAGAAAAGAAGAAAGACAATCATACTTACATGCAGTGATTTCTGTGCAGCTTAGTCCCGGCATATTTGCCAGGTAGTGGTCTGATCTCTGTAGAATCCCATTATAATCAATGGGGCCAGCAGGCATTGCAGTAACATCAAGCTATGCTAGAAACAGAGAGCTCCGGCAGCCTGTTGTGGTAAAGTACATGTAAAACTACAGCAAGCTTGGTTGTAATCCCGTTCACCTCAGTGTTTAATTATATGCTGGATGTGGTGGCCATCAGCTGACTGGATGGATTGGGGGGACCTTGAAATAGGTATAGGTCTCATGGTGGAACCCACATCTATCAGAAATTAATGGTATATCTTTTTGCTAAATTGAAAACAGTCCAGAATTTGCCTCAACCAAAAATAATTTACACATAAAAGCCATGCAAAAAAGACACTTACTTTGGAGTTGGAACTTCATCTATTCTGTTCCCAAGCTGTGATTCATGAGACTTGCTCCTTTTCAGCGTTGAAAAGTTGGGTAGCAGCTGCTGAAAAACTTTGCGGCTAGGTGGAGGTGGTGTCCGAGGAGGCTTTAGTTTCATGTGTCTCTTTGTCATTGGAGTGGTGGGTGGTGTAATTGTAATCCCCTGGGGAGTCCTCAGTGTTAGCCTATTGCTTGGTGTTGAGGAGCTAAATGGATCTTGGAAGCTCTCTGAATAAATATAAGGTCCATGTGATTCAGAAACAGGGATGGCGGACACTGATATGGATCGAGGCTGGTGGCTGTTGGCCTTTGGAATTTGAGTGTTTAAAGTCCAAACTGTTCCTCCTGGGGATGAGAGGTCATATGGAGATTGGGAAGAGCTGTCTTTCCGGTTTTCACTAGGATTCCACAAAGCATCCTTCATGTCGCCACCTAGACAAAGCAAATTATACAGTGAAACAATATGTCACAACTGGAATAAGAGTTAAATCAGTTATGGAAAGTGTCTGGCTTCATGAAAAAAATTGCATGACTTGTCTTTTACTGATCATGGAGCTATTGCATATATTATAGTCCTAAGCTGCATGCACAGTTCTGCCAGATGCCATTAGAAACAGTCAACAACCTTGTTGTCAGGCATATAAAAGACAGCTGTTGTCAAAGAGTTTAACCTAGCTCCTATTATGCAGTGGGAGATTTTGTTTCCCAGATCAGACTACTGTATAGGGTATAGACCTCTTTTTTTCTTTATAAGGCCCCATTCACACGACTGTATATTTGCGGGCCCGCATTACTGCGGACCCGCAAATATACGGTGGCCGCCCGACGTGTGTTCCGCAGCGCTCGGAACACACGGCGTGCGGACCCATTGACAATGCCTATACTTGTCCGTGCACACGGACAAGTATAGGACATGCTCCGTGCCGCGGCTCCCGGCCCCATAGAGGTGAATGGGGCCGCATCTATTCCCGCATTTTTGCAGATAGATACGGCCCCATTCATACGGTCGTGTGAATGGGGCCTAAGGATGTACTTTCTCTCCTTTATGGTCCACTACTGATTTTGGCTTCCAAAACTGCACCAGGTAACCAGACAGTGTGGCCGTACCCTCAAAGATTTTGAATAAAAAAATAGACCCTTCTTGTATGTGCATGATCTTCAATATCTATACATTGTACATCTAATCACAGACTACAAGCACATTTACAAAGTGATATCTACGATTACCAAGATAGTGGTGCCGCCGTGCCTGTGTTGCGGACTGCAAACACAGGCAACGGTGGAGTGCATTACTCATTACGGTGCCGACTCATTGACATGTCCTATGTTTTCAGGAGTGGAGGTATGCACTCAGAAGCTCACGGACACACCTGGAAGCCCTTCTGTGGGCTCTGGGTCTGTGCCTTCACGCTGTGAAAGATTGCACATGTCCTATCTTTTGCCACATCTTCATCTTGCGGATCGCCCATGTTTTGTGGACCCGCGATTTGTGGTTTGAAACATAGGCACGGCAGCACCACGGTCATATGAATGTAGCTTTATAGCAGGGATCTCAAACTCGTGGCCCTCCAGCTGTTACAGAACTACAATTCCCATCATGCCTGGACATTCTTCGGTTACCAGGGCATGCTGGGAGTTGTAGTTTTGCAACATCTGGAGGGCCACGAGTTTGAGATCCCTGCTTTATAGTGTACAGAATGGTCTTACCTGACCACGCTAGCTTCCTTAAACAGGTAAGAGCTCCATTTAGGCGAGAGCACTCTTCTGTGCTAGCTCCATACTTCTTCATGGTCTCTTTCACTTTTAACTCATTCATCTCCAGTAAGGCATCTAGTGTTAAGTCATCAGGTATTTTCTACAAATACATAGTGAAAAACATACATGTCACACTAAAGTAAAGATGACCCAAATACTGCATGTGGAAATACAACAAAAAAACCCCACAGAAATAAAATGTATCCTTATGATATTTTCATACTGCCAGAGAATAAAGTACTTAAAAGGTAAAGAAACTAAAAGAATGACAGGCTCTATAAATACCTAGGGGTGAATCAATGGAAAACAGTGACGCTCGGGACAACTAAAAGCACTGCATGGCTCGCCACTACCTGAGCAAATAATATATGTTGCTAGGTAGATGTATGATTAACATTTCCTTTTTTCTCTGCACACACCCAGAGCGTAATAAATATAGCCTTATACATGAGCAAGCCGGAGAGATTTTGCAGACAAGTGCTGGGGTGTTGTGGGTGGAAGGCTGTACTGTACTGTTCATCATTATGCTTTATAATGGCTCGCTATTTTTGTCTGGTAGGATTACTAGACAGCAGCTGCGCTACTCCTCCTCCTTCTCTCCATTTAGCGCGACCCCAGCATTGGCCTCCATAATCCCCATCCCAGGAATATAAAACCAACCCACTGACAGACAAACAGAGACCAGAGCCAAGGATAAGATAACACAACAACAAGATACTAAACCAGAAGAAAAACACAACGTGAAGCCGCAAATGCTAATAGATACAACAGTAATGGCTGGGACAACTCAAAATCTGTCTGCTCCCGGGCTGTTTCTTTCTTCTTCAAACATCTCATCAGTGGTGGGGTGTCAAGAGTCAGACCCCCACTGATCTGATATTGATGACCTGTCCAAAGGATAGAACATCAATACTGTGAACCTGGAAAACCCTAACTTACTCTATATCAAAAAATTTCCATTATTCATAAATTTCTAGAAAGTATAACATAAGAATGGCATAACACAGAGTACTATGAAAAGATGCATCTGCATTATTTTTTTTATATATACAAACATAGTCATACAAGGAGAGCATGTAAAAACATACTTAAAAGAAGTTATGGGACTATTACCTGGAACTGGTCCCTTAAATTAAAAAAAAAAATTAAAAAAGTAGAATTACAGATGTGGTAAATTATAATAGGACAAATTAATAAATATGCTTAGGCTGCTGCTTTCACACAGTCAGTGTTTGATCGGTGATTTCCATCAGTGATTGTGAGTCAAAACCAGGCCCGGGTCAAAAACACAGAAGAGGAGCAGATCTTTCCAATATACCTCAGTGTAGCCTCTACTTCTGATTTTGGCTAACAATCACTGATGGACCTCACTGACCAAACATGGACCGTGTGAACACGGCCTTATTTACCTCCACGGTCAAAAAGGCCTGACAAAATTGTCTGGAAAAATGCCAGGCTCACTATCATTAACCAGACCGACCCCTTTATTGTCAATGGAGTTTGTTGGTTGCCGTTCACTTCCTTTCATTTGACTGAAACAGTGTTTCCATTATTTTCATTGTTCTGCTCCAATAACAGAACAGAACAATGGAAATAAATAATGGTAATGTGAACAAGGCCTTAGATGGACAGTGTTATGTATTCCAATACAATAAATATACAATATTCCTCCATTAAAGAGCAGATGTCTAATGATGAGACCGCACTGTTCTATAATTGTTATTTTTTAATGATTGATGCCTCTTTTTAAAGATGTTTACCATCAGTTTACAATTGTAGGAGAACTTTATTTCTCCATTATGTATTGTCATGTACCTTGTACGCTTTCTCCTCTCTTTCATTTTTGCCATCAGTCAAATAAATACATTTTGAAACTAAAGAGCAGATGTCACCAAGTCTAGGTCACCAGAACTGTTATTCTGGATTCATATGATAAACATCTGCATATTTAAGAGAAAACTTCACATTGTCATGTGTGTTTTCAGGACATTTGAGATCTGATTTAGTATGGAAATGGAGTTGTCTCACAGTATCTTTTTAAAAAAGATGGATTCTCCCATCAATTTACGTGTTCAAGGCCATTGTCTCTAATTAACATTGGGTCACCTGGGTCTAGCCATACTGTATCTCCTACAGCGATCACCGCAGGGGACATCTGGCATTACATGGTGGGCACTCAAACTAATCGCTACAATATAATGCATGGATGCAACAAGTATAGCAGGACAGGAGCTGCATCTAATAAAGCATACAGTGAGGATCTTTGGCTTTTTTGGCCACATTGCTTCTTTTATTCCTTCACAGGCAACTGCCACTCTGGTACTTCATTAACCAAGCAGTGTCCTAGCTTAATCTTTCTCCAGAGTACAGTGCTGGTGGGCACCATTCACTAGAAAGGAGAATCAGTGTCACTGTAATAGTCTTACTAGTGCTGTAGAAGCCCTTGAACCGTTTGGCACCTCGACAACACTAAATCCCTTCATTCTTCTATTCATTCTGTGCACTTTCTTTTATGCAATTAGTGGAAGAGAACAGGAGGTTGCTTAGAAGGTATAAATAATGGAAAGTAGATTAAATCATAAAAACCTTAATGATCTTGGAGCAAGGCAGCTCAGACAAGCTCCCGGCCCCCATGACACGCGACAAAATAATCTAAGTCCAAGTAAGGCTTACTTAGAGCCTTTATAAAGTCCACCTAGAAGCAAGTATCAATAAGTTTGAAGGACATTTAATATTATTATTAGGTTGTCTCTTCTGTATACCAACCCCTAATTTTTACTGAATCAAGGATAACCCATTTGTAGAGAAAGAGAAGAAATAAATGCAATATTATTCCAGGATAAGTACTGAATATGTACTATATAAGGTATTTACAAGGAGATTGGGTGGGTAACTAATTACAATGTACTGTATACAGCAGTCACAGGCTGAGAAGCTGGTCAAAACTATGCTGGTGGTGAACAAAATACAATGCAAAGCAGGTAAGGCTCTGAGATCCATCCAAGACCATGCGAAAAAAACAAAAAATCATGGTCAAAGACCATTCTCTTCATACAAATATGGCTTCCGACAAGAGCATCACAGCAGAAATATATCTATGTGAAGATTTGCAATGGCTTTTTGGCTGCCATTTTGAAATCCGCCATAATGAAGTTAGTTCAGATTTTTCCAATGGCAAGGGAGGTCATGTGATACTGTATATATTAGTCTTAGCTAGGATTTACTCAGAAACACACCTGGAGACATTTACTAATGTGTTGCAAATTATGGCACATGCTATAATTTGCAACTTTTCACTTGTCTCGTCACTTTTTAAAAGTGGCGATGAAAGAGACATGGGTTTAGTGGCGCCTTGGAGCCCGCAAACACGACTGTCGTGTGAATGTAGCCTAAAAATGTGAATTAAACAATAGGTCACATATTATATTTACAGTATATTGGGCAGATGATTTTCTGGATATTTTTTGAAGTCACTCTATGTATTCTGCTTACTGGGCTGGCTCTTTAACTTCATTTTAACTTGTATTCTTAGTGTGGTAAGCAGTCTTGCTTAAGGGGGTTGTCTCAGCTCTACTAAAGTTACAGATGGCCGGGAAACAGCGCAGCGGTCCTGTGCTCAATGTTTCAGTAGCTCCCATTGCAGTGCAAAGGAGCTACAGAAACATTCCTATTGCACCACAACGAGTGCTAAAAACAGCAAGTGGCAGACGCTGCTCTGTTCCCCAGCCGCCTGGTGATTGGGACTTAGTAATGGCAAGGTGAGACAACCCATTTCGCTTTTTCAGTCATACCATCACTAAACAGACCTCTTTTCTGACCATATTTATCTAGACACATAAAAAGAATGACAGAGCTGTCATACTGTTATCCCAAATTTACACCTACTGTTATAGTGAGGATTACTTTGAAGATAACATCTTCCCTCATCAGAAGTAAAATGACAATCTATATAGGAGGTTTTATCATTTGAGGAGACTGGTACAGAAGGATAATATTTTGTATTGAATTTTCAATGGCATACTACTGCTGAAAAATTGTCAAAATTCTAAAAAATATTTCTAAAAAATATATTCTAAAAAATATTGAGTTTAAAAAATTTCCCTTCTGAAGGGTCCCTTTAAAACAATATCTTGTCATTGTAACTAGGTCAGTTTTTGATTTCTCACAATAAGAATTTTATTGAAAGGACAAGTTTTCAGAATATACTGCGAGACACCTCAGGATATACAGAACTTAATCCAGAGAAACAAAGGATGTGACAGGATGAAAACCCAGGTGGCAAAAAACAAGGGACTATCTAGAGGCCTCCACAAATCCAGTCAGCAAGGAAATTCATGGAACCTGGAGCTGAGGTTTTGAGGTCAGGATTTGGGTTTCGTGTATTCTACATGACAGCTGCAGATGTCACTACTAGTAAACTCCGATATTGCCTACATCAACTTTTTCTTTATTAACACAAAAGAATAGTAATAAAACGTAATGACCACAGTATAAAAATAATTACCTGTCCATGTCTAAAATCATTACACAATAATCAGATTTTTTTATTTTTACAACAATGCATTAGCAGATCTCAGTATGAGATACCCAATGTGTAATAACAATGAGTAAAAAGACTGGCGGTTGCCATCATATAATCCTCTTTTCATGGTGTACCTAATCTGTGGATTATCTAATAAAAGGCTGGAAAAGATAAAAATGACAAAAATTCCTAGGTAATTACTGCATACAGCGTCATCTTGGATAACTGAAGTGTTATACGTAGTATGTTAGAATTAATTCTCAAAACAGCTATTATTAAGTCATGCACATTGGAAGGAAGGAAGTAGCAAACATCTGTCCAGTTATTTCCACCACATGCAGCAAGGGAATAAAAAGATTGTCACGAGAACTCTCTAACCAGGAGTTTCAATGTTTTTTAAAGGGATTGTAGAGAAAATTAAAAGATCCTAAAATGGCTTAAAATAAAAACCCCTTTAACACTGGTGTCACAGTAAGATTTGGGTCACACACCAACTAGTGGTGCACCTGGGAACTGCACCACTACTGCAGATGGGAAAAAAATGCAAAAAAGGGTTTACCACAATTGTAACTGTTTTTTTTTCTTAAAGTGATTCTAGATATTTAAATTTCTGTTTCTATGGAAACCCACTCCACTTTGCCATAATCTTTGGCCCTCCCTTGTCCTCCTGAATGTAAAAAAAACCCCACTCATCTGTCCACGGTCCCATCGCTGTTCCGTTCCTATTGGCATGACATCGCCAAGACAGCCGAATAAATAGAGCGAAGCCAGGAGAACCGGAGAAGCAGTGCAGGATCTGTCTGGTAAGTACTTATCTGGTGGATCACAGGTGTTGTTTGGTTTACTCCTGAAACTGGAAAACCCCTTTAAAAGTACTTTTTCTCCAGAATGAAGCAACTGATATCTAGTGAAATGTATTATTACATTGAGCTGAGCTAGTCCCACAAGGCATTGTGCCTGGTTTAAAGATGTTGTCTAGGATTTTGATATTGGTAATCAATCCTCGAGATAGGTCATCAATATTTGAATGGGGAGGGGGGTTCGTCGGTCACATGGCCTAAGTGCAGCTCTGTCTCATTAAATGGGGCTGAACTGCAATACAAAGCAACTGCTATACAATGTACAGCGCTGTGCTTGGTGAGCTTTGAGGAGCTCTTCAAAAAGCTAATCAGTGGGGCTGCTGGGAGTCGGACACCCACTGATCAGATATTGATGACCTATCCTGAGGATAGGCCATCAATATCAAAATACAAGGCAACCCCTTTAACAGTGAATTTTCTGGTGACAGATTGGTTTGCCGTCAGAACAAATTTAGGACCTGCTTAATATTTTTCTACTTTTCTACTTCTCCTTTTGAAGCAGTTAATCAGCTGTTTAACATGAAAATACATGTCTCGCAACAGATTTGAATAATTTCTATTTTCTGCATACAAAATCATTCCTAAAGTATTGAAATGTATTTCCAAAGAAAGTATCCCAACAAAAAATAATACTGTACAGTATAATAATACTGTAATACTTCATAAATGTCTTATGTCTCCACAGAATACATGAAGAACGGAGCATATGAATGTAGAAGAGGACTTCTCTCCTGCCTGTATTGTAGAACAGATGGTCTGGAGAACAACATTTCCTGTACTAAAGAGAGGAGGCTTCATTCAGCTGCTGTCTTCAGCTGTCATCTCCAAGCAGATCATTGCTTTCTTTTCAGTAGAAGTGATATATAGGTCCAAGAAGCTATGACATATAGAAATAGACCTTTTGTGCAATTTAAGCCATATGTATTACACATTCAGACCATATTTAGAAGGGTCAAAGATGGTCTCTAAATCCAGAGCTAAATTCATTTTAAAGAGCATCTGTCAGCATGATCACCCTATTAAACCAGTCATACTGCCTGTTTCAGTTAATCGTGCTGAGTTTATTGAAACCCCTGGCCCTGTAGAGAAGTCTGCACTTTACTGCATATGCTGATGAGGTGTTCGGAGCACCGAGGGACCAGCCTAACCTCTCAGAGCATCCCCTCACCATCACCTTTCCCCCTTAGCCAAGTCCCCTCTCTTGAATGACAAGGCCAGACATCCTCTCTGCCTGACCCTGTAATCCCGCGCATGCACTGATGAATGTTGAAGTAGTTTAGATCTCTGCAGGCTTTCCCTGATTAACCCTAACAGATATTATGCCTAGTTTAATAGGGTTCATCATGCTGACACATACTATTTAAGCAAGGATCAATTACTTCTCTTTCTGAAAACACACCACAGAAATGGGCAAGATATCAAGTTTCCTGGGCCATTTACACAAGGCAACTATCATTATGATTTGTTCATTTCTCAATGATTGCAAGGATAATTGCCCTGTGGAAATGCACAAAATGATCAGCAATAAAGCAAAATATGTACCTTAGGCCTACATTGATTGTGCATACCTAAAAAAAACGCTAGTGGTGTAAGATGTATGCTGCATGTCCTGCTGCACAGCCATGTAACACACAGAATTAAGCAGGTGGTTAAAATGTTAATACTGATCAGTCTATACACACTCAGGCACACACTTAGGCGCATATATACACACACACACACTCAGGCAAACACACACTCAGGCACACATACACTCAGGCACACATACACACACACATTCAGGCACACACTAACACACACTCAGGCACACACAATGGCGCACACACACACACTCAGGCACACACTAACACACTCAGACACACACTAACACACACAGGCACACACTAACACACTCAGGCACACACTAACACACACTCAGGCACACACTAACACACACTCAGGCACACACTAACACACACTCAGGCAGACACTAACACACACTCAGGCACATACACATTCAGGCACACACTAACACACACTCAGGCACACACAATAACACACACTCAGGCACACACAATGGCACACACACTCAGGCACACACAATGGCACACACACTCAGGCACACACAATAACACACACTCAGGCACACATACACACACATTCAGGCACACACCAACACACACTCAGGCACACACAATAACACACACTCAGGCACACACACTAACACACACTCAGGCACACACTAACACACACTCAGGCACACACAATAACACACACTCAGGCACACACACTAACACACACTCAGGCACACACACTAACACACACTCAGGCACACACTAACATACACTCAGGCACACACTAACACACACTCAGGCACACACACTAACACACACTCAGGCACACATACACCCACATTCAGGCACACATACACATTCAGGCACACACTAACACACACTCAGGCACACACAATAACACACACTCAGGCACACACACTAACACACACTCAGGCACGCTCAATAACACACACACTAACACACACTCAGGCACACACACTCAGGCACACACTAACACACACTCAGGCACACACACTAACACACACTCAGACACACACACTCATCTTTCATCCTGATAAACGTTGCCCATCACCCGATGAATATTTACTCGTTCATCGGCTGATCGGCTGCTAGATTAAACAATTATACATTGGGAACAAGGGTTTGTATGGAAGCTCTTTCACAATAACTGGTCCAAAATCGCCTTAAAGGTGTTGTGCAACTTTAAATCTTTTTTTTAACAGACCTCACAGATTGACCGGGCCCGCAGTGGTGATCGTACTTACCTGGTCCCCGCCAGTGGGTTCCAGCTCCATCCGCCACAGGTTTTGGGTCTCTCAGAATCAATATTCTTTGGAATTATACGTTGTTGTTTTTTTGCAACATAAGATTTTCTTTTAAAAACAAAGTAACAAGTAGACACCATTGTAATCTCGTGGGCCCCACGATTTACATTATTTTAACAAAGTGTGCACACTTATTAATACAGCGATGGATGTATTTTATAGTGATTTATAGTTATTTTATGTTTTAGGTATTTTGTTTAGGTCGTTTTTTGTAATAAAGAGTATATTTTCATAAAATATTGCACTCTGCTGTTAGATATTTGTTGTCAGATATTTGCCTTTGAATGGGAGTGGCAATAAATATTTATTTGTCACATCCTTTAATGGAGGTCATGCGACTGCTGCAGCCAATCACTGACTTGTCACCAGAGCAGAACATGACCCAGTGACGTACTGCATGGATGACAGGTCACTGCCATGGCCAGTGATCTCTGTCAACAGGATGTTGATTCTGAGAGATCAGGGACCTGTAGAGAGATGGAGCAAGGATCCAGCGGCAAGGACCAGGAAAGTATGATCACCACCCAAGGGTCTGGCCACTTTGTGAGATTTGGTAAAAAACGTTTAAAGTTACACAACCTCTCTAAGACAATGTGTAGACACCCTTCTTATGTGACCGTGCTCTTTTCCAAAATTTATCACAGATAGAAGTGCTATGTTCCATTTGCCATTTCTATCCAATATATTTTTTTATCTGGGGTTTGTTCCCAATACTTCCCTTCTATGGTTTCATGCACATGACTGTATCTTGTAGCCGCGTTCAATCCGCATTTTTTGCTGATTGCACTCGGACCCATTGATTTCTATGGGTCTGCAAACCCCCCAAAAAACAGATGCAACTCGGATTTCACACGGACGTCATTGTGTTTTGCGGACCACAAAATGGATGCATGTCGTGTGCATGAGGCCAATGACTGCTTTGCATTTATACCTTGTAATAAAAAATTAGATTTAACATAAAAAACAAGATAGATAAACTGTACACAGCTATACACATATACATGCAATAGACATTTCAGATGCTCCATACAATAACCCTTCACATACGGTGTATACTTACAATACTAAAATATGCTTACTGGTGACAAGGTGCCTTGACAGGGAAACGACAGCAGTAAAAACAGCTAAAGCACGCTGACACGTCTTTTATATCCTTCATGCATAAATGTCCAAGATTTCTCCAAGATCAGCTCTAAGGTATTTGGGAGGTGACCAGGGAGTTTCTGCTAATTCAAACAGGTTAACCCAGTGCTATGCTACAAAACATCCAGAAGTAGA
This sequence comes from Rhinella marina, assembly GCA_900303285.1. NCBI lineage: Eukaryota > Metazoa > Chordata > Amphibia > Anura > Bufonidae > Rhinella > Rhinella marina. Next base: position 158,964 of record ONZH01023008.1, read on the forward strand.
AAAGCCTGAAGCCACTACAACACATACTTCAAATTCTGTTTTAGGATAGGGTGTAGGAGCAAGGACAAGACAATGAGGGGGGTTTATTTACACTGCTTTTGTCTAATCCTCTGTCTTGATGTGTACAGTGAAAATAAGACTTTCAATAAAAAAATCCTCATGTCAAACTTTAACCAGCCTTCAATGACCGCCCCATAGTTATTACTTTCAAAGATAAACTTGGAAAGTATGTAGATAATCTAACAAAATATTGTGTCCTCTGGATTCCCCAGACTGCCAGCAGTCTGTTCAGATCCAGGGGATCATAAAATAAATTCCAGTGTCAAATCATCATCAAGACTAATGGAAACAAGATTACAGAAGAAGGAGAGATCATGAGAGCAGGGTGAACTCAACAAGAGCTGTGATTTTGGGTTCTTAATTAATTTGAAATATAAAGCATTACCTTGAAGATGACCAAAGTGGCATTGGTGATACTCAAGCAGTAGACTATGAAGTGCTGCAGCAGTCCCCTGGTTCTTGTACACTGTGTATTTCTGAAGGCTGGCGAGTCAGTACAAGCACAGGTTTCAGGATTTCTCTTGTACACCCTCCAGCCCTTTATTCTAAATACATAGCTGGCTGCATACATGACTGCTGCGCTAATATATTCAGCACGCTAATCTACACATCCCTCTGGCACCAAGATGCTTGGAGCTAATTAATCATACAATTCTCTATGTAGCTGGCACCAAAGCTACTGTATGCACTAATGCCATGGTGACAATACACCACCTCTCTGCTACTTGTGGAACATATTTTAATGCATATTTCAGATGAGCTATTTAAGGGGTTGTCTCAACCCCGTACATTGGTGGCATATCACTAGTATACAGTATACTACCAATGTCAGTCAGGTGTGGGTCCCACCTCTGGAAGCGGGTCCCCGAAAGTGAGCATGACCGCTCTCCATTCACTTCAGGCAAGTGCTGGATGGTTATTTCCTACAGTCCTATATAGGTAAATGAAGAGCCGGCCATGCCCGCGCGGAGCACTCGCCATTCATTTCTATGGGAGTTCCGAAAATAGCTGAGCAGACTTATGGGCCACAGCAGTCATATGGATATACGGGCATGTCATTGCTGCAGCCAAGCAAATAAATACTGTTGGGGAGCGCTATAGTTGTGCTAAAATTTAACAGATTATTTTTTTATTTTTTTTTATGCAGTTTTTTTTCAACCCCTTTTAAACTCACAAAGTGCATCCCTCCCAAGAAAGACTGTATCTTAATGTGCACAGGCAACAGTGCTGCTAGGTAACACATACAGGGACACTTTGTACTATTTATAACGCTATGTTAGATTGCTATTCTGTATTTAAGTCAAATTAAGTAAAAATTTGTTAAATTACAAAATTATCCAGAAGGTTATGATACACTGTGATGCACATAAAAACATAAAAGCACGGCATAAGAACAGAGTGAGAAATCCCTACAGACACAGTGCACACTCCTTGGGGCACTCACATAACCAAGGATCTGGAGTGCAGAGGTACCGCATGGTATGGGGTAGGGGTTATTCACATCACGGTTTTAGCCGCGTATATGTTGGGAGAAAACAGGATGCAAAAGCATAGTGCACTACACTTCTCTATCTGGCAGAGTCCAAAAAAAAAAATCATACTTTAATACTGTTAATTTTTTACAATGGAACTCTACGGTGAAGGAATCCCATCCGTTACAGGCATCCGTTTAATGTATGCGTTATGTGTATACATTAAACGTTGGACAAAAACGTGATGTGAACACAGTCTGGGGCTCATGCACACGACCGTTGGTTATTTTGCAGTCCGCCGGAAAAACTGAAATTATTTCTGAACAGCCAGTCCCTAATAGAACCATCCTATCCTTGTCCATGATGCAGATAATAATAGGCCATGTTCTATTTTTTTGCGGAATGGACATGAAGTCATTTCCTTTTTTTTGCAGCCCCATTAAAGTGAATGGTTCCACATATGCAAAAAAAAAAAAAAAATGGAATGGACATGGAAAAAAATATGTTTGTGCGCATGAGCCCTTAGGTGTGTGTCGCACTGTAAACACACTAAATGAGTTAACTCCTGCATGCCCGGAGCGAAATGATCAACGGAGCATCCACAAATATGCTTTTCTTTCAGCGTTCAGAAATGTACCGTTAGTCACCGCACATAAAGCATTTTAGGAATCCTCTCCTAGGCAGCAAGAATGCGTTAGCATGCAAAGACAAAGCCAATTATATGTTATCTGTAATGATGATACACTGCATTTTCAATACAGAGACGGTTCACAAGCTATATGTAGATGTAGCAGAGTTAAACGTGTCATTTCATGTTTCATCACTTATGCCTTGAGATAACTCCACTCAAAGACAATGCATTGGGATTACGTGCAGTGCTTTGTAAGACCCCTGATAAACTCGGATCTGCTACATTCGACAAAGCTTTAAAAATGCTATGGAAAAATGGAAAATGAATGTTGCACAACAGGTGACCGGCGTGAGAACAGAGCACAGCGCATAGCCAACATACCTTCCTGTCTGTAGCCTCCCTGCAGAACAATCCTCTCAAGCACCTCGGTGTGACTGGCTGCTTGTGATCCCTGTTAGACATTCTGACTGCTCCCTGGTGCAACAACAGTGCATTGTCAGCCTAATCTCCCCGCAGAATGCCAGCCCAGCTCATTCCTGTGCATGCCGGGGACTGAATGCAGAGGGGCTTAGGACTTCACAATGATTGCAGTCAACTAGAGAATCACTGGGCAAATATAGGAGCTTGTCACGAACAGGCGAATCAGCACATACTTCAACATTACCAGTGTGGCTGTATTTGTGGCATGACTGTCTGCTTCGGGGCTTTCCACAGCCTGATAACCTATTTTTAAATCAGACTACAAATCTCTGTGAAGTAGCTTTGAAAAACACCGGACGAGCATCTAGGTTACAACAAGGCATCCGGAGTGAGTCGTCTCACCGATGCCCAGAGACATCCTCAAGTATGGGGAAGGACGGAATTGGCTTCTCTGTGAAATGAGAGAACATAAAATGGATTTCACCCCATGTCGTAAAGAGCGGCATGCATGGTTTTCATTTGTGTGTCAGGTTCTCCATCTCAGTTTGCAGACAATGAATAGAAACACTCCTGTTGACATTCAAAAGCTGAAAACCCAAGTGCAGATCTTATCCCACTGATCCATGTGAATGGACAGATCCTCCAGAGCGTTTAGCTTGGGGGATACATGGGGGCACAATCACCATTTTATTTATAGGAGGTCTTTTATGTAGTTTTTCCCGCTTTTTTAAGCCTGTCAGAATTTTAAGATTGAATTCTGAGGTGATGAGGTAACCGTTTTTTTTCTGGTTTAGTTAGCTTACCTGTCTGTTATAGTCAATTCTGATTGGTTCTGGGCGTTGCTGGGGGAGAAATCCTGCGCTCGGATTTGTTGTTGGTGTCTGTGGCGGGAAGCTTTCTCTTATTTATTGCAGGTGCAGTGGTCATCGGTGTCCAGTCTGAAGAAAGAAGAGGAGCATCGCCCGCCCGCCCGCCCTCCCTCCCTCCCTCCCTCCCTCCCTCCCTCCCTCAAGCTTTATGTCTTGTTATCTTATTTGTCGCTTTGCTTTAATTGTAGGGGCTTAAGTCACTCAGTCTTCAGCTGGGTGGATGTAGTTCACGGTTGAAGAAGATGGTTATTCGGATTATTTAATTATTTATTTAATTATATTTTAATGATATTTTTATTGATGAATTTTAATCTGAATTAATTTATTATTGGTAACCCTAAATAAAGCATTGCGGCCATTTTTATCCAAAATTAATGTTGTAATGTCTTTATTTTAGTAGTTAAGTATAGTTAAGGTGAAATGTGCCTCCATGGCTCTTCGAGAGCTCTGATTGTGGGGGTCCTTGAGGTAAGACCTTTCACCATTACTAGAATAAAGAGGGTGCAGGGTATAGAAAAAAGTTAGGGTTTTAGCTCACAGGCCCCAACCTATGACATGTCTCTGCAAATGTAAATGCAGCACTCTACCCCTCAGTAGGTCTTCTCGCCATAAAATGTGCATGCCTGTATCTAGAACAGTCTGGTGGAGAGCACTCCTTCCATCTGCTATATCACCCATGAACTCTGACTTGCATTGCTTGCATTCATTTTCCTAAGGCCTGTGATGACAATACTGACAACACAGTCAGTGGTCTGTCCATGTAGTTGTCCTTGAAGGAACCGTGTATGGTCCATGTGTCTGTTTTTTGCCCTCCGTGTGTCATCCATATTCTGCAGACAATGCTCAGCTGAAAATTAATTTAAAGTGCATTTCCTAGCATTGATCCATGAAAAACAGAAAAAATACAGATGCCATCCTTGCTGTTTCCAGTGTTTTTACACGGACCATAGACTATATTGGGTATGAGGGATCAGTGAACATGGACAAAAATAGGAAAATAGGGCCCATGTGTCGTCTGCATCTCCTGGACCCGAATGGACTGCATCATAGTGATTTATAATACAGTCACTTCCTATCTGATTGTGGCTCTCTTGTACTGTACTCACATAAAAACAGGAAGTAACTGTATCATAAAACACTATGATGCAGTCACTTCGGGTCAGAGGGGCCACAGTTGGTGCGGGAGATGCAGCTGAGACACAGACAGTGTTTTCCTGACTGAGCACGGTCGTGTGAGGCCTTAGGCTACTTTCACACTTGCGTTTACATTTTCCGTTATTGAGATCCTATGATTCTTCCATTTTGTCCCCATTCATTGTCAATGGGGACAAAACGGAACTGAACAGAATGCTTCAAAAAGCATTCCGTTCTGTTTGGTTGCGTTCCCAGCATGCTGTGATTTTCTTTCCGTAATGGGATGTGGAGCAAGACGGATCCGTCATGACCCACAATGCAAGTCAATGGGGACAGGCCCGTTTTCTCTGACCCAATAAAAAAACGTCCTCCACTGACTTTCAATGGTGTTCATGACGGATCCGTCTTGGCAATGTTAAAGATAATACAACCGGATCCGTTCATACCGAATGCAGATGGTTTTATTATCAGTAACAGTAACGGAGGCGTTTTTGCTGATCCCTCCTGGATCAGGCAAAAACGCAAGCGTGAAAGTAGCCTTAGAGCAAAATCAGTCACAATATGAGATTGCAATTACACTCGTCTTCCATGGAGATGTTACATTGTATCACCAATATGATGATCTATGAGAAATGTGAATACAGGAGTAATTGGCGGACGTAGTTTCATCTTGGTACTGCCATAGGGATAACTGATGTGCAAGCCCTCTTTCTGTTATTTCTCCTGACAAGCACATTTTCATGTATTTTATTTGGAGTTTATTGTTCTCATAACTGTGATCTAATGGTTATAATACGATGATCTCCCTGAAGTCGACGTCAGGGCCCTGGTATGTATACCCATTACAGCAATTGTAAAGTATGTCGCTCTTCACATACAATGGATATGTGCTGCCAATCCGGTGCTCACATTTGTTATGGTTGGCACTGTTCTAGCAGTGTCAAACTTTATCACGTCCGCACCCCGTCAAATATATCCCCGGAGACCCTGCTATACAAACCTATGGGCTGTATGTGCCGCACACAGAAAGGTGCTTCTGACAAAATAATGGCATTCCTTCTATAGATTATTCCATGAGCAGTACCAAAACCAGGAGACAAGGCTACACAGAGATAAGGTATGGGGGAAAGATCTGCACCTCTTCTGTGCTTTTTACTCGCACCTGGTTATAGCTAACAACAACTGATGGAAATCACTGACTGAACACTGATGTGTGAAGGTAGCTTAACAAATGTTTCTGCTTTTAATAATTATGTCTGATTTCAGTAGTTATATCTGTTTATACTAGTTATGTCTATTTTCACTCGCTATGTCTATTTTTACTAATTATATCTGCTTTCACTAGTTATATCTGTTTACACTAGTTATATCGGTTTACACTAGTTATATCTGTTTTTACTAGTTATGTCTGTTTTTACTAGTTGTGTCTGCTATCATTATTTATATCTGTTTTTACTAGTTATCTGTTTACACTAGCTATGTCTGTTTTTACTAGTTATATCTATTTTACTAGTTATGTCTGTTTTTCTAGTTATATCTGTTTTACTAGTTATGTCTGTTTTACTAGTTATATCTGTTTTACCAGTTATGTCTGTTTTTACTAGTTATATCTGTTTTACTAGTTATGTCTCTTTTTACTAGTTATATCTGTTTTACTAGTTATCTGTTTACACTAGGTATCTGTTTTTTACTAATTATATGTTTTCACTAGTTAACTATTTACACTAGTTATGTCTGTTTACACTAGTTATATCTGTTTTCCCAACAGGATATGTCACCAAAACTTCCCTGGTTGCTGAACAACAAGCCTGCCTAGTCATGCAGAGAAGGAGGAAGGGAAATGAATCACTGGATAACTAGGCAGGCATACTCTTCAGGAGCGTGAAGAGGCTAAGCGACTACTTCTTTGGGAGCTTTTAAGAGGACCTGTTACCTCTCCTGACATGTCTGTTGTAGTAACTACTTGGATCCTCCATGTAATAATAATTCTGGAGCATCTCTTGTTATGACTATGTTGTGCTGTTGCTCTATTATTCCTACTAGTTTATGAATGAATTACCATCAGGTGCATATAAAGGCCCATCTGGGCATTACCAGTTAGGGGTGTTTACCTGCACAGTCTGCCACTATCCAATCAGTGCAGCCAGTGCCAGACAGTATGGGGACACACCCCCAAGCAGTAATACCCAGATGGACCTTTAGGGTGCCTTCACACGCAGAATATTCTGCGACTGAAAATCAGTTCCATTCATATGAATGGGGCAGCAAGCACATGGATTTATGCAAGCTCGATTAAGGTGATTGGAACTGATTTTCAGTCACAGAATTTTCTGTCACAAAATCTGTGTGTTAAGACACCCTAATTCATCAACTTCTAGTGGGAATAATAGAGGTACAGTGCACAATACAGTTATAGGAAAAGTTGCTCGAGAATTGCAATTAAAGGGGAATGAAAGTAGTTACTAAAACAGGTCAAAGCAGGTGACAGGTCGTCTTTAACAATGGTTATATTAGTTATCACCTTGCACCTTGACTTCTCAGAATGACTGTACAATCATGAAGGTTTTCCAGATATATAACGGATTCATGCTACACTGACTGGGATATTGTACGAAGTGTATTACCAGAGACAAAAAAATGTAGAGAACAGATTGCACAGAACATGTAGTATCCAGCGCAAGGCATACAGCTACATCAGTGAGCAGAGCACGCATGGGGGAGGAGAGGGTGTTGATCAGCAACAAAGTGATAATTAATTCCCACAATCTGCAAAGGAAAAGGAGCAGATAGCTGCTGGGAGAATTCAACATCATATACAAATATTCTACTGAGACACTGCCATTAAGGGCTCATGCACACGGCCGTGCCCGTATTGTGGCCTGCAAACAGCAGGTCCGCTCTATGCGGCCACCAGCCGTGTGCACACCCCTCAGATGCAGACCCATTCATTTGAACATGTTCTATTTTTGTGCGGTGTGCACGGATCACAGACCCATTCAAGTTGAATGGGTCTGGATCTGTCTGCGGAATCCACATGGATGTTACCCCTGCAACGGCTGTATGCATGTGCCCTGTGTTACCAGCAACCATGCACAGAACACAAGGGACTACACATTAATTATATGCATACATGAAAACCCCTGCTCATATGGTCTACTAAAGAATAAGGATGTCATAAAGAGGGGGATATATGTTGAAGACCCCCTCTCTGACAAATGAACCTGGGGAATCCATACATGCAGTGATTAGAGAGCCACGACTCTGGCTGAGAGAAAAGAACTGTACTGTGCATGTGCAGAGGTTATACAACACAGGCGAAAGATTACAAGGCCAGGAGTCAGGTGTCCCATCAATTGGAATGGCTTGGCGAGAACAATGGCAGGGCTGAAGATAAAAAAAGGATGGTATTATTACAGTGCAAGCACTACCAGTCATTATCTTTGGTTTAATTCCTAATTTCATGCTGATAGGCTCCTTTTAACTCTTACACTCCTCCACGATGTAACTGTATATCATTGGTCCACATTGATTTTATGGAGTAGCAACACAAGCTGAGACCGCTCTATATGCAGCAAGTCCCAGCTGGCACCCGGCTGCAATGACAACGATCAGAGATGACTTCAATCACGGTCATTTATCCCGTCATGGCACCTGAGGGATTAGAAGGAGCTCCCTTAGTTCTCTGATTGGAGCACCCGCAGCAAAATTGAGGGGGTCCAACCAGTTGCTATGGCAGCCTGGGGTCTTGTGAAGGCTCCCAGGCCTGCCATAGCAGACTGCCTATTAGGCCTTGCCTGTGGCAGAGCTTCATAGGTAGCCAATAAAAATTCCATACAATAGTATTTTATGGCAGTCTATGGAATAAGCGACTAGAAGATCGCATATTCAAGTCCTCTAAGGGGACTAAAAATGACTGTAAAAAAATAAATAATTAAAACGTTTTTAATATAATAAAAAAATACACATGTTAAAAATGTACGGTAAATCATCCCATTTCCCAATTTTATATATAAAAAATGGTAACAAAATAAATATAATTGGTATTGCAGTCGGAAATGACCAAACAGTTCAAATGTAAAAATAATTCTTATGTGCAGTGAATTCTGTAATAAAAAAAATAAAATAAAATTGGCTGATATGCCAATTTTGGGCACCTCATCCCACCCCAAAAAGTTGAATAAAAAGTGATCAAAAAATTGTATGTATCTCAAAATAGTACCAATGCAAGGAAAAATGTTTTTTTTTCCAAAGGATTTTAATTATTTAAAAGTAGTAAAACATAATAAGGATTATATAAATTTGGTAGTGCTGTAATCATAATGATGTGTAGAATAAGGTTGTCATGTCATTTCTAGCAAACACTAAATGCCGTATAAACATAACCCAAAAAACAATGGTGGAACTGCATTTTTTTCTTTTTTCACCCAGTACAAGATATGGTAAATTAAAAGGTACTACTAAAAATACAACTAGTCCTGCAAAAAAAACAACAAACAAGCACTCACTTGTTGCCGCGTAGCTTTACCCTAAAATATAGATCTTTTTGGTTGTTTCCTTTGATTCATGGTCCCCTTTTCATTTTTGTAAAATGGCCACCAGCTTCTCTCCGGGATGACACACATGACAAGATGGCCAGTGGTTCATCCATGAAGATGTCAGTGAAGGATCTGTGTTTGATCCATGTGTCCATTTCTTGCCCTCCGTGTTATCTGTATTCCACGGACACTGCTAAACATTCATTTTCAGGACATCTACCAATGGTACCTGAAACACAGACAAACCATGGATGCGTTCCATGTTGTGTCCTTGGTTTTCACAGACCCATAGACTTCCACAGGTGTGTTTCATCCGCAACAAGGACCAAAATAGAGCATGTCTCTGTTTCTTCCACTGACCCACAGTCAGTGGAAAATCTCGACTGTGTGAATACACACATTAAAATCAATGGGTACTTGTGGTGTCCGTGGAGAACATGGACAGCACACTACATGAATCACTAACATCTGAATGAGGCCTTAGACTACTCTGTTTAAACTGTTCTTTGTGAAGCTGGTGGCCATCTTACAGAAATGAAGAGCAAAATGAAGGCACCAGTGATGGGCGGACTGGCCATATACCCTACAAGGAAAGTTCCTGACGGGCGGATGTTCATGGGGCTGCCTGAGCCCTCCTTACAGCCGTCAGCTGGGTACATAACAACCTGATGCTCCAGGGGTTAAGGTAGGAAATGTCAGGTATTTATGTAGCTGGTGGGTGGCTGCAGGTGTCCTCAAATGGCCTTCAGCTCCACCGCAAAGGGGCTCCTGCTAGGGAGGTATTATGTGCTGCACTATGGCATTGCTGATTCTGCCTAACGACTTGTCTCTGCCGACTTGTGTTGGCCTCTCCTCCTGTTAATTTGGACCTACCTATGATTTGTTTTTTTACTGGGCCACTTTAAGTTCCCACTCCACCCCTGGCACCAGGTATTTTAACGATGTATTATACACTTTTTGTGAATTTATAACTGTGAACCGGAGAAACGCAAACTCATAAGAGAGCGTACCTCTGCAGATTGCAACAGCACTGTCCTAGTAGTCATATGGTGATTGTGAACAGTGTTTGTTGTCAGCAGTCGCACCGGCGGGGGAGCAAGCAGGAATTAGTCTGTTAGCAGAAATACCTTGCAGATCGTGAATTTGTATATGACAAGGAACAACATCTGCAGGGGAGGGAGGGTAGATATATTACCGACAATCTATCATTCCAATTTGACAACTAAACTTGTGTGGGGACGGGTGGGGAAGATTTCAAATAAATTGCATCATGTGCCCAAATGATTGTAAGAAAAGTCATTTATACAGCTCTATTTTAGGTTTAAGCCTCAAAAGCACTGTTGTTTTATATGGGTTTCATGCATTCCTGATTATGTAATAGCAGTTTTCTTTTCTAAAAAATAAAAAACAGTACATTTTTCAAATAAAAGATATGTATTATATGTCTACAATATGAATTTTAACTTTCAACAATGTAGGATACAGAGAAATAAAACTGGTATTAACGTATAGATGGAAAGCATGCACTTACCTGCACAACCTCATTTCTCACACCAATTGTATAGAGCCAGTCACGGACTTTAGGATAGCTGTTCAGCTTCTGCGTTCTCTCAGGATGAGGCACTTGGAGCTTGCACTGAAGCTGTTTACTGATGTATTTCATCAGCTTGGCCTGCAAGGATACAATAATATCATCAGTATACAGCGGACAACAAGTCGAACCAACTATACTGCCTGGAAATAAACATATAAAATCATAGTAAAATGTTATACAGTATTCTGGAGAACATTAGGAACTGCTACTCAGACCTGGGCTTGTCTAACCTGTCCACAGCCACTTCTGGTCACAGGTATCAAAACGGTCTGAGAGATGGTAGTCTTGTTATTCATATAAATCAGAATTTGGGATGAGTGAACTTGTGTTTCAAGTTCGGCGTACAAGATTCGGGTTATCTAAGAATTACATTATGGATTTTGTTACTACAGGCCGTGACTTATGGTCCGTGGTAGCGGAATCCATAACAATTCTTAGATAACCCAAACTTGAACTTTGTACGCCGAACTTGAAACACAAGTTCGCTCAACACTAATCATAATTGAACTACCCTTTTCTGAATGACACGGCAAAAATTAAAATTAAAAAACTCTGACTCCTTTAGGACTCCTGCCTTCACATGAAGCAGATTTTTTTCAGATATTTCAGCAACTGAAAATCAGCCCCATTCATCTATATGAGACCTCCACCAAATCATTCATGTTACAGAGGACCTGTCACCACAAAATGCAGTACAAGCTGCAGGCAGCATGTTATAGAGCAGAAGGAGCTGAGCAGATTAATATATAGCTTTATGAGAAAAGATTCTGTAAAACTTGTTATTTATACAAGTTGTACAAGGGGGGTATCTATCAGTGATTGATAGCATTCTCAGTGAAAGTGTGTATACATAGATAGCTGTCAGTCACTGATAGTTGTACACAGAGGAGGTGTTATCAGTTATTGATAGTATTCTCTGTGTAAGTGTGTATACATAGATAGCTGTCAGTCACTGATAGCTGTACACAGGGGAGGTGTTATCAGTGATTGATAGCATTCTCTGTGTAAGTGTATATACATAGATAGCTGTCAGTCACTGATAGTTGTACACAGGGGAGGTGTTACCAGTGATTGATAGCATTCTCTGTGTAAGTGTGTATACATAGATAGCTGTCAGTCACTGATAGTTGTACACAGGGGAGGTGTTATCAGTTATTGATAGCATTCTCTGTGTAAGTGTGTATACATAGATAGCTGTCAGTCACTGATAGTTGTACACAGGGGAGGTGTTATCAGTTATTGATAGCATTCTCTGTGTAAGTGTGTATACATAGGTAACTGTCAGTCACTGATAGTTGTACACAGGGGAGGTGTTATCAGTTATTGATAGTATTCTCTGTGTAAGTGTGTATACACAGATAGCTGTCAGTCACTGATAGTTCTACACAGGGGAGGTGTTATCAGTTATTGATAGTATTCTCTGTGTAAGTGTGTATACACAGATAGCTGTCAGTCACTGATAGTTCTACACAGGGAAGGTGTTATCAGTTATTGATAGTATTCTCTGTGTAAGTGTGTATCCATAGATAGCTGTCAGTCACTGATAGCTGTACACGGGGGAGGTGTTATCAGTGATTGATAGCATTCTCTGTGTAAGTGTGTATACATAGATAGCTGTCAGCCACTGATAGTTGTACACAGGGGAGGTGTTATCAGTTATTGATAGTATTCTCTGTGTAAGTGTGTATCCATAGATAGCTGTCAGTCACTGATGTAAGAACTAGAGTTGGTCATGTGAATAAGTTCTTTCGTACAGAAAGACTGAGCACTAAACTTGCAATGAGCTGGAGACCAGTAGAGGTTTAGGACCATTTACTGGGTGAAGAGAAGGCCACACATGCTTGATCTCTTTTCAAAGACACATCCCAGTAGAACATCCATACAACAGCAGGCTTCTTGAACCACTCATGTCAGAAACACAGAGATTCATGACAGAATAAACCATGGTTATCAAAAAGCATCAGGCATGGTAGAGGGATAATATGACATTGCCGCCTGTATATATTGGGAATTCTGAACAGGACCAAGAAAGAGCGTTCATCTGTCCAGTAAATGAAGATGGAGTATAATCAAGTTATGTAGGAAGATAACAATCCAGAACAAAGAAGCAAGCCTAAATCTGAATGAACGGCCATTTTTACACTGTCCTAGTCAAATTCCTGACTTGAAACCACAGAGAAGCAGGACAGGACCTCAACTGTGCAGATCACACACAAAAATCTATCTAGTTGAATTTAAAGTTTTCCTATCTAGGCTTTTTTCAGTTGGGATCTAAATACCTGTTCTAAGTAGCAGCCAGAGTTGGCCAGGGTTACAGAAGCAGTTGAGTGAGCAGTGCTATGCTATGTCTGCAGCTCCCATTCACTTCTATAAAACCAGCATAACACAGTCCTCTTGGCCGTTACCGTTACCCCAGACACCCTTGTCTGAAGATGGGTATTCAGTCATGAATGGCTGATATGGGAATAACCCTTTAAGGCTGCTTTGTAAACATAGATAGAACACATGTGACTGCAAGAGAGGATCATCCAGTGGACCTACACTCAAAAATAAGCCACTAAGGCTACTTTCACACTAGCGTTTTTAAATTCCGGTATTGAGTTCCGTCATAGGGGCTCAATACCGGAAAAAAACGCTTCAGTTTTGTCCCCATTCACTGTCAATGGGGACAAAACTGAACTGAAGACAACGGAATGCTCCTGAAAGCATTCCGTTCCGTCTTCAGACCAGAGAACAAACCGTAGCATGCTGCAGTTTTCTCTCCGGTCCAGGCATCCGCACCAAGACGGATCCGGAATGACCCCCAATGCAAGTCAGTGGGGACGGATCCGTCTGGTGTGACCACAATAGTAAACGGATCCGCCCTCCATTGACTTTCAATGGAGTTCAGGACGGATCCGTCACCTACACATACAGACATACATACATACATACACACAAACACATACATACTTACATACTCCAGGCAGGCAGGCCGCATGTCTTCATGCCCAGGAGGCGCGCCGCTATGACGATTCCCTACAGCGCCCAGCAGAGGGCGCTGTGGGGAATCGTCATAGCTGCGCGCCTCCTGGGCGTGAAGACGTGCGGCCTGCCTGCCTGGAGTATGTAAGTATGTATGTGTTTGTGTGTATGTGTGTGTATGTCTGTATATGGTACTGTGTGACATGTGTGGGGCCGGAACGTGGTTCCGGCCCCACACATGTCCCTGCGGCAGTCTGGATCTGACGGCACCCTTCACCTGCCGGATCCGGACTGCCGCTAGTGTGAAAGACGCCTAATACAAAGAGGTCCTCAAAGGTCCAGCAGAACACAGCTCCATTGAATGTAACTTTGGCAACTTCCACTTGATGTGATTTGTATGATTAGGTTCAGAAATACTCTTTTAGACCTAACTGATATGCAAAGAGCTGGGGCGTAGCTATCGGGGTGCAGAGGTAGCAGCTGCTACCGGGCCCAGGAGCCTGAGGGTGCCCAAAGACCCGTGTGCCACATAAGAAGGCACTGGTATTATAGAAAGTGCATGCTGGTCAAGTTACCCCTCTGGCTGGAGGGAAGGGGTTAGGTAAAGAATTTGGCATGGGCGGGTGGGGGGGCATTCCATTTTTGCCTCAGACAGCACAAAGGCTATGTGCACACCTTGCCCCTGGCCACAAAGCACCGAGGGAAGGGTGGCCCAAGCTTAACTCTTGCACCAGGGCCCATGGGCCTTTAGCTACGCCCCTGACAAAGAGGTATCTCCCAAGGAAAGAGGACCATCTCACTGGCGCCACTTTATGGAAGTGGCTCCCTATGAGTCAAAATCCAACTTTTTAACAAGCCTTGGAATAAGACAAGGGAAGATACCAAGCCAGATACTAAGGAATCCACTTCCAGAAGGTGGCACTAGGTTCTCTTTCCCTGGGAGATACCTATTTGCATAATATTTTTCCCATGGAGCATTGCCAATAAGTCTCCATACCATGGAGCACTTCTAGTAACTGTCCATACAGGTCTGGTCTCTTTAAGGAAAGCCAGTACCCTGCTTAAGACCTCACTAATGATATGTTTTGTGTGTACAATGAGTAACAAATTGTACAAGTCAATTTAAAGTGGATGTGTTCTGAACAGGCAGGGGATGCATGCTCAAAATCATGTCCTCCAGTGGAACCAGGGAGCCCCAGTTTGATAATGGTTGATACGAGCTCTGGATAATGTCCTAAAAAATGCAATTATAATTCAAAAATCGTTATATTCATTCAATGTGACATAAGCAATACTTGGGGAGAGGGTCAGATATTTTCTCACAGCACTGTACATATCATGTACCTTGTAGGAATAATTATTTTACATTGCCATAATTCAGAATGTCACCTCAGTGGGTTGAACAAAAAGGTCTCCATGGAAACAAAGCTTTTGTTTAGTTTTAAACCATTAATGCCAAACGCAAAAATACATTTTATCTTTGCTATAAATAATAAGTCAAATCCCAGATGCACTCGAACAACTGGTACCAACTGCATTAAAATCTAAGCCTTTCAAAGTAATATCTCATGCTCCTCTGATCTCACTGAAGCACTGCACCACTATACAGGATATACCTCCTATAGCTGTATGGTTCTGCTTGCTGTAACTGAATGAAAATATTCCGGTTTCGATCTAGAAAACCTTCACAAAACGAACGCATTTGTAACAATCACAATGACCATCATTAAGTGAACATGCTTATGAAGATGTGCTAGCAGTTCTTGAACTGCAACCAGGTCAAACATGTGCTACAGACTGTAAAAGGAGCACTCCGATTAGAGACATTTATAGCAAATCCATTTCCTATGCCAATGTTTCTGAAAGGTGGGGGTCCCTGGCTTTGGCAGCTAAACAAGATGCTCGTTCTCCCAAAATTGCATGGTGGTGAATTTAGATTACAGTGAATGCACTAGGAGGATATTGGAGAAGAAGCCAGGGCAGATATACAGTCGAATCACATTATTATGACCACCTTCCTACTTTCAAGGTCGGCAGCAGTTGTGTGTAGTGCGCTGGCTTGGTGGGTATATAAGGTGTGCGATAGGCTGTCTGCCTATATATTCCTTGTTGCTATAATGGCTATTAGCAGAGTTACAAAAAGGAATGGTTATTGGCGTTTGGGCCAAGGATGGCAGTATATCTGAAATTGTGCAGTTTGTGAACTGTCCACGTACTGCTGTGGTGAAAGTGTATTGTGAGTGGACAAATGCCACCATTGCGAATAAACAATGCGGAAACTGTGGAGCACCATATACCATTGATGTGAGAGGTGAACAAACCTCTGCTAACAAAGTTGCATCAGCAGAAAAGGCTTCAATTTTCGAGTTAGTATCGCAATTGGATCTCCTCTGATTGGTAAAGGATTGCCTTCGCCGATGAATCACATTTTCTGCTTCATTGAATGGATGGATGTTGGGGTGTCAGGAAAAAACATCAGAGAACAAACACCCTGCAACCATTGCTGAAAGAACACAACCTGGTGGAGGCAGCGTTATGGTCGGGGGATTGTTTTTGTGGTATTCTCAACCAATTTGGGTATGAATCCATCCTTGCAGATCATATACACCCATAAATGCTGATTGTCTTACCTGGGGCGGATGGGATCTTCCAGCAAGACAATGCAACATGTCACACAGTAAGGCCTCATGCACACGAACGTGTGCCGGCCGTGCCCGTGCTGCGGGCCGCATACGGCGGGTCCGCAATAAACAGGCACCGGCCGTGTGCAGCCCGCATCACGGATCGCGGACCCATTCACTTCAATGGGTCCGCGATCCGGGAGATGCGGAGTGGAGGCACGGATCGGAACACCACGGAAGCACTACGGTGTGCTTCCGTGGTGTTTCTGGCCGTGCCTCCGCACCGCAAAAAAGTAGCGCAAGCACTACTTTTTTGCGGTGCGGACCTCGGATGCGGATCGCGGACCCCATTCAAGTGAATGGGTCCACGATCCGCATGCGGTGGCCTCACGGCCCGCGCATTGCGGACCGCAGTTTGCGGCCCACAGCACGGGCACGGCCGGCACACGTTCGTGTGCATGAGGCCTTAGACACGTTCGACATTGGTTGGAAGAGCATGACTAAGACTTCCAAGTATTACCCTGGCCCCCAAATTCCCCAGACTTGAACCCAATTGAGCATCTGTGAGACCATCTAAATCTTTGTGTTCCTCCCCCACACACCCTCCAGCAGCTGTGGAATGCACTGCAGTAAAGGTAGATTTAGACAAGCAGATAATTATTGAACGCAAGTGATGGAAGATGGACGAGAATTGTGGCATGTAAATGTTTCTGATTGAGCAATCTGACCAAAGACCTTTGTTCAACGTCTGTGAAATCGTTGACGCAAACAAGTACAATCATCATTTGTCGTTAATGAATTGTGTTATGTAAATGTGCATTGTTTGCAACGTGTAGGCAGGTGTGTCAGCAATTACACGATCGAAAAAAACAAAATTTTACATGATAACCCTTTCATTTCAATGCTAGTTGTCTGCTAGAAAGTTCAGTCGGTAGTCGCTCATGTCGGTGATCGCTTAAACTATTATCTGCTCGTCTAAATCCACATAGCATAGCTCAAGATACCTTACTGAGTCATTCCCATCCCTTCTAGCTGCTCTCCCGGCTGTACATGGCGGTTACTCTGGATATTAGCTGCCAGTCACAATAATGTGACTTTACTATGTAGAAAGGGGATGAAAGAGTCAGTATTGCAAAAAAAAATTTGAGAACAAACTGTTGGTTAACTGGGAAAGTTGGAAGGAGAAGTTAAGAAGAGGAACATGGAGGAAAAAAGATAAAAAATGATAAATGATCAAGTGTGGGGAAAAATGGCTGTAATTCACAGCTGCAGTCCTGAATTAGCAGCAGAGATCAAATCTCTGAATGTCCTGATCAACACTGTACAGCATTCAAAGAGAGAGACTGAGACGGGACCTATTTTGTGACATGATCAAGGCCGATACCTGGCATGGGCTGACAGTCTAGGATCCATTGAAGGACCTCTTGGCAGTCTGACCATATGTCCTGTTTTTTGGGTATACTTAGATATTCCCTAATAACTGTTTATGTAGAACACAGGGTAATGAAAAAATCAAAATGAAAAATTAGATGACAAGAAAAATAAAATTACTAGACAATGAATGCTTAAATGGGTTGTCCACTTTATTTATATTGATGACCTATTGTAACAGTGGCTGCTGTTCTCCGCTGTTCCCCTGCTTACCACCATGGTCCCGGGTGTTCCGCGGTGATCTGGTGCCAGTGCTTCCCCATTTCCTGGGCAGTCCTGAGCTCTATCCTTGCAGGTACTGTTTGTTCTGGGATCAGCTCCTCAGTTTCCTTTCAGCCCTGACCACAGTATGCTTGCTGCTTGTTCCCTGCATCACTTCCTTAAGGGCCGGCGTGTGTCACTTCCTGTGCTTTATGGGTTAGATCATGTGACCTTGCTGACCGTTCCTAGCCCTCCTGCACGTATATAAGTGGCTCAGACCCCATCCCAGATGCCTGAGCATCAAGGTCCTAGTGTCCTGCAAAGGTTGCTGATATCTCTGCTTGTGGTCCTGGACTCAGCTACCTGCTTGATCCCTGTTTGCCTTGACTCTCCTGTTGCCGACCGGGATTGCCTGACCTGTACCTGTGCTGCCTGCTGGAACTATTGCTTGTTTGACCGCCTCTGCCTCATCCTGCACTGTTGCTCCTGGTTACGACTCGGCCTGCTAACTATGTCTGTACCTCTGGTACCTCCTGGTCTGTCTGGACCAGCTGTCTTGTGTGCCAATCCTCCTCAAGAGGCAGTGACCTGGTGTTCCCCTTGGGAAAGTTTATCCCCACCCTCAGGGGTACTGTGAAGAACGAGGGGTTCATTTAGACAACGCCCTTAGAGGAGGTAGGACACGTGGCACAGTGGGTTCACACCCGCTGGTTCATGACACCTATCCTCAGGATAGGTCATCAATATCAGATCGATGGGGGTCGGACACCTGGCAACACTGCTAATCAGCTGTTTGAAGAGAAGGCCGTGCTCTTCTCTTCATTGTTTACCTGCTTGCTGTCGCAACCATGTCGGTGAGCAGTCTAATTACAGCTCCGCTGTCCGATTCACTTCAGTGGGAAGGCTCCTTCCTGTTCAAGCAAATAGGAAGGAGCCATCCCATAGAAATTAACGGGTCGGCTTAGATGTAATTACACCTGCTCACCGCTGCAGTTGGGGGAAGGTCGCGCTTGTACAAGCGGGGCCTTCTTTTCACACAGCTGATGGGTGGATGTGCTGAGATGTGGACCCCGCCGATCCTGAGGATAGGTCATCAATATAAACAAAGCGGACACCCCCTTTAAAAATGAGCAAGTATGCCTTTTTGCAATAAATGCATTTCAATAAACCTAAGCCCCAAAACAGTAAATAATATACACACATTTGGTATTGTCACAACTCTAACAACCTGAATAATAAATTAAATGGACAATTTAATATGATTGGTATCTGCTGTAAAAAAAAATTAAACAGCATTTTTTTTTAAATTATTTTGCTTTTCTTTGCCTATATGAAGATCAATCCAAAGGAAACACTAAGGAACTGAATATGTAATAAAAATTGGACCTACATAAAGTACAACCCATCCCACAAAATATAAAGCCTCACATACAAACAAAAGTTATTACCAACAATGCCAAGAAAAAAATAAAAAAAAATGTTCTGGTCCTCAAACCCAAAAGCTAAAGCTTTTACATGAAGCCAATACTGAAGTTTGGTCGCTATTTACTCATGTAAAACCAATCTTTAAAATGTTTTTAAGTTGTCAGTTTTAAGATATTCAGCAGCTGTCAGTGCAAGGAACCAAACTTGGCACTACTCACTAAACACAGACCACATGTTTGGATAGGAATGTGAATCTCATGACACCAAGACCACTGTGATGACTATGTAAGTTTCCATAGCATCCAACCATTAAATACAATGGGGGTGGTAGAAGGGTTAAAGACGTATTAAACACACATGTTGTAATTTCCAATTACATTTGGGTGGATCAAAAATAAATGTATTGAAGACTTTGTAGCCAGTGAACAGAGAAGAAGTAAAATATAAAGTAACAGTGTAGCTAACAGATTACAAAGCAAATTTATCAATCAACTTCTAGTAGCAATAACTGAGGAATAGAACAACATAGTGTTATATGAAAAGATGCTCTAGTATCCTTATTGCTTTGTAAATCAGACAGGTCAGGAGAGGTGACAGGTCCTCTTCAAGAATAATGGAGGATAATGGAGTAGAAAATGTTTTGACCCAATGATTGCAGTGTTGTTAACAGTTGCCACACCATTTGTGGGACATTTATCATTTGAGGGTTTTTTTGGGGTCAGTTTTAAAGGGGTTGTCTCACATCAGACAATGGGGGCATGTCTCTATCTTTAGAATGAGGAGGTGGGACTCGCACCTAGCAGACATTGGTTGCACAGTGATATGGTCCCAATGTCTGAGACAACCCTTTTAAGGCCTCTTTCACACGAGCGTGACAGATTAGGTCAGGATGCGTTCAGGAAAACTCGCACCATTTTGCAAGCAAGTTCAGTCAGTTTTGTCTGCGATTGCGTTCAGTTGTTCAGTTTTTTCCGTGTGGGTGAGATGTGTTTTGATGCGTTTTTCAGGCGCGTGATAAAAAACTGAAGGTTTACAAACAACATCTCTTAGCAACCATCAGTGAAAGACGCATTGCATCCGCACTTGCTTCAGGATGCAATGGGTTTTTCACTGAAGCCTCATTCACTTCTATGGAGCCAGGACTGCGTGAAAAATGCAGAATATGGCCTCTTTCACACGAACGTCCGTATTTTGCGGAACGGAACAGCTGGCCCCTAATAGAACAGTACTATTCTTGTCCGTAATACGGACAAGAATAGGACATGCTCTATTTTTTTTTTGCGGGCTACTGAACGGAGCAACGGATGCGGACAGCACACGGTGTGGGGTCCGCATTTTTTGTGGGCCCATAGAAATGAATGGGTCCACGTTTTTCATGTGAAAAATGCGGATCGGAGCCCGCAAAAAATACTGTCGTGTGAAAGAGGCCTATACAGTCATGGCCAAAAGTTTTGAGAATGATACAAATATTAATTTTTACAAAGTCTACTGCTTCAGTTTTTATAATGGCAATTTGCATATACTCCAGAATGTTATAAAGAGTGATCAGCTTAACAGCAATTACTTGCAAAGTCAATATTTGCCTAGAAAATGAACTTTATCCCCAAAAACACATTTCAACATCATTGCAGCCCTGCCTTAAAAGCACCAGCTAACATCGTTTCAGTGATTGCTCCATTAACACAGGTGTGGGTGTTGATGAGGACAGGGCTGGAGATCAATCTGTCATGATTAAGTAAGAATGACACCACTGGACACTTTAAAAGGAGGCTGGTGCTTGGCATCATTGTTTCTCTTCTGTTAACCATGGTTATCTCTAAAGAAACACGTGCAGTCATCATTGCACTGCACAAAAATGGCCTAACAGGGAAGAGTATCGCAGCTAGAAAGATTGCACCTCAGTCAACAATCTATCGCATCATCAAGAACTTCAAGGAGAGAGGTTCCATTGTTGCCAAAAAGGCTCCAGGGCGCCCAAGAAAGACCAGCAAGCGCCAGGACTGTCTCTTAAAAGTGTTTCAGCTGCGGGATCGGGCTACCAGCAGTGCAGAGCTTGCTCAGGAATGGCAGCAGGCAGGTGTGAGTGCATCTGCACGCACTGTGAGGCGGAGACTCTTGGAGCAAGGCCTGGTCTCAAGGAGGGCAGCAAAGAAGCCACTTCTCTCCAGAAAAAACATCAGGGACAGACTGATATTCTGCAAAAGGTACAGGGAGTGGACTGCTGAGGACTGGGGGAAAGTCATTTTCTCTGATGAATCCCCTTTTCGATTGTTTGGGACATCTGGAAAACAGCTTATTCGGAGAAGACGAGGTGAGCGCTACCACCAGTCTTGTCTCATGCCAACTGTAAAGCATCCTGAAACCATTCATGTGTGGGGTTGCTTCTCAGCCAAGGGAATCGGCTCTCTCACAGTCTTGCCTAAAAACACAGCCATGAATAAAGAATGGTACCAGAATGTCCTCCGAGAGCAACTTCTCCCAACCGTCCAAGAGCAGTTTGGCGATCAACAATGCCTTTTCCAGCATGATGGAGCACCTTGCCATAAAGCAAAGGTGATAACTAAATGGCTCAGGGAACAAAACATAGAGATTTTGGGTCCATGGCTTGGAAACTCCCCAGATCTTAATCCCATTGAGAACTTGTGGTCAATCATCAAGAGATGGGTGGACAATCAAAAACCTACAAATTCTGACAAAATGCAAGCATTGATTGTACAAGAATGGACTGCTATCAGTCAGGATTTGGTCCAGAAGTTGATTGAGAGCATGCCAGGGAGAATTGCAGAGGTCCTGAAGAAGAAGGGTCAACACTGCAAATATTGACTTGCTGCATTAACTCATTCTAACTGTCAATATAAGCTTTTGTTACTCATAATATGATTGCAATTATATTTCTGTATGTGATAAAAACATCTGACAAACACACATAAAAACCAGAGGGCAGCAGATCATGTGAAAATATAATATTTGTGTCATTCTCAAAACTTTTGGCCATGACTGTAGAACATGAACGCAGAACTGATGCGTGAAAAAAACGCTCATGTACACAGACCCATTGAAATGAATGGGTCAGGATTCAGTGCGGGTGCTATGCGTTCACGTCACGCATTGCACCCGCGCGGAAAACTCGCTTGTGTGAAAGGGGCCGAAGTCTGTCTTTGCTTTGTGTGCCTGCCCCAAATTTATGAAATGGTGCAACTTAATAATATATTTGGCATCTTAAAGGGCATCTGTCAGCAGATTTGTACCTATGAAACTGTCTGACCTGTTACATGTGCACTTGGCAGCTGAAGACATCTGTGTCCATGTTCATATGTGCCCCATTGCTGACAAAAATGATGTTTTATATATATTGAGCCTCTAGGAGAAACAGGGGAGTTGCTGTTACAGCTAGAGGCTCAGCTTTCAGCTGAGGCCCATGCACACAAACGTGGTTTGGTTCCACATCTGTGCCACAATTTATGCGACTCCTTTCAATGGGGCCCCAAAAGATGCGGACAGCACTCTATGTGCTGTCCGCACCCATTGCTCCGTTCCGTGGGGCAGCATAAAAAATAGAACATGTCCTATTCTTGTCAGTTTTGCGGACAAGAATAGGCCCGTTCTGCTCTACAAATTGCGGAAAGCACACTCAGTAATTTGCGGACCGCAAAACAGGGCACGGTCGTGTGCATGAGCCCTGAGCCTCTATGGGAACATGAGACCAACACAGATACCTTCAGCTGCCAAGCACACATGTAACAGGTCAGCCAGTTTCATAGATACAAATCTGCTGACAGATGCCCTTTAATAATATATTTGGAGTGAGTGCAATGTGGTTTACACCTATATGTGTAAGAGTACACTAGGGGGTTGCCTGGCAAGGGTTGCGACTTTTGCAAACGTTTCACATAGTGAATGCACCATAAGCCAGGTTTAATCTCACTTTTAGCACTTAAACACAGACCACTTTGAAGGGTCAAGGATCACGAAATGACGCAAAATGTGACCAAATTTGCAGAAAACGGTGCAATCGGCATCACGTGCAACATGTTTTAGCCAAAAGACTGACATACAGTATCTGATTTGATAAATGTCCCCCTTTGCCATAGATTTGAATTTAGGCACAAGGACTGCCGGAGCTGTGCCTAATTTATGACGAGGTGTGAGCTCGCCTCTGGGGATATCATAGACCGGCATAAAAGGCTGGTTTAGGATACATTCCCCACCATAAAATTAGTAACCATCTCTAATAATCCTGAGATGAATGCAGCAGAGCAGTTAATAACAATGCCTGAATTCTTCATGGGAAGTTCCTTGGAAACCTTGGCAATCAAATTGCAGAACAAAATTTCTGAGAATAGAATGACTGTAGATGATTCAATGACGCAAATAAGCTGCATAAACATCTGAGAACTCAGACCACAAGCAGACACTGAGCCTCTGAAGGCTCCCCCCCATGAATACCATATAGTGTATAACCTATCCATAGCAACCAAAGCCATACAAAGAGAGAGCTGAGGGAGGGCAGGTGCCTCGGCCCCTCCATATAAATTTCACCTATGTATCTCTGTACTGTCTCTTAGGGGTAGATGAAACTGGCTCAGTGTTCATGTGTGCGAGAAGTGACATTATTACAGTACCCCGCTCTTGTCACAGGTCAAGCATGGAGGCCTTCTCCCAGGGGCAGATTGGCTATAGACCTTACAGGGAAATTTCCCGGTGGGCCGATGCCCAAGGGGCTGCCTGGGCCCTCCTCACAGCTGCCAGTAGAAGTTTTTGGGGATGTATTTTCTGATGGACTGTGGTATTTGGCTCTGTTGGGGTGGTATAATGTGCCACAATATGGTATTGCTGGCCCTGCCTTCCATCAATTTGGACACAAATACAAAATGGGGCCACTTTTAGTATTTTTTCCAGGGCCACTTAAAGTTCCCAGTCCGCCCCTGCCTTCTCCAGAAAAAAGAGAAACAGGATCAGAACTGTACGTCCAACCCTGTCATATTATTTCGATGACTGAAAGTCATCCTGTACCTACCTGTATTACCTCTATTAACATTCAAAAAAGTGGCACCCATCTATCTAAGCAAATCAATTTAAAGAGGTTGTGCAGCCATAAAGATAGGTAATCAATACCAGATTGGTGGGGGTCCGAAACCCGGTATCCCCGCTGATTAGCTGTATGAGGAGGCTGCAGTGCTCGTGCAAGCGCCCCGGCCTCTTTACTATGTGACTGCACGCCATCTAACTTGCGAAAAGGGAGTGCCCCCACAGACCCACACTGATCTGATATTGATAACCTATTCCGAGGCTAGGCCATCAATATACTAGCGCTGCACAACCCCTTTAACTGTAATTTTGCTACAAGATGCTGTACGTAAATACATTGCAATGCATTATAATGTATTAGATCAGCGTCACTGACTAGTAAACTATTGGGCCTTGCCTTTTATATTCCAAGGCAGGGGCCACTAGTTCGCTAGGCCCTGGCTTATATATAAATATGTTTGGCCTGCAGCTGACATGGCAATCCACTGGCATTCCGCGATCGCGTCAACAGTCCTCTCAAATATCGCCTTTGCTATTGACCATAGGATTTATGGGGTTAAATGGCCAGGATCGGCATTTTTTCCTGGCTGATATAGCGGAATGTTAACTGCTAGTTGCAGATGCCACCAGCTGGTGAAAGAATGGGCCAGTACCGTGACATCTTAGCATGGCAGTTACCGTATAAGACCTGCTCAGCGCAACATACTACAGTGTCCTGGACCAGGAAGCAGTTAAAAAAACAACACGCAAATGAGGCCTATCCCATCCCCCGCACCCCCCACCGCAAAATCCCGAAAAGGATTAGCAATTTCATAATAGCTGCTCAATGTTTTCTTCATGTCTAAAACATTTATAAAAAATATTTCCAAGGAATTTCAGCGAACATGTTAATTTTATCCCGTTGTAACATGATCCGCACATAAACAGGCTTTCGCAGGCAGCGCTCATTACAGGAGATCTGCTGTGCAGCCAGCCACATCATTTTGTCTTTATTGCACCTGCTACTCCCATAATTTATTAAGGCATGGTGTTACTTCTAATTAACTCTGTGCTCCCTTGATAGCAGCAGCCCTGGGGTTACTAAAAAAAATAATGCCATTTTATATGATTTATACATTTGAAATAGGGCTTCCACCGCATAAGAATTACACTGTACCTCCACATGCCTCTGGCTTCATACAGTAGGGGCATATACATTTTTTTCTGTCGGCATCCATACAGATTTTCTGTCCACCCCTTTTCCAGATATCCTCAATGAGGATTCCTCATTGAGGCTGCCTGTACACACTATGGACCAACCGCAAGATCTGCATCTGACAGCATTACCTGATAGTAGCCCCCAGTCAGTTCCTAATCATGGCTTTGATGTTGCTGTCTGATGCTCAATAAGTTCTTTTAAGCGCCATCAGCGCTATCTTTTAGGTCAGTCTCAAGTCAAGGGGGCAGTGGCTTCCTTGCTTCAAGTCAAGGTAAGCACGCCCCCTCTCTTGTGATTGACAGGCCTTAGTCCGTAGGGCAGCCCTGAGCTCTCGTGCATGAGCGGAGCGCTCCTCTGTAAGGCGCGCTCCCATGTCTTGCTGACGCTGCGTGCCCGGCTTCAGCGGCGCACTGCGCATGCACCGGTCAGTGCGAGCAAGCGCGCTCGCTATTCTTTTAACTTCCTGAGCGTGACCACTGGCTGCAGGCAAGGGGAGAACGCAAGCCAGTGGTCACGCTTCGCCCCCTGAGCCCAGCATATTAACAGATATAAAAAAGCTGTATTCATTGCGCCGCTGAAGCCGGGCGCGCAGCGTCAGGAAGACATGGGAGCGCGCCTTACAGAGGAGCGCTGTCAATCACAATAGAGGGGGCGTGCTTACCTTGACTTGAAGCAAGGAAGCTACTGCCCCCTTGACTTGAGACTGACCTAAAAGATAGCGCTGATGGCGCTTAAAAGATCGTGTTTTTAACTTATTGAGCATCAGACAGCAACATCAAACCCATGATTAGGAACTGACTGGGGGCTACTATCAGGTAATGCTGTCAGTCTTATACATGTATCTGAGGTGACAGGTTCCCTTTAAAGGGATTTCTGGGAGTTTAAAGAGGACCTTTCACCACTCCTGACTCGCCTGTTTTAATATCTCCATGCATTCCCCACGTACTAACAATTCTGGAACATCTATTCTTATGGCTCTGTGTTGTGCCATTCCTTTATTATTTGCACTAGAAGTTATGAATGAATTGCTATTTGCCTTCAGTAAAGGTACAGAGGGGAGGTGGCCAGTTGGGGGTGTGTCCCTGTATAGACTCACTCTACCCAATCAGTGCTGCCATGTTCAGACTGTGCAGGTACACACCCCCAGCTTGTTACCTCCCCTCTGTTCCATTACTGAAGACATTCATAACTTCTAGTGCAAATAATAAAGGAATGGCACAACATACAGACATAAGAATAACATAAGATACATAAGATATTCCAGACTTGTTATTACCTGGGGAATGTATGAAGCTATTAAAACAGGCATGTCAGGAGTGGTGAAAGGTCCTCTTTAAAGGGCATCTGTCAACAGTTTTGTACCTATTGGCTGACCTGTTACATGTGCTCTTGGCAGCTGAAGGCATCTGTGTTGGTCCGATGTTCATATGTGCCCGCATTGCTGAGGAAAAAAATCAGTGTTAATATATGTAAATGAGCCTCTAGGAGAAATGGGGGTGTTGCCATTACACCTTGAGGCTCAGCTCTCTCTGCAACTGGCGCAACTGTGGGACCAACACAGATGCCTTCGGATTCCCATGAGAAACAACTGCATGGTAGTATAGTACCAGTAAAGTGTAGGAGATTAAACAAATCTCATGTATACATTGCGGATGTTTTCTGTGTGGAAATTGACCTACTGTGCTGATTTCACCCTTTTCCAATGAAGGGTGAGATCTGTGGCAAAACCGCATCAAATCCGCCCCAAAAAACATTGTTTGGGTGCAGAAATTCACAGAAATCTGCATGGAAATTCATGTGGATCTTCTGAACATTGACCTGCACCCATGTGCAGGTACCTTAAGGGTGCTACCACACGTTCAGGTTTTTAATACACTTTTGAAACAGCTCCCATCCCCTTGAGGCCAGTTTCCATCTCTGTAAACTGCTACTTGAACAGGTGAAGAGACATAAAGGTATAATCGTCAACCTGACATATCGGTCACTCCACAGTTCTTTTAGCTTGGTTCATTGCAGAAATGCATTATGCAAAATTTAGTTTTTAGGATATGTTCTCATCTCATTTTAAGCTTATATTACCAGTACATATGCCGAAGGTGTCCATAGCCCCTCATTAACCATATGATGGTCAAAAGAGTGTCCTTTTGGCCTCCATTGAGCTAGTATGTGTTACCTTTTTAAAGGGGTTGCCCACTTTTGTTATAGTGATGACCTATCCTCAGGATAGGCCATCAATATCAGATCGGCAGAGGGCCTGACTGCCAGTATCCCCCATCCTATTTACTTACTGCAAAGGCCCTTACATGGGGGGTGAGGGTCAGATTATGGCAATGCAAAGAAAAATCTGTTATTTTCAAAGCTTTTTATATATATTTTTAAATAGTAAAACACAAGAAAAATTATATAAATGTGGTATCACCATAATCGTACTGCCCTGGAAAACTAAGGTGACAGGTCAGTTTTACTGCATAGGGAACACATTAAAAACAAAACTCAATTCTACCCCATTTGGAATTTTTACTAGCTTCCCATACAATATTAAATAGTGCTATTAGAATGTACAACTTGTCCCACAAAAAGCAAGCCCTCATACAGCTATATGAATGAAAAAATAAAAAAGTTATGGCACAGGGAAGGCAGGGGGTAAAAAATGATAAAAAAAAACCAAAAACCTTTTATACTGTTTTTAATCAAAGTCAAAATGCTTTCCCATAGACTTCTATTATGGCGGATCAAAACGGAATGCCTTGTAAAGGCTTCCGTTTTGATTTCCGTCTTATGGATTCAGTTATTTTCCGCTATAACGGAAAGCAATACTGAAATGCATAACGGTGATGTGAACCCGGCCTTAGGCTTCATTCACACGTCCGTATTTGTGCACATCCTGGAAAACGGTCAGTTTTTTGCAGATCCGTTCCGTTTTTCCATAAAAGCGGAAAGGATGTATCCATATGTCATCCATCTTTTGCGGATCCGCAAGGCTGAATAACATCTGAACTTTTTTTTTTCTACCCTCCTGGAACGGAATCCGCAAATGCGGATGACATGCGGATGCCTTTCCGCATATCTTCCGCATTTACGGACGTCCCATAGACTTGTATTGGGCTACGGACCGCAATTTCGGGAAGAAAGTAGGACATGCTGGTTTTTTATTGCGGACAATCGTAACGGAAACACGGATGCATTTTTTCGGGAACCATTGAAATGAATGGATCCGTATACTATCCGCATTTTAGATCCGTTATTGCGGATCGGACGCGGAGCAAAAATCAGGACATGTGAATGGGGCCTTAGACTGTTTTTTATAACTAAATCAGGTGCAAAACAAGGCACACCTACGTAAATAAGTTGGAAAAGAGGTGGAAAAGGTAGAAAACGTCTGAATTAGTCTAAAAAATCAAAATAGACAAATGAGGCACAAATGTCTCCAAAATGGGCACATTTAAAAAAATAAGACAGTCTAAAACAGCATTTGTATGCCTAAAAACAGACGCAGGCGTATGTGCCATATGTGAATAGTGAAAAGAAGTAGCACTGCAGTAACTAGGCATTGCCACTACGCTGTGTATTGATCTGTGGTGCTTGGATCCAGTGCCACACCTAAACAAACTGATATCCATGACCTATCATAAGAATAGGTCATGAATAAATAGTGTCTGGGAACTCCCTTTAACTTCTTATTTCACTACACAAACTTTTACTTCATGACCATGATTTGCAGAAAAAAAAATGTATGCCACATATACAAGAGATAGTCAAGATTTGATGATCAGGATATGAAAAAGTATTTGAATGTGCAGATCAAAAGATTTTTTCATACCTCAATCTGAATGCGAGGTAATGAAGCCACTTTCAAAATGGGGCATCATGATCACCAATTGTTGAGCGTCTATGTACACATTGACAAAACAATAAAGCACAAAGAAGGAGATTTTGGAATTGAATGAAACTTTCTATGTCTGAATGTAATGCTGATAAATGTAAGTGATTACACTGTGACCACTAGGGATGACCGATTGTTGTTTGCGATGGCTTCCCAAACTGGTAGATTGGGCAGTGTGCCGCTACATAGCAAACACAGGACTGAGGTGCCCACCACAGGACTATACGGTTGGAGCAGTCCAGGTTTCTCATTAACAACACCACTGCAAACTAAGACGATGGTGGCTGGCTGTCAATGGCAGGACAGATAATGGTCGCTTTAATGAACCTAGCATATTACACTATGCATCTTTAAATGTCTTTTCTAAGTTAAATAAAAACTTAGGCAGTCCCTGTAAATGGTAAAATAACAAAATATGTCACCCCTTTTTTGCCGGCTTCTTCCTGAGCTGCACTCCAATTGAACCCTCTTCTTTTAGATTTTGTGGCTGCAGCATTTGGGGGGTATTATCTCTCTTTGAAGAGAGAGCGTCTTAATCGGCGTGAAGAGACTTATGGGCCATACATGCTCTTAACAAGCTCTGCCTCTAATGACATTAGATGTAAGGCAGCTATCCTTTAAAGGGTTTCTGTCACCAGTTTTTTCGGTATGAATCAGGCTGACATTAGAGATGTGCTAATGTCACCTGATTCCAAATATATATCTGTTTTATTTACTGGTGCCCCATTTTTATATAAAATGAACTTTTATTTTATGCTAATAAGGCCTCTAGGTGCAAGAGGCGTTACCCCTGCTCCTAGAGGCTCTGTTGATTGACAGGACCAGGCAGAGAAGAAACACTCCATTCACCATAGCTTGCAAGGAACTTCAATGATGTCATGACCATGTGATCAGTCACATGGTTAGGATCACACAAACAGCCTGTCTCCTCCTAAACCATGTGACTGATCACATGGTCATGACATCATTGAAGGTCCTTGCAAGCTATGGTGAATGGAGTGTTTCTTCTCTGCCTGGTCCTACCAATCAACAGAGCCTCTAGGAGCAGGGGTAACGCCCCTTGCACCCAGAGGCCTTATTAGCATAAAATAAAAGTTCATTTTATATAAAAATGGGGGCACCAGTAAATAAAACAGATATATATTTGGAATCAGGTGACATTAGCACATCTCTAATGTCAGCCTGATTCATACCGAAAAAACTGGTGACAGAAACCCTTTAAATACGTCTTGAGACATGACTCGGATATTAAATAATCCAGCATCTCATCTGCAGACAGCTGTTTCGGTGTGGTTGTCCCTCATCAGTGCACAACAGAGAGTACTGGCTTAATGGGTGAGAGGCCTAAGTCAGGACTTGAGGGGTACTATCTGTTCTTGGGGAGAGAGCGTCTTAGTCGGCGTGAGGAGACTTATGGGCCATACATGCTCCTCTGGAATTCTGGGTAGAAAGGGATGCAAATACTGACGTTATGTGTCCACAGGCCAAACCTTCAGCCAGCAGTGATGCTCTGTCTACTGCTGAGGCCAGTAATTGGCTGTGAGGTGAACTATGTCAGTAAAAGAAAGGACCATAGCACAGTGCCAGTAGAAGAAGGGCAGAAAAGGAGTGAGTATGGATTCTTTTGTTATTTTAGATAAATTTACAGGAGCTTATTGAATTTGGAAAACCCCTTTAAATACCATAGCAACACCTAAGCTTTCCACATAGCTGAACACTTGTCTTCCTCTACTAACAGTAATCGGTTCCTGCCTGGTAATTGTTTTAAGTTTTTCATAAACATTCACCATCTCATCCACTAAGCCCTTAATAGTAATGATTTTTCTTTATTTCTATGTCAAGGATCTTAAAAGGTCATCTAATCTAGATGATGGTAAGCTGCTTAATCAGCTGCTATTCTCATGCGCTTTCACCTAGATGTTCCTTGGCTGGCCTTGAATCCTTCAGCACAGGCTTCAGCAACAAGACATTTCCACATGAAGAAAGAGTATGCACTGGTAGCAGACTAAATAATTGGTGGAAAGAATGCAGTTGGTCTGCATTCAAGCTCTGGGCCCGAATATATAGACAGCAGAGTTTGTGGGATTTGACTGATAAGAATAAATGTCTTTGAAAATGACTGCAATTACTGGAAAGAAAAATTAAGCAACCATTAAACACTTCCAATAAAAGGGCATCCTGGCACACTGTATTTAAAAAAAACCTGCCACCATAAAAAATCAGATGCACTAAAGAGTCAGGACTAGGTGACACATCTGCACCCAATAGCAGCCTTGTAAATTTCGCATCTAGGGTTTGAAGATAGGGGGAGAGTGTTCCCTCTTGGTCATCTAGTAGGTCTTAAAGGGGTAAAGGGGTTTTGTGACACTCCCATACTGCCATGACTCTCAAAGTCTATGGACACCCCTTTCAACAGTTTGATCTGTCATGTACAGAATCCTCCCCCACGTTATCTCTAGCTCTGAGAAAAGGGAGGAGGGAACAAAGGCAGAGTGGAACCTTTCTATGTGTGAATGTAATGATAATATATGTAAGTGATTACAATATTAAAGGATTAGTTTATTGGTGAAAACTGTACAACTAAAAGGAGGCTCTAGTACCATCAAGCCTCTAGCCTGGATACAAGATGAGATATGGTTGGCATGGAGGCACACAGGTTCAGTATGGTATCCTGCGGCACATTTGCCCTCAGATGTTGCAGCTGGGCCTGTAGATCGTGCACAGTTGTAGGTTGCCAGAGCTGGCACCCCAGCTGGTTCCATAAATAGTGACAAATCTGGAGACATTCCTGGGAAACCCATGCTATGTGTGGGCGAACATTATCCAGCTGAAAAATACCAGTTGGAAGCCATGCGATGATAGGCAACACATGTTCTGTCGTATGCGATGGCTTTCCAGATCACCATGCCAGCAGTTGGGACAAGGTTGATATGCTCACTGCCAGGCCTCCATACTCAAACCCAACCATTGTTCGATCCCAAACAGAACCTGGATTTGTCACTAAAGATTATATGGTTCCAGTCCATAACAGTCCAGGTGTCTAGTTCATACCACTGAAAAAGAAGACGAAGCTTGCTGGCTGTCAATGGCAGGACATATAATGGGCGCCATAATACCAAATTTCCTTCTGCTAAGCACCTAGAAAAGGTTCTGGCAGAGATAGGGGTGTGCAATGAAGGTGCCACCTGTGTCTGGATGGTGGACAACAAAACTGTGGGAGCTTCTAGGGATTGTCGGCAGAGCAAATGATCCTCTCTAGTGATAGTCTGTCTATTCTGTCTGAAACCTGCTTGTCATGTGTGTGTGTCCCCTCACGTCACCACTGCTCCCAAAACCAGCTAACAGCTAGGTCAGAAGACCTAAATGGTGAACAATTCATTCAACCATCCTGCCTCTCTCAGTCCAATGATGTGCCCAGTGTCCTCAAAAAATAGGTTTAGATCTTCATTAACCCCTTCCCCACCAGCGCCGTACATGTACGTACATGTACGGCGCTGCGGGAAGTGCATTGCCACCCAGCGCCGCAGTACTACGGCGCGCTGATCGGGCGGGTGCAGGAGCTGCGCCCGCCCATTCAGTGGCGGGGGTCCGGCTGTGCCCGTTTGCCAGACCCTTGCTGTATGCGCCGGCATCGGTGAAAACACTGATGCCGGCGCATTAACCCTTCATGTGTCAGCGCTGACCGTGGCACATGGGATGTGTGCGGCGTGCAGGGGGAGTCCATCCTTCCTTAGGCATCGGGCTGCCTTCTACGGAAGCCTGTGAGATCCAGCCCCCTGGATCTCACAAGCAGTGAGCTCTAAGTGTATTACTGTGTGTAATACACTTACAGCCAATGTATTACAATACAGGAGTATTGTAATGCATTGTAAAGGGGATCAGACTCCCAAAAGTTAAAAAATGTGAAAAAAGTTAAAAAATAAAGTTAAAAAAATAATAATAATAAAAGTTTCAAGTAAAAAAAAAAGCCCCCTTGTCCACAAATAAAGTAAAAAAAATTGTAAAAAAAATGGAAAAAAAGAAAAGTATACATATTAGGTATCGCCGCATCCGTATCGACCGGCTCTATAAAAATATCACATGATCCACCCCGCCAGATGAACACAGTAAAAAAAAAAACAAACTGTGCCAAAAGAGCCATTTTTTGGTCACGTTCCCCCACAAAAAGTGTAATAGCTGGCGATCAAAAAGGCGTATTAAACCCAAAATGGTACCAATAAAGCCGTCATCTTGTCCCACAAAAAATGAAACCCTACCTAAGGCAATCTCCCAAAAAAAAAAAAAAAAAATGGCTCTCAGAAAATGGCAACACAAAAAAAAAAGATTTTATTCTGTTCAAAAATGCATGTGTAAAACTTAACAAAAATTATATTATATTATACATATTGGGTATCGCCGCTCTTAAAAATATCACATTATCAGGTGAACTCTGTAAAAAAAATTTAAAAAAACTATGACAAAACAGCCATTTATTGGTCACCTACCCTCACAAAAAGTGTAATAGCAGGCGATCAAAAAGGCGTATGTACCCCAATATGGTACCAAACCGTCATCTCGTTCCGCAAAAAATGAGACCCTACCTAAGACAATCACCATAAAAATAAAAAAAATAGGACAGTTAGAAAATGGCAACACAAAAACAAGATTTAATTCTGTTCAAAAATTAATTTACTGTGTAAAACTTAACAAAAATAAAAATGTTACACATATTGGGTATTGCCACGTCCGTAACAACCTGCTCTAAAAATATCACATGATTTGCCCCTTCGAGTGAATGCTGTAAAAAAAAAAACAATGCCAAAACAGCTATTTTTTTCATTTTGACTCACAAAAAGTGTAATACCAAGCGATCAAAAAGCGTTATGTACCCCAAAATGGTACCAATGAAAACGTCACCTCATCCTGCAAAAAATGAGCCCCCACATAACACAATAACTAAAAAAAAAATAAAAATCAATGGCTCCCGCAAACCAATCCATCAAAATCTGTGCTGCAAAATCCATATGGTGCTCCTTCTGTTCTGAGTCCTGCCATGTGCCCCCACAGCAGTTTACCACCACACATGGGGTGTTGCCGTATTCAGGAGAAAATGGGTAACAAATTATGGGGTGCTTTTCTCCTGTTACCCCTTGTGAAAATGAAAAATTTGGGGCTAAAGCAACATTTTATTTGAAGAAATGAAACTTTTCATTTTCACAGCCAAGTGTTTCCAAATTCCGTAAAACGCTTAGGGGGTCAAAGTGGTCAGTACCCCCCTTAATATATTCTTTGAAGGGTGTAGTTTCCAAAATGGGGTCACTTTTTGAGGGTTTACACTGTAGGGGTACGTCAGGGTCTCTCAATTACAAAATGGTGCCTAAAAACCATTCTAGCAATATCTGCCTCCAAAATCTGTATGGCGCCCCCTTTCCTTCTGACCACTGCCACAAACCCATAGAGACGTTTACCACCACATATGGGGTATTTCTGTAAACTGCAGAAACAGAGTAATGTATATTGAGGTTTAGTTTGCTGTTAACCCTTGCAGTGTTGCAAGAAAAAAATTGATTAACATGAAAAGTCTGCTTAAAAAAATGAAATTTTTAATTCTTGTGGAACACCTAAAGGGTTAACAAAGTTTGTAACGTCAGTTTTGAATAATTTGAGGTGTGTAGTTTCTAAAATGGAGTCATTTATGGGTGGTTTTCATTACGTAAGCCCTCAAAATCACTTTATATCTGAATTGGTGCTTAAAAAAATGGTTTTGGAAATTTTGCTGAAAATTTGAAAAATGGCTTCTAAACTTCTAACATCCTAAAAAAGTAAAATGACATTTACAAAATGATGCCAACATAATGTAGACATATGGGGAATGATTACTGATAACTATTTTAAGAGGCATTACTATCTGTCTTAAAAGTAGAGAAATTCATATTTAGAAAATTGTGACTTTTTCCAAATTTTTGGTAAATTTGGGATTTTTAAAAAATAAAGGAAAAATATATTGACTCAAATTTACCACTGTCATGAAGTACAATGTGTCACGAGAAAACAATCTCAGATTGGCTTGAATAAGTAAAAGTGTTCCAAAGTTATAACCGCATAAAGTGACACATGTCAGATTTGCAAAAAATGGCCTGGGCAGGAAGGTGAAAATAGGCCCAGGATTGAAAGGGTTAAAGAGAAGATCATATAAACGTCAAGTAAAATTAGCAAAAACCAAAGCACCCAGGGAACTCTAAGCTATCTACTGTTTCCCTGCTACGTGTCAGTAGTTCCCATATCTAAAGACTGCTCTCACACCTCACAGAAATAATTGCAATAAAACATTAAATTGGGAGAATAATATTTAAGCAATATTACAATTAGGCCCAAATCTGTGTGTAAACCTTATAGAGTATGGGGGACCTTCTGCCACTCTGGTCACTTTTCTAAAAAGTGGGCTGGAGGGAGCAGGACAGAATATGGCGTGACACAGTCACTATAATGTAAGCCATGAATGTACTTTAATTCGGAACACTTGGTTTGATTTCAGTCCCTATCAAAAGTCCCAGAGGTAGAGCTTCTGAGCAATGACATTCAAACACAGGTTTTGCTGTCAGACAGATTCCTCCTGCTCCTGGTACACTAGCGATGTGTAAGAGGGGCTGTCTGTCTGGCTCAGTTCATTATTTAAACCAGTCACCTTCTCCATCATGGCTAATGCAGTGTCAGAGAAGTGGGTTGGCTTAGTTAATAAACTAAGCCAAATAACCTGCAACCTTTATCACATCACCAACACATGATGTTATAATAAATGCTCTGAAATATAGTGGTATATTATACATTTGGTGTTTCTGATCATAAGACATATCAGAGAATGCTAGACATGGTGGTTGTGTAGTAGCTCTGAAGTCCTGAAGCTTTTCTGGCAGGGTGGTGATCAACCAGTGTAAGTGCAGATCTGCTGGGAAAGAATATCAGAAGCCCCGGACCTGGCATATGCTGGACACTGTCAGCACCCAACGGATCCCATTCAATGTAAAGGGGTCTGTCTGGTGTCCCGCAGGAATCCAGTATTTGGCTTGACAAAATACCACTGCCGGCAGCAGTATTTTGTCCTTTTTTATGCCAGATACTGAGACAGAGGCTCCCGCTGGAACCTCAGCCGCACATGCGAATGTAACCTAAATGAAACAGGGGACGGAATTCTTCTGATATCTCAACTTTCAGGACAAATGGGACGAGGCCGTCACCGCGCTGGGTTACCAGTCTATCGCATTGTTTTTCTCTTGAGGTCTGGGTTATTCATTTTCTTGTTCCTAGATGAATGTGTTCATGCTGTATAGTTTTAGGGTATTTTCTACCCCTTTTCCTCCACATTTGTTCACCTTTTATCTTTGATGGCAGGTTTGCTGTAACCCTTCATTTGACCTCACCACCTAGTATTTTTATTATACTGTGTACCCCGGTCGGTGACGTCCTCGTGTAGTCCTCTTTTACTCCATGCCTTCTACCTCAGATACAATTTGTCATGTGTTTTAACTAATAAAGTATTGTTTTCTATATATTTGTGTGTGGTTTATATACTTTATAAGTGACCTTTTTCAGAACAAAGGGACAAATAAAACTTAAAAATAACTCAGTATCCTTCTTATGCACAAGTTTCTACTGTATTAGATATAATCTTGCTCTGATACTTATGCAGAAAATAAAATCAGCCCTGCACTATTATTAACTTTTAGATAACTTTCTTATATATCCCCTAGATATCCGAGATGCCCCCAGCTTTGGACATTTTTAAAATCTAGAACAATGTCTGGTCCTATTGTTGGCACTTAAAGAGGACCTGTCACCACAAAATACAGTGCAAGCTGTAGGCAGAATGTTATAGAGCAGGAGGCGCTGAGCAGATTGATATATAGTTCATGAGAAAGAAATCAAAAAAACTTGTAATTTATATATTAAACTCTTTGCTCCTGACTTTATTGTAAACAGGGGAGGTGTTATCAGTGATAGCATTCTCTGTGTTGGTGTGTATAGAGATAGCTGTCAGTCACTGATACCTCCATCATGAACAATGAAATCAGAAATAACAGAGATATAAATGTATAAATTATATGTTTTACTGAGTTTTTTCCCACAAAACTATATATATATATGAGACATAGTAGACACTCTTAGCGCATATTTATGATCATGAATATGTATATTTTATATATATATATATATATATATATATATACACAGCTACTGCTGTTCTATAACAGGCTACCTGCAGATTGCACTGCATTGCGTGGTGATAGGTCCTCTTTAACCCCTTCAAACCCATTTTAGTTTTTGCCTCCCCACATTCCAAGAGCCATAACGTTTTTAATTTTCAGGTGTGGTGATACCTAATATGTTTATTTATTAGGTATCATATTGTTTATTTATTTTTATATGTAAAATTGGGAAAGGGAGAAGATTCAAACTTTCAATATTTTTATTTATTATATTTTAACTTTTTCTTTTAAAAACCTTTTTACATAAAAACATTCAGCCCCCTTAGGGGGCTACGACCTGAGATCTTTTGATCCCTTATCCCATTTACCCTCAGAGATCACTATTAGAGTGAATAGGATTCTGCTGCTCTATCTGGTGAGCTGTGCCTCATGGCTATCATGGTAATCGATCGAAGCCCTGTGATTTCACTGCAGGGGCCCCGATCGGAAGGCAGAGGGAGCTGCATCCCTCTACCTTAGCTCAAAGATGCCACAATCACTCTTGATCGCAGCATCTGAGGGGTTAAATGACGGGGTTCGGTGTGACTGCCATTCCCCATCAGTGCGGCCAGGTGTCTGCTGTATTATACAGCTGCCACCCGCTGCATATGAAGCAGACTCACCGCAGCAGCCTACTCCATACAAGCCCTCACACATTTTCACGTACATGTAAGTGTAATCCTTGCACAGATCCGCGGCAATTTATTTATTTTACTAATTTATATAGCTCTGACATATTCAGCAGCACTTTACAGATGTTATTACTGCTTGCTGTCTCCTGTGGAGCTTACAATCTAAGTTCCCTATTAGTATCGTATGTTTTTGTAGTGTGGGAGGAAACCTGATTACCTTTGCACCCCCACGATAACACGGGGAGAACACACAAACTCCATGCAGATGTTGTTCATGGTTGGTTGTCCTTCACACTGCATATCTTTGTAGTAAAATGCAAGTTAGATTTGCAAAATGCAAATCTAACTCGTATGATTATATCCTAACAAAGACAACCCCTTTTTTAAATAAAAGTTGGCCTAGAGGTCTATCTACTCTGAGAGTTATTCATACAAAATGGTTCTCTATTCTGGGTCACAGAGAGGCCCTCAAGCCAGCAGGCTGAGCATATGGAAACAGGTTGTCTTTTGAAGACAATCCCTTTATCAGGACACTAAAGGGGTTGTCCAGCTGGTAAACTTTTTGTTTTCTTTGGAAAGGTCAGAATAGCTTTAAAAAAAAAGTCATATTCACCTCACTAATCCACTGCTGCACCCGTTATATCGCTTTGAAGGTCCCATGCCAGCCTCAACTTTCAGGTCTCAACATTGGAAATATGTCTGCCTAACATTGGCCACTACTTAGCCCAGGGATGTCGAGAAGGATTAGGAAGTATAGAAAACATTGGACCAGAAGCAATGGAGAGATCAGCAAAGTGGCTTCTTTTATTTTTTTTTAAGCCATTTTGAACTTAAAAACAAATGAAGCATGTCCTCCTGTCTTTAACTTGTTACACATCCTGCTCTGTTTGAGGTTTTGACTTGGACTGAAACTTCTCATTGTCTTCCCTAAACATTGATGCATCATAATTCTGCAGCATATCGGTTTTACATGTGTGCAGTACTTGACTGTGTACACTGGGATATAAGCCAACTCTAGTGAGATCATTCTGCGGGAATGAATGTGTTGCATCATAACATCCTACCTACTGACCCACAATTAGCTTCTCTACTGTATGTAGCTGAGCCTTTAGCCTCTCGCCTAGATTTTTACAGTCTCTGAAGAAAAATATATGTGTGCTGGAAACAGAAATGGACTCCGACTTCAAAGTGACACAACGTACTCCTCCCTCTGTTCTTCTATATAAAGGCTGTATCTAGACAATTTTATATTACACAATTTATAATATAAATAATGACATGAATTAATAAAAGCAATAACGTTTCTGTATGCATTCTCCAAGAATCAAGGTACTATGCAAGGCATGGGTATTAAGACAATAATCCACATGCTAAGGAGACTGGACAGAAAGAAAACAGGATACATCTGATTCAAAGGAAGTATGTCAGTACTTTTGACCACACTAAACTGTTGAAAACACTAGGAGGGAAAACAGTGATGCTTTTATCATCAGGGGTAGTGTGAATATGAAGTTTTATTCTGCTAGATTCTGCTCCTGTGGAGCCATTGAATGGCTTCATAGTCCCCACCCCCCGCTCTGAGTGACAGCTGTTTCCTCCAACCAGAAAAACACTACAGCTGTCATTCAGACCAGAGAGGATGGGCTGTGAGGACCCTCAAAACAGAGGGCACTTCACAGTGACGTGAAGTAAGCTGTGTTCCTTTAACATAGGCTCCAGAGACAGGGAGCTTCCCCCTTCCTGGGTGTTGGTGACAGGAGTCCCCTAAGAAATTTATGATCTATTTTTATTAAGTGGAAGAAATTTTTAATTAAAAAAATGTAATAAAAAAAGTCACCCTCCATCTCATCCACTTCATCTGAGTTCTGTGTTCGAAAAAATGGAACAGATGCATTAATATGGAGCTCATTCTAAACACCATATTTGTCAATGCATTTACAACAGACATAAATACACTCATAAATTTCCTGTTTCTTCCTCATACAATATACAGTATTATAAAACTATCTGTCTATAGCCACCACTAGTGGGAGCTTGGTGCATAAAAGCTATAAATGCTCCGTTTGCACTGAGCTCCACCTGGTGGTGACTAATGAAAAATGCAGTGAATTTATGTTAGGAACAGGAGAAGCAGTTTATCCATGGCCCCCTCCCTCCTGGTTCCACAGCAGTCACATGGTCCGTCTCTATGGTAGGTACCCCATGCCTCCCCTACCTATATCTGTCAGTACAAAACTGCTGACAGACTCCATTTAAACATCCAATCACATCTGAATATTGTTCAGTGTACAGGCGTGTGTGAGACTACAAATTATGATGTGAATTTACTTACCGGTATTTCATATTTTTTTTTATTATTTTTTGAAGATGAGTTTTTTTGGCTTTCTCAAGTTTTTCTTACTTTATTTTTCTTCCTTTTTTGAGGCTGCATATAATGAAGCAACTTGGTGACGTGAACAGTATTGACTTTGTTATATTTGAATTAACCTATATAATAATTTACCATCAGGTTAGTACTGTGCGATTGCATAAGGGGTGCGGTATGTCTTTATTACTGGGAGGAACTAAATATTGTGTGCCTGTAGGCTGCGGATATACAAATACAATTACAGTCCAGCTCATTGCATATCCTTTAACTTTTTTATTTTCAGTCACTTATATGGTATAAGCAACACAAGGATATGGGCCTATATATAAAACGAAACATTTACTCAATTTAAATTAAAAATAGTACCCCAAAATAATCACAAATTAAAGAGACATAGTGAAAAAGCAAAATATAATATGGTTCTTACCACCTCCTTTTAGTCTTGATATAACGATCACATCTTAGGGTCAGTGGTAATTTCAAGATGGTATCCTTCTGTCTTCAAATACCCTTGAGGTGGGAAGCACAGTAGACCAGGCAGATAAATACTAGGGACGTCACTAACTGTCCCTGCTGTCACTTTCCCTAAAAAGATAAGGGTCCATTCACACGTCCTGTTTTTCTTTTCTGATCCGATCCGCAAATCATGCGGATAGGATGCGGATCCATTCATTTCAATGGGTCCTGAAAAAATGCGGACAGCACTTCGTATATTGTCCGCATCCGTTCCGTTATGTGGATCCGCAAATAAGATAGAGCTTGTCCTACTTTTGTCCGCATATGCGGTCCGTGGTCCCATTATAGTCAAAAAATGCGGATGATATACGGTATGCATCAATATGTCATCCGCATATCATCCGCAATTGCGGATCCGTTTCCAGAAAATAGAAAGTAATACCCTACCAACATATATTCCTCCTTCCTTTCTTTTGCGGAAAAACGGAACAGATACGGATGTACAATTGGTAAAAACGGAAGGTTTTTGCGGAAACACGGATCCCAAAATCTGGAAAAGAAAAATACGGACGTGTGAATGGAGCCTAAAGGGAAGGGACTATCACAACCCTGCCTAGCAAATCGGAGCTCCCGGCCCGACAGGGGCGACCCCGTCTGGAACCTGTCCCTGACGCGGCCTTTTCCCTATTTAGTATCCCTCACTCCAGTCCCAACATGACATGTTTCGTCCCAAATGCAGGGGCTCTTCAGGGGATTTTTGAGTGAAAATAAATGAAAAATACATAAGAAATAGACAGAAAGTAAGTTAGATAATTAAAAAGACCTCACAGACCCCTCTAAGGTACTCAAATTAACATAAGTAGTTCAAAGGGGCCGGGGGTCCCCCACAAAAATAAATAGTTTGTTTGGCCCGAGTAGCTAAATGCTAATATAATAATATCTTTTAGGGAAAGTGACAGCAGGGACAGTTAGTGACGTCCCTAGTATTTATCTGCCTGGACTACTGTGCTTCCTGCCTCAAGGGTATTTGAAGACAGAAGGATACCATCTTGAAGTTACCACTGACCCTAAGATGTGATCGTTATATCAAGACTAAAAGGAGGTGGTAAGAACCATATTATATTTTGCTTTTTCACTATGTCTCTTTAATTGGTGATTATTTTGGGGTACTATTTTTAATTTAAATTGAGTAAAAGTTACGTTTTATATAAAGGCCCATATTCTCATGTTGCTTATACTAAATTTGGGGTAGAGGTAATAGGTCCAACAAGTCATTAGTTGTTGGCTTTGGTTTTTTCAGTCACTTATATGGGCTAATACATTTTGCAGTGTTGTACAAAGATTGTATCCATTCATATTATGATAATCAATGTGTAATAGACTTCACCCTAGATACAGTATATAATGTAAGTAAATGGCACCAGGAACTAAGACAGTCTTGAGAATAAAGTCATAACAATGATGACTGTCCCGTGCGTTAGGCCAGGTAATCACGCTAACAACAAAGGGTTGCCATAGAGAAGAACTGGAGTTTGGCTGTTCGGCCAAAGGCCAAGTTTCCCTTGAGAACTTTGCATTTGTTGTCTTTCTGCTTTTGAAACACTCGGAGAAGGACTGGAGCGTGTTTGCTCTCTACAATATAGTTACAAGGAATTCATCCTCAACAAAACCAACCGACAGTATGTAATATGAAGAAGCAGGGCTCTCCATCTGTTGTCTAGCAAAAGAAACTTAAAAAGATTTTTTCACAAGTTGTTTCTTCTATTGTACCATTGCTATACCGTGCTCATTTATTGCGATTTTAAGCAGAAATGCTTCCATATTACTCAAGCAATACAAGACAGACTACGGTTTCATAATTTGGATGGCAATGTATTACATGCAGTATTCACATAGATACTGAAATTTATAAATAAAAAAATGAAGACAAAAATTACAGTAAATCTAGCAACTTTTTACTGGGCCAAAAATAAAAGCATCATAGCTATAATATACATACACGTTCACATCTATCTTCAATCGGTTAACATTTTCTGATTTACGAAGTAAGTGCCAGGTTTAATTTAATTACAATATATTTCACTCGTGTGCTGTCTGCATTCATACAGCCGCATGTCCCATTCTTGTCTATTTTGCGGACAAGAATAGGCATTTTAGAAATAGGGCAGGATGGGAAAGTGTGGAATGTACACGGACTGCTTTCATATTTTGTGGGTCCACAAAATGCTTACGTTCGTGTGCATGAAGCTTTACAGAGAAAACAGCAAATTATTACAGCTTAGG
This sequence comes from Rhinella marina, assembly GCA_900303285.1. Taxonomy (NCBI): domain Eukaryota; kingdom Metazoa; phylum Chordata; class Amphibia; order Anura; family Bufonidae; genus Rhinella; species Rhinella marina. The sequence goes on from ONZH01023008.1 coordinate 202,391, forward strand.
CCACAGTTCAAATAGATGCGCACCACTCACATATAAACTGTAGAGTGCTTAGTATTTTTCTCACCTGATCGAGGATCACATACCCAGAAAGAAAGAAGTCTGCCTGACTGTACGTATTCATCCATAAAGGCACAGAAGCTGAAACCCTGTCAGTTCAAATCACATGCATTACTGTCTCCTGCCTTCATCTGTCAGGCACAGAAACTAAATGATCCACTCTTGTGGTCACAGATACACTGAATTTAGACTGTAAATGAGAGTGTAAAGATGAGGAAGACAACTGTACTGAACCACTGCGTAACACTAAGCAGAAGAATTTGGAACTGTGTATGTTTTATAAATCTAAGGTCCCTATTTGAAACTGATAACTAGTGGGTCTGTAGAGTCATAGTCATGGGGGCAGATTTATCATAGGCCAGCGGCATATAACAGCTATGATAGCCAGGTGTGCTGCCGGATGCTATGCCTAATTTATGACGAGGGGTATACCTTGTCATGAATTAGATGCAGTATCCAGCAGTTTGTGCACCTGACCTAAAATCTCCACCAGAAAACTGGTGTAGAAGATAATAAATGTGGCATGTTTGCGAGGACTAGAGATCATGATTGGATAAATCTTAATGGGGTTCACTAGCGTAACTATAGGGGTCGCAGCAGTCGCAGTTGTGACCGTGCCCCTAAGCAGTGCATCTTATAAAGAGGATACTAGTGAGCGCTTCCATAATGGAAGCGCTCTCTAGTATGCAGGAGGAGGGGGAGTGAAGCGCTGTACAGTACTTACCCCTCCTCCTGCTCTCTCTTCCTGAGGCCCGCGCTGCTGTGTCCTGACTGCCTGCAGCATCAGGACATACAGAGTGCACTCTGACCTGACGCTGCAGGAGGTCAGGTGACTGCAGCGCAGGCCCCGGGAAGAGGTGAGAGCAGGGAGACAGTCTGACAGGGAGAGGAGCGACACAGCAGGAGAGGTAAGTTTATTTATTTGTTTTATAGTCTGATGTGAGGTCTGATATGGGGGCCATAAGGGGGATCTGATATGGGGGCCAGAAGGGGGGTCTGATACGGGGGCCAGAAGGGGCGAGGGTCTGATATGGGGGCCAGAAGGGGGGTCTGATTAGGGGCCAGAAGGGGGGTCTGATTAGGGGCTTGAAGAGTCTGAAGGGGGGTCTGATTAGGGGCCTGAAGGGGGGTCTGATGGGTCTGACTGGGGGTCTAGAGAGGTCTAATGGGGGTCTGATTGGGGGTCTGGAGGTCTAATGAGGGTCTGATTGGGCATCTGGAGGTCTAATGGGGGTCAGATATGGGGGTTTGGAGGTCTAATGGGGGTCTTATATGGGGGTCTGGAGATGGGGGGGTCTCATCTGGGGTTTGATATGGGGATCTGACCTGAAAGGTAAGGGGGTATTGTTTTTCTGAGTGGTACCAGTATTTTATTTTTAGGGGGACTGTTTCTGCAGTATAGTATTGGGGGGGGGGAGGGACAGGATGGGGTGTTGAGAAGGTGAGAGGATGATGGAAAAGTAAGACGTCTGTTTGTTAAACTCTGCAGAAACAAGGAGCGGCTGAAAGAAGTCACCATGGTGGTCTGGTCTAACGAGAAAAAGAGAAAAGAGAACGTCTACATCAGAGAACAGAAGTCACTGGAAGAGGTACATATGTGGCGCTTTATGACCCTGTATGCTCTGTAGTGCTGTATGTAATGTTTTCCAAGTATGTCTTTAAAGGGGTTGTCCTTTTTTTTTCTTCTTGTACAAGCGCTGCCTTCTCTGCTCTGTTTACTGCTCATCACTGCAAATGCTACGGCAAGCAAGTGAACAGAGCACAGAAAACAGCTCTCATATGAGCGCTACCCTCTTTTCAAACAGCTGATCGTCAGGGGTGCCGGAGGACCCCCACCGATCTGATATTGATGACCTACCCTGAGGATAGGTCATCAGTAGTAAAAACAGGACAACCCCTTTAACAGTAGGACTGGAGGGAAGGGGTTAGGTTGAGAATTTGGCATAGGGGGGCGTTTCAATATTTGTCTCGGGCAGCAAAAAAGCTAGGTGCACCAGCGCTGAGTGAGGTGGGGGGGGCCCAAGCTGAACTGTTGCACCAGGGTCCATGAGCCTTTAGCTACGCCCCTGACAAGGTTATTTCATTACTAATGTAAAAAATGTAAATCAGACATCATATAGTACTTGACAATCTCTAATAAAGCTAGAACCAGCCCTGTACCTCACACGGATCCAGAGATCTCACCATTCATTGCTCTACTAGATTAATATCAAGCTGACAGCTCAAGGGGAGGGTCTTTTCTGCTGCAGCTCAGGGGGCGTGTCTCAGCTCAAGAGACAGTTGAAGGATGAAACGGAGCATGTGCGACCTTCTCATTGAGCAGGTGAAAGAAATAAGAAAAGGAACAAACAGCAGGTGGTGCTGTACAGATACATTTTATTGAATAACTCAATGGCTATGCAAAGTTTAAAACTGTAGAATATTTTTCGAGGGGCAACCCCTTTTAATAACACCTCTATGTCCATGCTATTTAAACCTGGGTTTGGCATTATGGTGTATGGCCTAAAAAAGGCTTGTAATAAAGTAAAATGTCACAATTTTTGTATTGGATAGGTAAAGGATGTGAAGAGAAGATGCTGGCTTCTAAATCCTAAGTATCATCTAAATCAACTCTCTCTACTTAACTCTCCATTATACAACCAAGGGACATGAGATTGGGCATGAATATAATATAAATTTTCCCATATGTCAGTAACTAATTAAGTACTACAATACTGCGCAGCCAGCCAGCCACATAATGCTATCAACACCTAAGCCTTTTGCGGATGAAATGTATGACATCATGGTTACTACTGGATGCGTCACAAGTCCAGGATGTGCTGAAGCTCCATTAAGGATGAGAGACTAAATCCGGACATGGGTGTATGTTAGAAAATCGGTCACAATTCCAGCTCCTGGTGGATCCTTATAGTTGTACGGTTACACGGTCAGGTTACCAGATGCAGTTTTGGAAGCCAAAATCAGGAGTGGAGAGAAAATACAAAGGACAGACATGGCTTCTGATCCTTTTTGAATTCACTCCTGGTTTTGGCTTCCAAAACTGCATCAGGAATCCTGACCGTGTGGCAGCACCCTAAGGTGGAAACACCACAGTAAAAAAAATAGGACAAATCCCAAGATTATTGGAATAGTAATAATCATAAAATACAAATATTAGCCCTATAGAAAATAAAATGTACCATTTTCATTGTCTTTGATACCAACAAGGCCTTTTGCTCAGACACAAGACGCACTCACTCATCCTGTATATACAATATATAGTAGACAATGGGATCTGTAGAAGAGTTGGACATAGCATTGTGCTTTGCATAAACATACCCCTGGGAAGCGTGTCTTTGTATATTTCTCTACAACTGCACATTCCCAGTATTAACATACACATAATAATGCTGTGAAGATTGCCTGAACACAAGCACACAGCTTTAATACTGTATACATGCAGGCCGCAGCCTAATGAAGTGGATACATCTCAGACCAGACAATGTAGGATTATACTGCATTACTATTCCCATAAGCATGCAATTTATGTATCAACCCTGTAAACCAATTTCACCTAGGAATACCTTTTATGAGGTCAAGTGGCCCCAAGCTCTCATTATTCTTGTATTGAGACGCTTTAAATAACTCTTAATAAAAGGAAAAATCGAGTATTTTTAGGGCAAAATTAAAATATGTTATCTTAGAATAGCGCTACCATTGTCTATGGGTTGTACCTAGTATTGCAGCTGAGCTCCGTTCAAGTAAATAGGGCCGACTATCAGACACAGTCCATGATTAATAGCTCTTTTACACAGGACAATTCTTCAGACAATTATCAGGAAAAATGTATTTATTCTCGATAACTGCATGATTGTCAGAGGAGGTGAGAGCTGTATTTTCCTGCAGCAATCATCTCCTCTGTATGGGGATGACCAAACAATTAGGGCCCATTCAGACAGCCGTATTATTGCAGGGCCCCATTCAAAATGCCTATACTTGTCCGTTCATGCGGACAAGTATAGGACATGCTTTATCTTTTTATGCAGAGCCGCGGCACGGAGCTGGCTCCGTGACGCGGCTCCCTGCTCCTATAGAGGTGAATGGGACCGCATCTATTCCGCAATATTGCGAAATAGATACGGCCCCATTCACACGGTCGTGTGAATGGGGCCTTACTCTTCCTCATACAGAGTCATTGTGTCTGGGTAGCAGAGCCATGTTCACACAGCATGATCTGCTGCCCATAAACAGTGCCAACTGAAAGATACGATCACCTGATGAGATTTCTCGTTCATTGGATGATCAATGGTACTCTTACACAGGGCAATTATTGGGAATGAGTGTTCTTGGGAAAGTCCATGTAAGTGTGGCTCAGTTCCTGCAAAAAAAAAAGTGGACCAAAGATCCTGGGTTTCATATGTCTGGTTTAGTTGTGGACAATTGAGGAGTGTTACAAGCCATGCTATCTCTACGATATATTAATGAATCCAGCACTTCTTACTAACCATGAAAGGAAGAAGACCATAATAGAGTAGAGGGTGTCAAGCTGCAGAGGAGTCCTTCAGATCTCAGCTTTTTGTGGAGTGGGTCATTTTCAGTTTTAAAACTGCAGAGTTGAATATAGCTATGGTCAGTTATGGAAAAAGGGAGTCAGAAACCTGCGAATTACAATATGAACTGCCTTCCTCAACTGTTGTCGGCTAGACACATATTATTGAGTTCACGTGACCACATTGACCAAAATGTCAGAGTTTTGCACTAGTGCTGCAAAGAAGTTGCTCGCTGTACATGAGGAAAAGAATGTTACCAAACTAGCTGTCAAATAAATATCAATATGCAGAACCGGTCATCAACCGCAGTATTATTTCTACTCATTCTGCTCATTCTTCATGCATTTTATCTAAGATGCATCCACAACTGTGCAGTATAGACAAACACATCATCAAAACTGTTCTATGTTTCATCAAGAAGCTCAAATACATTCTCACATACTTGGAATGTTTCTGTTTTATATTAACCAATATTACAACACTGAAAACATTTTGTTTAATGACAGGAAGAGGTTAAAATAATAAAACAAGTTATACTTACCAGTCCAAACTCCCTTTATTCCAGTGCCACCAGTGCAGCCATGACATCATCAGCTTGGCTTCAGCTATGATTTCCTGTACACCACATATAACCACTGCAGGCAATCACTGGACTCATACGCCACGAGACTGCTATAGTCATTAGCGGTATATGGCCATGTCACCTTTGCAGCTGTGTAAATAAAGTCAAACTAGGAGGACCAGACTGGTGGTGGTGGAGCAGGGGGAGTTTGGACCGATAAATATCAGTATTTATTGTTTTAATCCCTTCCCTGCCATTTAGTAATTTTATGTTAATTCGGACAACCCCCTAATGGAACAGATAAAGTATACTTAAAGATCTACTGAACTGACAAAAAACACAGCAAACATATTCCCAGGGCCCCATTTATTCGACCCTATGCCACTGAAAGCCTGTATGGTAGTGTCCATTGGAGCCAGAGGCCGAATTACAACGAGACTCAGAGGGACCACCTCCTTGCCTCCCGAAAGAGCAGGAGCTCTGCTGGAAAAGCCTGCCTGAATATTTTAACGCTAGTGTGAAACTAGCCTAAGCTGTTGTCTATGTGCATATACATCAGGAATAACACTATATCTGTCTTGATATGAATATGTATAATGTGTTGTTAACCAGTATCCCCTTCTGCAGGCTCCATCTCTAATTCTTAGTTGTCCCTGAGCTCAGCTCCATAGTGAGTAGAGACTAGCCTCTATGATGACTTCGATACACTAGAGGAGAAAGTAGAGGAGATTCTTCTTCCCTATCACTAACTTGCATATACAGAAAAGCAGAGGAGCACAGAAGACATTATAGAGAATTATTGTTATACAATACATTCCAAAACACTAAGGGTTAGTCAATATAATGCTATGCAACCCCATTAGTGCTGGGAGGTCAGGACGGGTGCTCTCACTGACACACGCTGCAAGTCCAATGCGTGGAACTCCTTGTGTGAAAGGGGCCTAAAACATTTACTATTCGCTGCAGCAGCAGCACACCTCTGTGGCTCTCTCTACTTCGCTCTCTCATTTGGGATTTTTTTCTGCTAAGATATATTACAAAGTTTACTATATTCAATTGTACTATTGATTTATGCAAATCTGTTGAAGCAGCAGTGTCCATTTAAAATTGGAAAGTGAAACTACAAAAAGTTGTAGTGGAGACCCAGCCTAAAGCAGAAAACCGTATATTACTGAAATCTGAAGGGTCCATATGCTCTTGGAAAGACGAAGATCAGTTAATAAGGCTGTGCACATGTGCTGCTTTAGAGATACAGTTATCCAACTTTACAATTCTGATATCAAACTCCTGAATAGACAAATATTTTCCTAACAGCTTGAGGGCTCATGCACACAACCATATGTATTTTGCAGTCCGCTAAAAACGGTGCCGTAAAAAATACGGATGACCTCCATGTACATTCCGTATTTTGCGGAACGGAACAGCTGGTCTCTAATAGAACATTCCTATCCTTCTCCATAATGCGGAAAATAATAGGACATGCTCTACTTTTTTTGCGTAACGGAAATACAGACACAGAATGCACATGGAGTAAAGTCCGTTTTTTTTTCAGACCCATTGAAATGAATGGTTCCGCATACAGTCCACAAAAAAAAAAAAAAAAACAGACACAGAAAGAAAATACGTTTGTGTGCATGAGCCCTGAGGTGTATGTGTATGTATATGTGATAGGGAAATTAAATTGTTAGCAGTATTGGTAACATGGATGTGATGTGATCTCCGTATAGCTCTGTGGAATATGTTGCTGTGATAAAAGCAATGGGAAACAAAACTTCGGCCACCTTGACGTGCAGGGGTGCACCTAGCCTTTCTGCTGAAGCGAAAACTGGTGCCCTCTCCCCAATACCAAATTCTTAACCTAACCCCTTTACCACAATGAAAGTGCTCATTGCCCATGGCCCTTCTGCTGCCCCCCTTTCTTGCCTCTACCTGGTGCTGCCTGAGGCAATCGCCTCACCTGGCCTCATTGGTGGTGCACCTATGTTGACATGCTGCGTTTCTCAGAGGTTGTAACGGAAACAATAAAGCAATGTTGGATCCATAAGACCCCACTGATTTATATACTGTGTAGATTTACATCATTTTGATGGGACGCATAGTGCTTCGTGAAGCCCTCCAATGCAAATGTGAACAAGGCCTTAGAAAATGTAGCACTCAGTTTTACAGCATGTTGTTGTTTTTAAGAAGCTATAACGTATTATAGGTACAGATGTAGCAGATGTAGAGTTAACACACTAGTAAACGCGTTATGACTGTGACTATTAACTGCTACATCCGTATGATAGTGATGCAAATCACTCCAAATTACAGCTTCGGAGCTACGAGTGCCCTGCGTGTGACTTCGCAGCTGTTAGCGTCAGCAAATACCACTGAGTAAAACTGTCACCTGCGGTACTATAGCATTTCTGAAACTTGGCACCAAGGTGAGAACCATATGACTGACAGTTGACTCAAGCAAAGAATCTTATCACTGTCACTTGGATCACAGATTCATGTTGTAGTCACTCGTTCGGTCAACACTTTCAAGGTTTTTAGTTTTGCACCTTTTCAGTTCCACTGCTACTTGTATTTTACACCCTGAAGTTTTCCATTTGGTTGCTTCAAGACATATTAGCAATTGGTTGTAAATTATTAATAAATTTAACATGGCAGGAGCTGGAAGAATTAGTGGGCATCAGCAAACATTCTCCAAAAACAAACAGAAGTTCTCTAGGCTCTTTTACCTTTCTCCCCTTTTACCATGTTTAACCCTTTCCTGCTCAATGATGTAGCATTATATCACAGAGTTCAGTGCCTTAATAGCATGTCACTAAGATGGCGCAAGCTCCGGAGCTGGGCCCACCCCATTTCTTGCTTGGGCCAGTTATATACAATCAATACATGACCCAGCAGTCACGTACCTCTTTTTGGGGCACGTCACCGTTAAGGCCAATTAATTTTTGCAGCGGTGCATTTGACCCAGTCCTGAAGACTACACAGCGGGAAAAGAAAGAAAGGCGAACTGGACCACTGGTGCAGAAACGGAGGGTCAGGGATTGGGGCTTTGGGGTTGGAAAATCCCTTTAAAGTTGTATAGACTACTGATCTTTGGAAAAAAAATAGAATTATAAATGGGGTCATTTATTATACTGAAATACACCTATATTAGGCGTATTTCAGGCGTAAATGGTCGCAATCTGCGACTTCTCCCCGCTCACACCAGGTCTAAAATTGTGGTTATTGCATGGCCAGACAAGGGGATGGGCTGGCAGGCCCCGTCTCATTCATAATTTTCTACACCTGTTTTAGGAAGCTGTCTTACATTTAGAACTGGCGCTGGATGCGCCGAAGTTATGGATAGACCTGCACCCCTTCCAAATTTTGGTGGATCCTCCAGCAGTGATGGGGCTTTATTAAGACCGGTGTCTAAACCACCTGTCTTAATAAATGTGCCCCTATGTCCACAACTATCATGGTGAAGGGTCAGTGAAAGATTGGGGATATAGAAGAAATATAGAAAAAAATTGATATTAATTTGAAGCTATTTTTTTAAAAAAATTTCTACAAAAATAGTTTATGCAAGGCTAGTCTTCTGTGCAATATATCTCATATCTTGAAAGTTGTTGGGGCTTTCAGTCTCACTGAGAGACCATATTACGCAGAACAGAGCTGCAGAGCGATGTGTAAGCAGGAAGAAGGATGAAATTGCAAGAAGCATGGCATTGCCTGTGCAGACATGTCTCTTCTAGACGAGAGCTACACAGTCAAATCTACAGCACGGACAGCAGCCAGACGAGCTGGGAATGACTCAATAAGGTCCTGGTAGGTTGTCACAGGTATCTGAAGCCATACTGACTGCAATGCATCCCACAGTTGCTGGAGGGTGCGTAGTGGAGAAACACAACCATCGAGGTGCATATCAACCCAGCATGTACCAAAAGGGCACCCCTTTGGCCTATGTTGGGTGCATGGAGCCTCATAGACATGTCAGTGGTATACATCGAGGAATACTCCAGATGTATACTTTCAAGGTGTACAAAAAGTGATATGTAAATAAAGCCCACAATTGTTATCAGAAAGTTCATATTAGTCCAGTACACACAATGCTGCTTATTGGTAAAGGTGTTGTGCAACAATGGTGGGGGAGAGAGGGTTTAGCAAACCCCACCATTCTTCCAGACCTGCAAAGGGATGATGACTTACCTGCTTCTCAGTTCCCCGTTCTTTCTACTGCAGTCCTGGGCTCCTCTTCTGGATTCCATCGATGTTAACATACAGTTTGACATCCCTGAGATTGGCTGCAGTGGTGTCTGGCTCCTCTTGTGTCATGTGACCATTTTTCATGATGGAAGGAGAGCTGGACACCACCGCGGTGTTGACATCGATGGAGCCCAGCAGAGCTTTGCAGGTCTGCAGGAGAAGGAGCCTGGAGGTGGTGCTGGGAAGTAGGTAAGTCATCTTTCTTTTGCAGATCTGGCAGAATAGGGAAGGGTTGGCAAAAACTTCTCTATTCTTGCACAACCCCTTTAAAATTCAACTAATATTCACTTGGAATGTATACACACAACCCATTTATTTATTCATTTTTATTGCATGGTTATTATTATTATTTTTATTATAGAGCACAACAATAATGAAGCTGAGGGCTGAAAATAACCACAGGAAAGTATTCAAACAAAAATTTCTCTAAAATGTTACTATTTGTGACTTCTGCAAAAAAGATATAACCACATCCCCCCACATTCATGTGCCATTGCTATCTTTGTAAAGCTTGTCAAAGAGATCATAGCGGCAACACTTCTTGATAAACAGGAAACATGGTACCATGAAATTCTTCAAGTCATCCATGTACAAGTCTATCGGGGTAACGAATCCTGTATACTTTAATAGCAGTGTGCTGTTAGCACTGACGTTCCAAATGAAACATGGCTGCCTCGAGGAATCATACGTGACTATTTTTAGAGCTTCGGCTTAGCTTATCTGAAGTGAAAAATATTTTTGCACTTTTTTATTGAAAATGGGTGCAGCTAAACAGTGCATGGCATTGTTAGGCATGATCCTCTGGAAGTCACATGAAATAAATAGTAGAATGTATCTGATAAAATAGGACCATTTTTCAACATGAACATAGTTTTACCGCCTAGCAGGGTGTACACATTCTAGAATCTGTCAAATCGTGCAAAATAATTAAATGTATTTTGGCATTTTCTGGCCCTGTTTATAAATGTATATTTTTTACATTAGCATTAATTCAACAGATTCCCTTTACAATGGCAGAGCATCACCAGACACCTATGGTAAAAATATATAGGGGGACATTTTTCATCCCATGTGTGCCAAAAAACTGGCATCAAAAAGTAAAAAAAATGTGTCCAATATTTTGTGACTTTTTGGCATTTAAAGCCCCATTTGCCAGTTTTCTAAAAAGCAGAAGGGATGCGAGCTGGCCAGACACATTTATTATAATCCCCGCCAGGAAACTAGCATACATTATAATGGAAATCAACACTAGCTCGCTTGCTGGTGTAGATTTCAGTTTCTGCCACGGACCCTCATGCACTTGACCGTATTTTTCATCTGTGTGCTATCCCCATTTTTGCGGATTGGTGCCATACACACATTCATATTTTTTGCAGATCTGTGGTTTGTGGACCAAAATATGGACATGGTCATGTGCATGAGGCCTAACTTTTGAGGAGAGGAGGACAAACTTTATCTTCACGTAAATTTGGTTCTGCATTTCAAGATGCCATGGAAGTCTGATACCAAAGTACAGCAAAATTAAGAGAAAGCTATTCAAGGTGGAGGTGAGATCCTCCAAATGCAATGGAACCTTATCTCTTCATTATTACATACAGACGCAATTATACACCACTGCACCTAGATCATAAAAGGTCCATTCCTGACAACTGAGTAATATCAGAAAATATTCAATCAAATCAATCACAAAAAAATGGGAGCTAAATACACATTATGAGGGCTGGCAAAGGTATTTATTAACACCGAGATCACATCTATGACTATGAAAAGTAACACAAGCTGCTTAGCATAATGGGATGGGGCACTCGCTAAGCCTGAGAAACACCACGTCATCTGACATGAGATTCAAGTGGGTCATGCAATGCATCATTTATATTAACATCAATTTATACTAACTCACTTAATAAGGAACCAATAAAAAATGAATATAGTTTAAAGTCCCAGGGTCCAATTTGAAATGTGACATCAGACTATGCACAAAGTACAACATAATGTAAAAGGGAATCCTAAACTGTATAAAGATCACAATATGTATTGAGGTTCTCTATAGGAAGCGCTAGTCCTTATGAAAGCCAATGCTATGAGATGCTAACTTCCTCAAGAAAGATAAATGCATTTCAAGTGATAAGCCAGTTAAACAAAATTGCTAAACATGTCAGGATTTGTCAATGCAATTTCACCCACACACTGAAATATAATACACCACTTTAGTTGTTTGAACATGTCATTTATAATCCGGGGAAAAAAGGAAAAAGAACTGTACTGCAGAAGATATGAACATACATTTCAGCACTGTACTTCAACAATCCACTAATTACAGTGCATTCGCAAAGTCTTCAGACCCTTTCACTTTTTCACATTTTGTTAGGTTGAAGCCCTGTGCTAAAATAAAAAAAAAAAGTTAAAATTTTTCCCCATCATACTGCACTCAGTACCCCGTAATGTCAAAGTGAAAACAGAACATTAGAAATCTTTGCTAATTTATTGAAACACAAAAACTAAAATCTTGCATTGACATAAGTATTCAGACCCTTTACTTAGTATTTAGTTGAAGCACCTTTGACAGAGATTGCAGCCTTCAGTCTTCTTGGGTATGATGCCACAAGGTTTGCATATCTGGATTTGGGGATTTTGTGCCATTCTTCTCTGCAGATCCTCTCACATTCTGTCAGGTTGGATGGGACCACCAGTGGACAGCCATTTTTGAGTCTCTCCATGCAAGAACATTTACAGAGTTGTCCCTGAGCCATTCCATTGTGTCTTGGCTGTGTGCTTAGGGTCATTGTCTTGTTGGAAGGTGAACCTTCAACTCAGTCTGAGGTCTAAAGTAGTCTGGATCGGGTTTTCATTAATCATATTTCTGTACTTTGCTCCATTCAGCTTTCTCTCAACTCTGACACCCCCAAAACATCATGCTGCCACCACCACACTTCACTGTAGGGATGGTAATAGGCAGTGCCTGGTTTCCTCTAAACATGATGCTTAGAATTGAGGCCAAAAGGTTCAATCTCGGTTTCATCAGACCAGGGAATCGTGTTTCTCACAGTCTTAGAGTCATTTAAATGTTTTTTGCAAACCTTCATGTGTCTTTTACCGAGGAGAGGCTTCTTTCTGGCCACTCTGTCATAAAGTCCTGATTGGAAGAATGCAGCAGTGATGGTTGACCATCTGCATACAGGATCTCTGGAGCTCAACCAATGTAACCATTGGGTTCTTGGTCAATACTCTTACCAAGGCCCTTCTCCCCAACCATCCCAATTACTTAGGTTGGTGGGGCAGCCAGCTCCAGGAAGAGTCCTGGTTGTTCCAAGCAGCTTCCATCTAAAAATTATGGAGACCACTGTGCTCTTGGGAACGTTCAGTGGAACAGAATTTTTACGTACCCTTCTCCATCTCTACATGCAGTTTTTCCTCCTCAAGGATTGTTTTTTTGCTCTGATATGCATTGTCAGCTGTGAGACCTTAGGCTACTTTCACACTTGCGTTTGCAGGATCCGTTTGTGAGATCTGTCACAGGCTCTTACAAACGGTCCTGAACTGATCAGTTTTGTCCTAATGCATTCTGAATGGAAAAGGATCCGTTCAGAATGCATCAGTGTTGCTTCAGTTTGCTTCAGTTCAGTCTCCATTCCATTTTGGAGGCGGACACTAAAAAGTGCTGCTTGCTGCGTTTTGGTGTCAGCATGAAGAAACTGATCCAAACGGATCCATCATGACTCACAATGTAAGTCAATAGGGACGGATCCGTTTTGTCTCACACAATAGAAAATGGATCCTTCCTTCATCGACTTTCAATTGACTTTCGGATCCGTCTTGGCTATGTAAAAGATAATACAAACGGATCCGTTCAGAATGGATGCAGACGGTTGTATTATCATGATGGATCCATTTGTGAGAGCCCGGACGGATCCTGCAAACGCAAGTGTGCAAGTAGCCTTATATAGACCGAGTATATCTTTACAAATCATGTCCAATCAACTGAATTTAACACAGGTGGACTCCAGTCAAGGTGTAGAAACATCTCAAAGATGATCAAGAGAAATGGGAGGCCCCCATAGCTAAATTTCAAGTGTCATAGTAAAGGGTCTGAATACTTAGACAAATTGTTTTTCATTTTTAATAAATTTTCAAAAATATCTAAAATTCTGTTTTCACTTTGTCATAATGGGGTACTGAGTGCCAATTAATGGGGGAAAACCTAATTTTTTAAAATTTTAGCACATGGCCACAACATAAAAGGTGAACAACATGAAAGGATTTTAAGACTTTCTGAATGCACTACAGATGAAGGAATCCCTTGTACTTGTCATCAATACATTGATGAAGAAAGTTTGGGGAGCCCATAAATACTATATTTTTACGGGGGTACTCCAGTAAAAATACTGCTTTAAGCTTGATACAAATATTTTGTCTGTGCTTATACTGTAGAGCCTTAAATATAAGGCTAAAACTAAAAAAATGTGTCCATCCCCCTTTCCACAGGTCTATGTCTCTATTTGCCTCAATCCTCTAACCAGGGACAGGAGGGCTCTCAATTTTAAAACCACCAGAATGGGGATTAGAAACAAGTTATTCCTAGAGTACCCCTTTAATACAGTTGTGTTATGGAAACAAACATTCATTTCTAGGAAATAAAATAAGGTTTATGAAGCAAGGCTATTCTTGATGATAGCTTTGGAATGCTAGACATGCTATGTACAAGGCCGTCTAATGACATTTCTTACAATACAGCGAGTGTACAGGCGGCAGACTGATAACAAGTGAACAGCGCAGACTACCATAATGATATAATACATGTACGCAATGCCACTGTTGTTGTCAGGCTGTTAATGTACAATCACCACATAGGTCATGGAATTTTATAAATCGTTTTTACTATTTTATTAAAGGGGTTGTCCGGGTTCAGAGCTGAACCTGGACATACTCATAATTTCACCCAGGCAGCCTGCCTGACAAGAGTGCTCAGATGCTCTCCTTTGCCCTGCGCTAAATTGCGCAGGGCAAAGGTATTTTGCCCAGTTCCGATGACGAACCAGGCTCTGCCAGGCGGAGGCTTCCGCCCAGCAGTGAGCCCGGGGGCGTCACCGGCACTGATGGGCGGGCTTTAGCGCTGCCCTAGCCTCCGCTCGGCAGTGTGTGTTCATAAACAAAAGAGCTAGATCGCGCAGGGCAAGGGAGGGCATCGGAGCATGAAATGCTCCGATGCTGTTGTCAGGCAGGCTGAGTGGGTGAAATCCTGGGTATGTCCGGGTTCAGCTCTGAACCCGGACAACCCCTTTACGTGTAGTTTGATACCAGTTCTCATGCAGGAAAAGTTGGCCATACATTTTACAGTAGATCTAGCTTACCTGACCCCACCCCATCTATATGCACACCTGGCCAAAAATGGAAATAGATGACTGAGTCACTGCCAAATTTTTTTGTTTTTGGCAGGAGGTTATCTCCCTGAGAACAATTATTGGGCATGATCAAATCCAACACCCGGAACTTTCTCTCCCCTAAAATCTGCCGTTAAGGGAGAGTCAGAAGTTGACAAGCAACTAATGTTGTGGGAGTGCTGTGGGTCAACATGACTGGGTCAACACGACAGGGTCTATGCAGTTGCAACATCTCACAACTTGGACATGTTGAGCATGGCCATAGATACTTGCTTAACCTAAGTTACAAATTAATAAGGCTGTCTGATTTAGGCTTTTGGAACCCTGTTCAGGCTCATCACTTTATCAGGGATCTCTGATAGTAGAAAGGAGGCTACTGATGCTGCTGACTGCATTCATACAATATGGCCTCTACTCATTAAGAGTTATGGGTAAACCATGCTCACTGAACCACATGGCCTAATCTTAGAGAGCAGCAGTGAAATGCAGCACTTACTATATGATAAACCTACTGTAGAAAACACTGAAGGGCATTGCTATCTTGATTGATGTACACAGTTGCGTAAATTTGATGTTGGACTTTAAAGGGAATTGGTGGCTTGCAGGGATATTGCCCCCCCAAACCACCAGAAGTACCTGACCATTCTGCTCCTCACATGCTCGGTGGTGTCCATAATTGCCTCAGCAGATGCCTCATTTCACCTAAAATTTACTTTAATCTCTGCTTGTGCCATATGGAAATGATAAGTTTGGAGTCAAGGAGATGGAGACATTGAGAACTTAAGTCAAACACACTGTGCACTACTCCTGCCCCATCATTCTTGATTATGTCTCTTAGGACAAGGAGTGTCATCCGCAGCCCTCCCAAGATCTCATGTGTAAATAGTTACGTCCTACTCTCAGCACATTCGCAGCGTAGCTGGGTGTCCTTGCCCTGGCTTTACAAGTGCACTGCACATATGCAATAGACCAGGCAAGTCTACTCTGGTTAACTGCGCATACCCCAAGAACAGGACATGACAGCATGTACACCAGATCTCAGGAGGGCTGATGATGATATTCCCCGTCCTCAAGGACATCAATGAACACTGAGGAGACAGCTTTTGGGCTTGGCAAGCTTGACTTCAATTGTCAATGTCTCCACCCTCTTGACGTCAAACAGCTAATTCTGCATACAACACGAGTGGTGATTAAAGTGGATTTCTGGCAAAATGAGGCATCTGCCGAGGCAATTATTACACCACAGGGCATGTGAGGAGCAGAACGGTCAAGTACTTCTGGTAGCTTGGGGGAATTGTAATATTTAGCTGTTTGGATGGGACAGTAATGACCATAGAGTTTAAAGAAAACCTGTCACCTTTCCTGACATGTTTTAGTAAACAACTGTATCCCCCATGAGATAACAATTCTGGAGCATCTTTTCTGAGAAGTGTAGGTCACCTAGTTTCACTATTATTCCTACTAGAAATCTGTGAATAAATTGATAACGAATGATAATAACACACAGTTATCAACTTATTCATCTATTTATAGCAGGAATAACAGAAGAACAGCACAACACAAAATTTTAAAAAAGATACTTCAGAATTGACATTTTATGGGGAATGTAAGTATTGACAGATATTCCAGGCGAGGAGAAAGGTTTAACAAATGATCTGTGACAAAATGAATATCAGACATCAGAGGTTTCTTTGATCTCATTAGTAGAGAGGAAATTCTTCTGTATATGACAGCCAAACTTCCTCCTTCATCGGCAGTGTATCTAGATGCACATATCTACGCCCAAGAGCTCAAACAGGGTTAGAAAGACAAAATTTCATTGACTGGAAGTTCATTTTGCTTTAAGGTACAACCATATGGTCAGGAATGGATCATAAAAGAGGAGAAAGTATAAAGGAGAGATACAACTTCTCTTTTTCTAATTCACTCCAAAACTGCATCCATGTGGTTGTACCCTTAAACAAGCGTAGTCATCACACAAATGATCAGCCAAGAGCTATCAGCCCAGTGTTCCTCAACCCAAAGTGCATGTTGTATTGATAGACAAGGGAAATTAATGGATCAGTATCAGATTGTTGGATACCCAAAGGGTGGCCATGAGGAGGGCTTATGGCCTGGCCATTGGCCCACCGGGAAATTTCCCTGTAGGGTCTATGGCCAGTCTAACCTTTATAACTAGGATGTGCCCAATAACATGAGTCTTGACCTCAAAGTGGAAAGCTGTGCAAAATAGAACATTTTTCATTACATAAAAGGCCGTCGTGGTTTTGATCCCCTTGAGTGCTGGGTAATTTGAGACAAACTGGAGGGAAACTTTGACAACAAAAAGCATCCTAAATTTAGAAAGTGTTGTTGTATGCAGCTTCTCTGATCAGACCCTAAGTGCAAAGGGAACTGGGCTCCACTTCCTGTAAGTAGAGCTGTAACGCGGAAAGAATAGATAACCAAATCACTTTCTTTACACAAGACAGATGTGCGCTTTATCTATGCCGTCAGACCTTCTACCAAGCACCAAACTCAGACATGACCACCCCAAGGACAGAGGCTTATCTGCTAGACGCACAACAGAATTAGGCCTCATTAATACAGAGCTCAGATCCGATCTGCATATGTGGTCAGCAGCACATCCTTTGTTTAAACAGGGTGATGGGTTGAGGACAAGCAAGGATTTTTGGTGCTGCATGAAAGATGTAATCACCCAACACACAAATATTTAACTGTTTGTTGGCTGATCGCCTGCACATTTACACAGGTTAATTATCAGGAGTGACCACTCATACGAATGCTCATTCCTGATCATTAGCCTGTGTAAAAGGGCCCTAAAGATAATTCTGCCTGCATGACCCATGTATAGAGGCCCTATGGATCCATATTACGTTGTCGTAGGCACCGTATTATCCACTAAATGCAATGTATCTATGGGAGAATACCTTTAACAGAATCATGATGAAAGAGCATTTGTCAGCGTGACCAATCCTATTAAACTAGGCCTACTGTCTGTTAGGGTGCTGAATTAATTGCCCACGCACCAATTCAACATTCACCAGCACATGCGCAGGCATACTGCCTGTTAGGGTTAAAAATGCGCATGTACCGATTCAACATTATAGGGGTATGTGGAGTTCGAATGTCAGCATCACTTTCCCTGATGATGAGATCCAAACTGCCCATGCGCCAATTTACCATCCATCAATGCATGCACATTTCAGATATTAGCATCGGTTCATTTTCTCAATGTGGAGATCCAAACTGTGTATGCGCCACTGAATGCGCTAGGATTCCAGGCAGAAGACAGTGAGATTGCCTGGCCCTGCCTGTCACTCAAGGGGAGGGGCTAGGGGGGAAAGCCAGTATTAAAGTGGTGCTCGAGGGGTAGGTCCAACCCTCAGTGCTCCAAACACCTCACTATAATATTGAATAGAGTGCATATTTCTCAAAAAATGGGGACACAGATTTGAACTGCTAATGGATGATTTTGACTCAGCATGATCAACCCTAACCAGTAGTATGTCTGGTTTAATACAGTTATCATGCTGATAGATGATCTGAAAAAGAAACTTGAAGGCACACTTGAAGGTTTATTATAGACGCCTAAGACAATATATTATAGATGCTTAATTAGGTGGTGTGCATGAGGTCTAACAGTATTTAGCTCTGAGGTTTCTTACAGTCCAGATGCATCTACAATTCTAAATACTGCTATAGGAAGCAGTCCCTAAATGCTATAACCTGACTATTGTACAGGCTCTAGTGTAAAAGTTCCACCTACCAGAATGCAAATCACAAGAGCAAGGTCTAAGTTCACGTTCAGCCAACAGGCAAACAGTGCTTGGAGATCTCATCTCTGCAGCCAGTGGGGTAGTGAATGCAGCCCTAGACTATAATACAGGCTGTAAATCTCGATCAGTACAAATAATGCTACATATTTGCAAAGTTACTCAACGCACGTAACAAATAATCTAAGTAAACTGTAAAATGTTGTTCAAAGGTGAATGTACACTTCCTCAACCACATGTATGACACTTCACGTAAAAACCATACACACATATACCAAGCTTACTCTAAACGTATTTAAAAAAACGGCATTAAAACCGTATATTTGGTAAGAGCTCCCATAGTACTGCAGCGGAAGAAATCCCCAGTCACTCTTTAGAACTTAGGGCACATTTATTAGGAACAGCAATGTAGATGCCGGTCTTAATAAAGCCCTTGTGATAGCGGTGGATCCCCTGGAGTTATGAAGTGACGCTAGCCTCTCCATAACTTCAGCTTCCGAGCTGTCTTACATTTAGCCCATTTTCTGCTCCTGCAACTGGTAGAAAATGGTAAATTAGACAGGCCTGTGGGTCCACCCCCTTCTTCGCCCAATTTTTTAGACCTGGGAAAAGTTGCAGATTGCAGCGCAACTAACCATTGATCCACAATCGGCGCCTGAAATATGCCTAATATAGGCATATTTCAGCTTCATAAATTACCCCCTTAATCTTAATCTTACAAAGGCAGTATATCCACCACTGTAGACCTATGATGGTAATATGTACTTCTATACAACCTCTTGAGTTGTACTAAGGTATAATACAGAACTCATAAAGGTTTATGGCTCCTACTGTACCTTGAGATACTGCCAAATGGATATTTTTTTTCAGCCGCAATGAAATTCAGCCACAATGAAATAACTTTGTTCCATGTTCAGATGCTGTATTACGGTACTAGTATTATTCCATAGAAGTACTGCTACAGTGGAAAATATCTCACAATATGGTGCTGTATGAAGGTATCATCTAAGGCTACTTTCACACTAGCGTTAGCACGGATCCGGCACCTAAAGGGTGCCGACGGATCCGTGCTAACGCTATACATGTGTGGAGCCGGAGCAGCGCTCCGGCCCCACACATGACACACATTAAAACAACACACAGACTACATACAAACAAACATACAGACATACATACAGACATACATACATACTCACATACTCCCGGGACGCCGGCAGAACGTCTTCACGCGCCTCCTGCGCGCAGTGATGACGATTCCCCACAGCGCCCTCTGCTGGGCGCAGTGGGGAAACGTCATCGCAGCGTGCAGGAGGCGCGTGAAGACCTGCTGCCGGCGTCCCGGGAGTATGTGAGTATGTATGTATGTCTGTATGTTTGTATGTATGTCTGTATGTTTGTTTGTATGTAGTCTGTGTGTATGTATGCCGGATCCGGAATGACCCCCCATTGGAAATCAATGGAGGACAGATCCGGATTACTGGTGTGTCCACACCAAACGGATCCGTCCCCATTGACTTCCATTGGGGGTCATTCCGGATCCGTCTTGGTGCGGATGCCTGGACCGGAGAGCAAACCGCAGCATGCTGCGGTTTGTTCTCCGGTCTGAAGACGGAACGGAATGCTTTCAGGAGCATTCCGTTGTCTTCAGTTCAGTTTTGTCCCCATTGACAATGAATGGGGACAAAACTGAAGCGTTTTTTTCCGGTATTGAGCCCCTTTGACGGAACTCAATACCGGAATTTAAAAACGCTAGTGTGAAAGTAGCCTAAGGGGCACACTGCAAGTCTATGGATCAACAGTATACAGAAACTCCTTGTGCGTTACTGTACATTTATCACATTTATGCTCTTGTATGTTACATGACTCGCTGTCTATAAGCATTGTAATAATACAGGCTAAATCTGAAATTATTTACAATGGTCTTTGATTAAATTCACATCTCTGGTAAAAGTAATCCAGTAGCCTGTTCAAGAAGAGGAACGGAATACCGGAGTCATTGTATCCGGCATAGCCTCATAACGCTGGCCACCACCAGACCCCCATTGACTAAAATGGGATCTGAAGGGGATCCTGCGGCTTTCCGGCATAAATAACGACTTTCGACCTTACAAACACCACTGCATGCAGCCAGGGGCGTAGCTAAAGGCTCATGGGCCCTGGTGCAAGAGTTCAGCTTGGGCCCCCCTTCCCTCAGTGCTTCGTGACCAGGGACAGAGAAACACATAGCCTTCATGCTGCCTAAGGCAAAAATTGAAACAGCACCCTCCCCATACCAAATTCTTGACCTAACCCCTTCTGTCCAGCCAGAGGTGTAACTTGACCAACATGCACTTTCTATGATACTGGTGTCTTATGTGGCACAAGGGTCTTTTGGCCCCTCAGGCTCCTGGGCCCAGTAGCAACTGCTACCTCTGCACCCCCTATAGCTACGCCCCTATATGCAGCAGTTTTTGTCCAGCCGAAAACCAGAAATCGGCTGGATGCCCATCGGATTCCATTAAAGTCAATGGGGAGAGGCAGTATTCGACTATGTCGAATAATGTAACTCTGGTTGTCTGTTCCACTGTCAGATTACCTTTGGCAGAGATTAGCAAGACTAAGGTTTAGTTCCTGCATGAATTAGACAATTCATTGACTAC
Organism: Rhinella marina; assembly: GCA_900303285.1. NCBI lineage: Eukaryota > Metazoa > Chordata > Amphibia > Anura > Bufonidae > Rhinella > Rhinella marina. The sequence goes on from ONZH01023008.1 coordinate 223,571, forward strand.
AATTAACATAGCAAAGTAACACAAGAAAAAGGAAAGCCGACCTCTCTTCACAAATAACTAGCTGCTCTGGGTAGAAAGGAACTGATGACAAATATTCCGAACCATTGACATCTCAGCTAGCATACAAGGCTTTGTGCTTTGGAGTGGTTTTGCAGGCCTTCCCACTCAGAATCATCATATTCCAAGCATTTTTAGCAAGAACACACATTCTCCATGGCATCAAGCAACCCACTCTTCAAAAAATAGCTTGTAGTCTGCCAGGTTTACAGCGCGCTTAGCAAACCACAGAAAGGGGAAATCCTTTACCTTAAGAAAAGTTATCAGAAATATCTAAAGATCTGCTTCAAGGAACCAAACGGGGACTTTATGAGACATCACAGAAAACTGCGGCCTCTCACAAGTGAAAGGGAAACTCCGAAACCCCATTTTGCAACTGCTGGTTTCAGCGTCCTTGTAGAACACAGTATAACTCATTGTTCATATTTGTAAAACTCAAATGGAAAAATTAATGACATGTGGGAAAACTGCAACACAGCAGAGGAGGGAACAGGTTACCGAAAGCTATAAGGGCAAAGAAATCACGCTTATGAAATACATGTGGAATATTTAAAGGACATCTGTCAGCAGATTTGTACCTATGAAACTGGCTGACCTGGTACATATGCACTTGGCAGATGAAGGCACCTGTGTTGCTCCCATGTTCCTATGTGCCTCCATTGCTGAGAAATAAAAAAGCTTTAAGATATGCAAATGAGCAACGGGGGCGTTGCTGTTACACCTAGAGGCTCTGCTCTCTCTGCAACTACCGCAGGCTCTGCACTTTGATTGACAGGGTCAGGCATAAACACGTTTTCAATTCCTGGTCCTGTCAATCAAAATGCAGAGGACGCGGCAGTTGCACAGAAAGCGGAGCCTCTAGGTGCAACGGCAACACCCCCATTGCTCCTAGAGGTTCATTTGCATACATTAACCCCTTCGCGACCAGCGCCGTACATGTACGGCGCTGGGGCGATGCGGGCACATGGCGCCCGCTCGCGGGTGCGGCGGGCGTAATGGCCGGCAAGTCTCTGCTGTTTCTAACAGCAGAGACTTGCCGCTACCTACTACATCGGCGGCGTCTTCCGGGATGACTAGATGCCGTGATCACACGTGATCACGGCATCTAGTTGCGTCTAAACCCGGAAGCGTTCGCTTCCGGGTGGTGTACAGACACCCCATGTGGCCAATCGGGGTGTCTGTACACCATATGAAAACTGTAATCCTCGCTGGTGAGGATTACAGTTTTCAAACTGCAATTCTTATTCTGGCCACTAGATGGCAGGCCAGGATAAGAAATGAGCAATTCATGGCTTTCTGAGTCTATAAAACCCAGAATTGCTCATAAAGAAAAAAAAAAAAAGCCACAATATATAAGCCCATATTTGAGCTTTCTAATAGTAAAAAAAAATTTAAAAAAAATGTTAAAAAATATATAAAAAATAAAAAAGATGTAAAAGTTCAAATCACCCCCCTTTCCGTATAAGTAAAAAATAAATACCTAAATAACAATAAATATAGACATCATGGGTATCACCGTGACCGAAAACGCCCGTACTTTTAAAATATAAAAAAAAAAATTCCAATACGGCGAATTGTGTGGCGGAAAAAAGCGTCCAAATGGCGATTTGCCGTTTTTTGTCGCTTTTTTTTTCTAAAAAAAATTAAATAAAAAGTGATCAAAAAGTCATACACACCCCAGAATGGTATCAATAAAAACTTCAGATCGTCCCGCAAAAAATGAGCCCCCATACAGCTCTGTACACATAAATACCAAAAAGTTATAGGGGTCAAGATTTGACAAGGAAAAAAAAAAAAGGGCAACTTTCTAATTATTTTATCACTATGAAAACGCAGGAAAAACTATACATATTAGGTATTGCCGGATTCGTACTGACCAGTAGAATGAAAGTAACGGATCAGTTTTAATGCACATCGAACGCTGTAAATAAGAAACCCGTAGAACTGTAGCGGAATAGCGTTTTCTTTGCAATTTCACCCGGTTTGGAATTTTTTTCCCGCTTCCCACTGCACCGTATGCAATATTAAATGGTGGCGTTGGAAAGTACAACTTGTCCCGCAAAAAACAAGCCCTCATACAGCTATGTGAACAGAAAAATAAAAGAGTTATGGCTGTTTGAAGGCAGGGAGCGCAAAACGAAAATGCAGAACCGAAAAAAGCTCCGGTCGCGAAGGGGTTAAAGCATAACTTTTCTCAGCAATGCAGCCACATATGAACATGGGACCAACACTGATGTCTTCAGCTGCCAAGTGCACATGTAACAGGTCAGCCAGTTTCATAGGTACAAATCTGCTGACAGATGTCCTTTAATGCAATATTTAGTATAGAATTACAAAATACAGAATGGGCTACTACTATTTAATACAAGTCTGATAGTTTAGATTATATAAAGCTTAAATGGGGTTATCAGGGAATTTGATATTGATGGTCTACCCTCAGGATAGGTCATTAATATCAGATCTGCAGGGTCCAACAACCGAGGCTGATGAGCTGTTTGAAAAGGCCGCTGCCTTTACAGCTTATCAAGCAGAGCGCCACACATTGTATAGAAGCTGTGTGTGGTATTACAGCTCAGTCCTGTTCACTTGATTGGGACTGAGGTGCACCTAGGCTACGTGACTGATGTACGGTAATGTCACCTGGCCTAAGTGCTCACGTAGTGCCAAAAATTCTTTAAACAGATGATGATAGGCCATGAATATCAAATTCCTGAATAACCCCTTTAATCATAATAAAAAGTTATGTAAATGTATGATGTACTATTTTAAAGTTCCTGGTGGAAACATTATTTTACATCCAGAAGCTAAAAATGGTTTCTACAACTGAGAAGAGGGTCCAACTGAAAGCAGTCTAGGAAATCCTCGTAAACTGCATCAGAAGCAGCATAAATCTCTCTCCATTACTGATGCTTTGCTACAGTGTTGGCAAAATAAATGTATCCGTTCGGATTGGAGGTTGTTACAATTTATACCACTGTATATACTTCTCAGCTGGGGGCAGGCCTAGATCTGTACAGTTCTTCAGTCTCTAGGTAAGTAAGGACCTTCTCATTCACTTACAGCAAGCATAGATCATATAAAAGGTGAGGAAATAGACCACAATGGCCCACACTAAACTATGCGCACTGAGATTTTGCCAGAAATTGCACCAAAATGTGGCCATGACTAGAAAAATCATCTGTGCCTAGGCCAAGGGGGCGTGACTTAATGGAAATGAGGACTGATCTAATATGTGCCAAATTCTGCCGCAAAGTAAGCTAAGCCATAGTTGGTGTGGAGCCAGAGAGAAGCGTCTATCTCTCCACCAAATTTATCATCCGGCCTGGGCCTCTGTGATAAATCTGGTGCAGGTCTTCACAGTCTGTCTAAGCTTCCACCATTTATAGAATTAGTAAATCTGCCCAAAGTATATTACAAAGTTGTCGAACACTTCATTACACAATAGTTAAAGGGTACCGGTTGTTTCAGATGAATTTTCAAAGTAAACTGCCATGAATGGTAAAACTTTATCTGACCTTTATACAGTGTGACTTGTATCTGGCATTTTAAGCAGTTTTTCCCTCTCCTAGCTCCATCTCTGATTCTTGACTTTTCCTGAGCTGATGGGTGTAGAATAGCTGTAATGATGTCTGCCCATAGAGTACACACAGAGATAGGAGATTCTGCTTCCTAACTCTCTCTCACTCAGGATCACCCAGAAACAGCATATAAAACATTATAGAGGAGGAAATGAGTAGATTGATATATATATATATATATTTTTGTGCATTTATAAATTTATATCTTTGCTTTTTCCACTTCCTGTGAACAGCTATCGGTACAGAGAGGAGGTGTTATCAGTGATTGATGGCATTGTGTGTAACTGGAAACTGCTTCCTGGACTTTTTCAATCCTGGAGAACAACTATCAATCAAACTTAATAAAAAAAAATCTAAAAACCAATTGAAAAAAGTATGAAAATGTACTGAGACAGACTATAATAAAAGCTGTATCCAGAGTAGGCTGTGTGACCACACCATAGATAAGCATTTAACAGCCTTTAAGTAATGTGCAGTGATGTAACCAGAAATGTCTGCATTTATCAAAGGTCACAAAGTGTAGAAAAGAACTTTTGACTCTTTAGTTTATGATCAAAGCTTCTATAGAACTCAGTGTACGCTAGAAATACAATATAATGCTGCATATAGACAATAGATAGATAGGTTAGATAGATAGATCATTTATGAATCCACTATTTATTAAATTCGCTACTAATAGGACTTTCTATCAGATAGACTTGCCACGGATGATTTCTTTATTATTTTTTCCTAACCTCAATATGTTATTTTATTTGTTGAGTCATTTAGTATAGGTATTTTAGATACCTTAAAGAGGACCTGTCACCACTCCTGACATGCAGGGCTGTGGAGTCGGTAAGCCAAAGCCCCGACTCCAACTCCGACTCCCGACTCCGACTCCTACTCCCTCATACATGGAGCATGTTTAAGTGATAACTTTAAACAAATTTGCATAAAATCAATAGTACAGATAAGTCATGACAAAAACACTTTGTAATCTATCAGGCTTCTCTGGGTACAGCTCACTTAGGGCCTAATGAGAGGCGTAGCTAGAGGTTCAGCACATGGGGGGGTGAAACATACTTGAGTGGGCCCCCCACTTATTGGCTTCCCAAACGCACGTTTCCAACTTCACAGGCACATACTACTAGTTGTGGTTATAATACTGTATTAGCAAGATGACTATATAAACTGCTAGATCATCTATGCTGTTAAGTACAGTACAATAGACTTTCTACATACCCTACTCTAAATACTCTACCACATAATGCAGTAAAATATGGATTAATAGGAGTAAAAAAGGGGACTCCTATGTTAAAGGGAATTTGTCCCCAGCTTTTACATCACTAAACTAAGTCCCTTGCCCCCATCAGACTTCAGATCGGCTTAATGTGCCCCCATCAGACCTCAGATCGGCTTAATGTGCCCCCATCAGACCTCAGATCAGCGTATTGTACCCCCATCAGACCTCAGATCAGCAGAATGTGCCCCCATCAGACCTCAGATCAGCGTCTTGTGCCCCCATCAGACTTCAGATCGGCTTAATGTGCCCCCATCAGATCTCAGATCAGCATATTGTGCCCCCATCAGACCTCAGATCAGCGTATTGTACCCCCATCAGACCTCAGATCAGCAGAATGTGCCCCCATCAGACCTCAGATCAGCGTCTTGTACCCCATCAGACCTCAGATCAGCAGAATGTGCCCCCATCAGACCTCAGATCAGCAGAATGTACCCCATCAGACCTCAGATCAGCAGAATGTACCCCCATCAGACCTCAGATCAGCAGAATGTTCCCCCATCAGACCTCAGATCGGCTTAATGTGCCCCCCCATCAGACTCCATAATGGAAGCGCTCACTTGTATTCGCCTGATTGTACTAAGGCCATCCCTGCTGGGCCCCCCCAGAGGTATTGGGCCCAGAGCATCGCCTCCCCTGCCCCCCCCCCAGTAGCTACACCTCTGGGCCTGATGTATGAAAACGGTCTAGGTCTAAGACTTTTTTTGTTGCCCATAGCAACCAATCAGAGCTCCCCTTTCATTTCTCCAGAGCACTATATGAAATGAAAGGGGAGCTCTGATTGGTTGCTATGGGCAACAAAGAAACTTCTACACCTAGACAGTTTTCATACATAAGGCTCTAGGTGTTTTACATCAGCAGATAGAAGCCATGAGAGCAGCTAACCTCTCCAAACATGAGCTCAGAGGAAACATAAAGCATACAGAGAGAACATGCACTGGACATAAAGGGCAGTACACAGTCATCTCAACTAAAAGCCTAAATCCTTAGATCAGGAACAGAACAGACATTTATAGGACATTTCATCATTTTCACAAATTCTTATAAAAATATATTCAGCATTGAACTAAATGTACTAATTCATTATATATTTTAGGAGTCGGAGTCGGTTCATTTTATACCGACTCCGACTCCACCAAAATGGTGACCGACTCCGACTCCACGACTCCGACTCCACAGCCCTGCTGACATGCCTGTTTTAATCATGCATTCCCCATGTAATAACAATTCTGAAGCATCTATTCTTATGGCTCTATGTTGTGCCATTCCTTTATTATTTGCACTAGAAGTTATGAATGAATTGCTAGCAGTCTACAGTAAGGGTACAGAGGGGAGATAACCAGTTTGGAGGGGGGGGGTGTTCCTGCACAGTCTCTATCTCTATTCAATCAGTCCTGCCATTTTCAGATTGTGTAGGGACACCCCCCCAACTGGTTACCACCCCTCTGTACCCTTACTTCAGACTGCTAGCAATTCATTAATAACTTATAGCAGGAATAATAAAGGAATAGCACAACATACAGACAAGAATAGATGCTCCAGAATGAGTATTACATGGGGAATGCATGTAGCTATTAAAACAGACATGTCAGAAGTGGTGACAGGTCCTCTTTAAGCTTTGACCCCTCACTGTGTCTCGCGCACCAAGAGATGCAGTTTTAAAACCAATGCAATGACTTTTGTATGTATAACATTGTGTCTGATGAAGAGGGTGATTCACCCATGAAATATGTTGCCTTAATGTTGAAAATAAATAGAGAAAACCATCTATTATACCATGAGATTCTTGCGAAATTGACCATACAGCTCCAATGACAGCAACATTGTATGGTTTCCGCTATTTGTACTTCCCTGCCTAGATAGATAGATAGAAAAAAATTATTCCATGGCACTCCCGAAGCTGTGATTAAAGTAGGTGTTCTTTATTCACCAAAGCTTTGGTGAATAAAGAACACCTACTTTAATCACAGCTTCGGGAGTGCCGTGGAATTATTTTTTTCTATTTAATTTGGGAAGTTGGATCACCTCCTGAGCCGCTGGCACACCATATTACTTTGTCACAGCTGTGCTGCTTCCATTTCTTCTTTATAGATAGATAGATAGATAGATAGATAGATAGATAGATAGAAAAATAACAAAATCCGCAGCACCACCAAAAATGTGCGTAAATCAAATAGTGATTTATTTCACCAGGAGCGACGTTTCAGTTCTCACACTGGGACTTTTCTCAAGCATCCAAAAGTGTGAGGACTGAAACGTCACTCCTGGTGAAATAAATCACTATTTGATTTAAAGGGGTTCCCCGGGGTCCGACCACCGCCAGGCGCTGCCCCCCCGCTGTGCTAATAGAAACGAATCCTAGCGATATGCCCCCATTGTCTAAGATGGGAATACCCCTTTAAGCACATTTTTGGTGGTGCTGCGGATTCTGTTATTTTTATATTCAAGTGGACTGGATCTCGTCCGGAGCCGCTGGCACACCTTCACCTGTGTACTTTGGCTGTGCTACCTTCACTACTGTGTTTAGATAGATAGATAGATAGATAGATAGATAGATAGATAGATAGATAGATAGTTGCTTGAGAAAAGTCCCATTGTGAGGACTGAAACGTTGCTTCTGGTGGAATAATTCACTCTTGATTTAAGCACAACTTGGTAGTGCTGCGGACTTTCTTTATTTTATGTGAAGGATTTTGACCGGATCCAAAACCGCTGGCACACCTTTGCTTTTTTTCTGTTGGCAGTGCTGCTTTCATTATATATTTACTTAGATAGATAGATAGATAGATAGATAGATAGATAATAGATGGATAGATGGATAGATAATAGATAGATAGATAGATAGATAGATAGATAGATAGATAGTTGAGATAGATAGATAGATAGATAGATAGATAGATAGATAGATAGATAGATAGATAATAGATGGATAGATAGATAGTTGAGATAGATAGATAGATAGATAGATAGATAGATAGATAGATGTAGACAGTCAGTCATTTAAGCATGCAGTCAGAATAATTACGGTATATTGATGCACTGTACTTATTACACTATATTGCTAACCATTCATTACCTGAAAGACATCAAACAAGACGGAGTGGATAGAGGGTGGAATACAGGGATTCTACATTTGTTGCTTATCTAATGTCTAGTAGGTTTAGCCTGCAGGAAATGAAACATATGTATGCTGACTGTGCCAAAATGGAAAACCATGCTCCGGGCACAGCACTAGGTGCAATCTAGGAATATAAGCTCCCATTCCACTAAATGTAACAAAAGCTATACTATCTATAGACAATGACGCGGACTGTGTGCTAGAAGGAAGACACGGTTAAAAAGCTTTTATAAGGTTAAATGTGTGGCTTGGCTGGGCTAGCATTAAATTCCACCCAAACCACAAACTAAACAGTCCCTCTAATTAGCTATTTCCTTTTCATAACTGCAGTCCCTGTAGTTTTAGTGAGTATATCATAAAAACATGTGAAACCTGTCCAACTGCCTTACACATATTCTGTGAGTAAAGTAACACCAAGACCCGGGGAACGTCATCCTTCCCAGAAACCTAGATTAGCCTATGGGGAAAATGAAAAGAGTTTTCACTGGTTTTCACAAAGATCCAACAGGTTGGAAATTAGCAATGTTATAGAATGAGCCTTATGACGATTTTTCAGTTTGTAATTCTAACAAGTGGGAACATCAAATGACCACAAAGCCAAGCAACCACATCAGCAATTTCTACAAATGAATATCTCCACCCAGGGACACATGGAATCCGTACGGTGATCACATATGCCTTAGGAAATCACAGCATAGTAGTCAAGTATGGGCACCTTATCACCAATCCATAATTACAGTAGGTGATGTGCACCTCTTGTGGCAACAAAACCCTTCTATGACATATATGATTGTTGGCTTGGTCGTCGCCCAGTTGATGATCATGCTCCTCAACATGTGCCTCAGGTAGCACTAGGCCTCATACTTAGGTCCAAATTTCATGGTCAAACAGATATATGCATAAAAAGCAACTTTTAAAAATAATATGAGAAATGCAGCCCCATACAAAACAGTGAAGACTAGAATATCTGCTTCATGGGTAACGTCAGAATTATAAGGAATGTATGGTTGTCACTTCTCCTTCAGTGGACACAAAGAAACTACAATAGTATGACACCATACGTGAGACACAGAGGAATGCAGATGAACAACACAAACTTTATTTAGCTTCTCCTTTTTTAAACCTATTAAGTGTTTCTATTGCTCTGTAACCTAACATTTCAACCAGGCCATGAGTGGTCTAGTCTAGTCTGAACAGAAAACCTCAAAAAACATGGCCCTTTGTCTGAAGTACACCAGATCCAGAAAAGCAAATACAATATAAGGTCAACAAAACATACAGTAGATTCATCCATTCTTCTGGTTTTATGTCTAATTTAATATGTCTTCTAGTAGGCCACGCTCAGAGACAACTGAAGGACCAAAAATGGTGCTGAATTTAAAGCATCTTCTCGTATGTGCTGATAAAAATTTACATTTCATAGAATACACAGAGGTGTAGTGCCTACCATATCACACTTTTGTGCAGGTCTGGTGTTTGTGTAAAATGCATGTCCACATCGGTGCTAGTTATATCCGCTGTTCTGCTCCATTGGAGGATCAGAACAATTGAAATAGTGGAAGTGCCAGATTCGACACATAACTGGAACCATTGACTCTAATGGAGTGCATTCGGTTTCTGTACAGGTGTCCGCTTTTTTAGTCATTTTTGGCAGGACTTTTTTTGTCCATTCTTTTTGGTGGAATCTGCAAAAGAGGTCCCAAACAGACCCTCCAACATAAATGTGAACATGCTAAAGTCTCAAGTCAGATGCCAAACTTTTGGACAGAGTTATGTAGCACTATTTATCCCCAGGATAGGTCATCAATATCAGACTGGTAGTGGTCCATGCCTTTAAGGTGGACATACACTATTAGTTGGTAGATGTAGTCAATTTTGGTGATATCTGCTGGTCATGTAATGTCTATGTTGGAACATTAGATTAGTAGCAGACTCACCAAAATTGTATAGATCTACCAAAATGATCTGATATATAAGATCCACTTTAAGGCCCTATTACACTGCCCGATGTTCAGCAGTGTGAGCGCCAATGGATAACACATCCATCGGCGCTCGTTTGCACTGGACTGATTACACAGGCCGATGCAAAATGAATGTGGGAAGAACAATTACTGCCTCATTCACTTCTACTGATCATGGGTATCACATCCATGATTACACAGGAAGGTGTCCACCGATAAGGGCTGATTCACACAACCTATATCAGCCCAGGAAACATGTTCCATGTGTTGACCACATCTCTCAAACCAACCGTGGCTCTCCTGACCCGAAGTGACTGTACTGTAGTGTTTTATGATACAGTCAGCTCACATGTGATGGTGGATCTAATGACAGTACAATGGACTTGTGATCAGATAGGAACTGACTATCATAAATTACTATGATGCAGTCAGTCCGGGAGATGCGGCTCGCACACGGAACGGGTTCATTTAATAGGCCCGGAAATCATGCCCTTAGTCTTTTAACTCTTTATCTTTTTGATTAGAGTAGTAGATACCTCCAACAAATTATGGTCTACCCAACTATCTTGTGGTTTGAGAACCTACAGAAAATATTCCACCACATGGAAGTTGCAGTTGGGGGTTACAATGAGATTTATCTTTACAATATCTAACAAGATTGGGCTTTATCAAGAATGGTCAAATGTACCAGCCATGGCAGGCTCTACATTCTACCATAGACCACCCTCAGCACCTATGTTGGGGGGTTGCTTCTAGCACCTCCCACTGCATCAGTAATATAATGCCCCCTGTAAATCACCTCCATGAGTCTCATGTAAAGTGATGGCCGCCCTGTCACACCTGTCCCCGGGAGGAGCCCAGGCCTTACAGCAGCAGTCCCTAGGAGGACATGGCAGCCTCTAACCACACTGTCAATTACACCCCATTTCCTCTAATGCGGAAATCACCCTGCTCTATGCGTTAACTCATTCTGTGCCAGGGGGAGCTCTCAGCCAACCCGGGCCTTACGGGGTTAAAGGCAGGGGCAGCAGAGCCCAGTTGTCACCCACCTCCAGGGTCCGGATCTCCTGCTGCGCCAGGTCGTTCGAGGCGGCGCACTGGGTGCGGAGCCCCCGCAGGTTGGACATGGAGATGTCGATCATGTTCTGGATGAGCTCGCACTGCTCCCGGGCGGACAGGGCCAACCGGCTCTCCCCGCTCACCAGCCCATCACCTCCCGGCTTCTTATCTAGCAGCTTCCGACTCTCCATCTTCTCGGCATCGGGAACCGCGCAGCCAAGGCAGCTAGATTATACCGTGACAGCGATCTCCTCGGCGACAGAAAATGTGCGATCAGATCGTACAGACCGTGTGTGTAGAAGCGGCCATGTAGATTTACCGAGAGAGAAAGTGGCGATGGGCAAGGATAAAGGTGCCAGAACGCCGGGTATCAATGCAGGGTGGGGATTACAGAAAGTCCATCCGATCCTCGTCACTCCCCATACAATGCACGGACCTGGGAGGGAGGGGGTCACGACCAGCGAGGTATTGCGATTACATAAAAACCATAATAAGGAGAAGAGGGGGCGATAACCTGACAGCAGCGCGACACTGCACTCGCCGATCGCTTCCCCCTCTCTCTGCTTTTTAATGTCAGAGCTCGGGTCATAAGCAAGGGATTGTGGGGCTTGTAGTCTTCAGCAGGAGATCACACACTTGTACAGGAGGGGATGCTGCTGTCACTTGTCTGACGCCGCCTCTGCCCTGTGCACTGCTGGTAGTCACTGCTGGAATACCTGAGTCACTCCAGGCAGGAAGCCGTGCTGTGGCCCCTGCAGTCCAGGGGCCCCTTCTGACGCTTACAGAAAGGACCTATTACTATCTCTACAATGTACATTGCTCAAAAATGTGCTTTTTATTTTATTAAAGGAGATTTACCGAAGTCCCAGATGATATGATTTCACCTACATGGCTTATAATATAATAATATAAAGGGTTACTTCTAATGCTAGTTTCCACACCACTGGAATAATTGCCTGCCATAGCCATACAGGGGGGACAGAGGCTGCTCCAGACCTGAGGGGGCTTAATAGCTCATGAGGAAATGCTGTGACATCACTCAGTTTGGAAGCCCTGTACTGTCATTTAATGTGTTCACTACTATGACATCACTGTGTCCATTACATTGTGCCATAACATCACTGTGCTGATAACCTGTACACTATTACATCACTGCTTGCATTACTCTTACATCATGTTGTGTTCATTACATTTGTGCTGTGACATCACTGTCCATTACTTCTGTGCTGTAACATCACTGTGCTGATTACCTCTATACTATTACATCACTGTCTACACTATCCTTACATCATGCTGTGGTAATATATTTCTGCTGTGACATCACTGAGGATGTTTGCCACTATGACACTATGACACATGACTGTATGCATTATCCTTGTATCTGAATGTTTTATTAACCGTTTACTGTGACATCACTTTGTTTATTACTTCTACACTGTGACATCACTGTGTTTATTACTTCTACACTGTGACATCACTGTGTTTATTATATAAACAAATGGGTGTGCACACCTCTTACTGGAAGTAGATAAAAGCTATTTTTTGAATGAAATATAAAAAATAAAATATATATGGATAAATAACCAAAAAGTACAATGGTCCATATCAATGATAATAAATCCACAATGAGGTGATATCCAAAAGGTCCATCAGTTAGTAGTACTGCAGTACACACAGTATATATACCACTATATGAACCACTATATAAGATATTGCAATTGTTGTAAATTGGTATCCCCTATTATATTGTGAAAAACGCAGGAGTTTGAAGTGCCGCTTTCAAGATCCAGGTAAGGTGCGTATCATTGTATAAAGTTTATCAAATGGCGAATATCAATGCCGATCATTAAATGCGGCTATGTCCCAGTAACTTTTTAGGATTAGTAGAGGACTCAGTATCCACCCAACTAGGCTTCTTACTCGACCTTGCATGTAATATTGTGGCCTTTCACTCCTGAGTATCTGCGTTACACAGCAGGGCCTTTCCCTCCTGGGTATCTGTATTGCACCGCACCAGCGAGACTTCCAGGACGGCTGTTCTGGCTCGTAGCGCGCGTCTCTGGAGATTCACGTGTCCCACGGGCGTCTCTCCAGTATCGCGTAGTCCTCTGGAGTCACGTGGTTCGGTACTCACGTGAGATGATAGGTCATGTGGCTCGGCAGGTCTCCAAATAGTTGTAATAGTATGTAGGCAGGTAGTGGTATTGGCATATACTGTAATATTAGGTCCGGACCTTAAAAAAATTAAAATATCAAGCGCATCGTAGTAACGTCAAACGCGTTTTGGAGCCCCAGCTCCTTCATCAGTGACATGCATGTCACTGATGAAGGAGCTGGGGCTCCAAAACGCATTTGACGTTACTATGATGCGCTTGATATTTTAATTTTTTAAGGTCCGGGCCTAATATTACAGCCTCTTTTTATTACCCATTTGTTTATATATCTGTCTATTCCTCTGGTCATTGGGTGGTCCAGTGGGTGGCGCACCCTCGATTATCCATATTTTTAGTGTGAGCCTAACCATTTAGCTGCTACTATATCACTGTGTTTATTACTTGTACACTGTGACATCATTGTGTTATTACTTCTGCATTGTGACATCACTGTGTTCATTACTTCTGCACTGTCACATCACTGTGACATCACTGTTTCTGCACTGTGACATTACGGTGTTCATTACTTCTGCACTGTGATATCACTGTTTCTGCACTGTGACATCACAGTGTTCATTACGTCTGCACTGTGACATCACTGTTTCTGCACTGTGACATCTCGGTGTTCATTACTTTCTGCACTGTGACATCACTGTGTTCATCACTAGGGATGAGCGAACCCAAGGAAGTTCGGATTCGCCGGGTTCGGCCGAACTTCAGGTCAAGTCAAGCCATTTAAGTCAATGGGGACCCGAAACTTCACTTTATTATTTTCCGTTATAACATGGTTATAACGGAAAATAATAGCATTCTTAAGACAGAATGCTATGTAAAATGGCCATCCAGGCATTAAAAATAATAAAAAAAACTCACCTCATCCACTTGATCGCGCAGCCTATGTCTTCTTCTTAATTCTTCTTGCAGGACCTGCAAAAGGACCTGTGATGAAGTCACCGCGCTCACCACGTGGTAAGCGCGATGATGTCATCGCAGGGCCTGTTAAATGAAGATAGAAGGTCCATGCACATTAGATAAATAGTGGCTGAACCTGCAAATTGTAGCAGAACTGACCAACCAACCATCTAATCTGTAAGGGGGTGTCACTACTCCCCCTGTGGCAGAGGTCAGGGGAGATATGGATAGGACAATTAGATTTCAACAGACTTGTCCTTTCGTTCTCAGGGATATGGGGGCCTGTTCAGCTACTTTATGCGATGTGTATGGCCACTTTCAGCTGTGACATTGTGTATATCAGCCACTTATTGTGACATCATTGTGTTTTGATATTCCTAGTTTGTAGCAATTTTCCAGGCAGCTGTATAAAAACAGAGGAGCTTAAAGGGAGTCTTTCACCTCCATATGCCCCTATAAAGCACTGACATAGCCCCACAGCACACCTAATCACAAATCTAATGGTACCTGTGGCGCTTTCTTGTGACTTGTAAAAGCTGCAAAAACGTAGTTTAAACCATATGTAAATTAGCAGTTGGAAGTGCCCGGAGGCGGCGTTCACTGCCGTCGAGCCCAGGCTCCTGTGCTTTTTTTTCATGCTTTCCCTGCCCCAGCCATTGCCTCTGCCCGCCCTCCTCTTCTCTTGCGTACGCCGTCTGTTCCAGTCACTCGCTGGGCCGGCGCATGCGCACTGGCTACAGCGATGCCGTGCCCACAATGGGCAATGCAGTGCGCATGCCCCGGCCCGGCGAGAGACTGCACAGGGGCGGGATCTCGCCACAACAGACGGAGGACGCAAGTGAAGAAGAGGGCGGGCGGAGGCAATGGCTGGGGCGGGGAAAGCATGAAAAAAAAGCACATGAGCCCGGGCTCCACGTCAGTGGACGCCGCCTCCGGGCACTTCCAACGGCTAATTTACATATGGCTTAAACTACGTTTTTGCAGCTTTTACAAGTCACAAGAAAGCGCCACAGGTACCATTAGATTTGTGATTAGGTGTGCTGTGGGGCTATGTCAGTGCTTTATAGGGGCATATGGAGGTGACAGACTCCCTTTAAAAGAACACTAAACAGTAAGTGTACAAAAAAATACCCCAGCAGTTTCTTCCTTCATCTCCTCCTTGTCCTTGGTGCTTTTGTCTCATACTACAGTTAAAAAAGAGAAATATATAAAGAAATCTTCTTTTTGCCCCAGGAGCTCAGCCAGGTTCTCCTTCCTCCTCGCAGTCCTGTGACAAACTGGAAGACAAGTGGTTGCAACAGGAGCCTCCTTGCTGTGACCAGTAATCAGTAGGACAATAAACTATTCTTAAAAGGGTTGCCCATCTCACACATTGGTGGCATATAGCTAGAATATTGCGTTGACGTTTCGCAGATGTTTTGTTTGGTTTGCAAAGTGCTGTTGAATTGTATTTTTTTTTCTTTTCCTTTATATCACTAGGATATGCCACCAATATCACATAGGTGCATGTCCCACCTCTGGGACCTGCGACTATCTCTAGAAAGGGACCCCCTGAAAGTGAACAAGGATGCACCGAGCAAGTGCTTCACTTCTGTACTCACATCTATAGGAGTTCTGGAAGTAGCCAAGCTTGTTAACTCGGCTTTTTCAGAACGCATGCAGCCCATGTGTGGTGCGCTATCCTTTGCTTTGGGGGGTCCAGTTCTAGATATAGATGCAGGTCCTAGAAGTGGGACCCACACTTATCTGACACTGGTGGCATATCCTAGCCATATGCCACCAATGCGTTAAATGGGCCAACCCTTTCCTTCTCAGTTGGCAAGTCTCTTTCTGAAGATAGAGCAGATCATACACAAAGTGCTGCAGCGGACAAGACAAATACATTTCTTGTTTACTTCTAACATTCACTTCTAGGTTTAGTGTTCCTTTAAAGTCCAGTTAGTAAAAATATCCTTCCATGTGCTAGAATAATAAGTTTTAGAACTTATGTTTCAATTATCCAAGTTGACCTGATCTGCAGATATTTGCTCTGATCCTGGGTCTGGGCACCTCCACTTCCGTCTCGTGCTTGATACTGGACAGTGTTTTCTGTGTTGGTATGTCATGAGTGCTGAGTATGAAGGGGATAGCTAAGTCTTTGGTCATGTGTTGTGACATCACTATCTTTCTTATCCCTGTGCAGAGATACCATATTTAGACTAGTTGGACCAGGCTTATTTAAAAAGATTGCCCACAGGATAGGTGATAAATGTATGATTGCTGGTGGTCTGACCACTGGCAACTCCACTAGTCATGAGAAGGGGAGTTTGCGTTTACACAGGACATTCAGGAACCCCTATTCACGTGATTGTGGCATTCACAGCAGTTGGACACCCAGTGATCATTTATTTACATAGATTTGGTGGCCCATCTCCTTTAACCCTTTCACGACCGGAGGTTTTTTCGGTTCTGCATTTTCGTTTTGCGCTCCCTGCCTTCAAACAGCCATAACTGTTTTATTTTTCTGTTCACATAGCTGTATGAGGGCTTGTTTTTTGCGGGACAAGTTGTACTTTCCAACGCCACCATTTAATATTACATATGGTGTAGTGGGAAGCGGGAAAAAAATTCCAAATGGGGTGAAATTGCAAGAAAACCGCTATTCCGCTACAGTTCTACGGGTTTCTTATTTACAGCGTTCGATGTGCATTAAAACTGACCGGTTACTTTCATTCTACTGGTCAGTACGAATCCGGCAATACCTAATATGTATAGTTTTTCCTGCGTTTAGATGGTGATAAAATAATTAGAAAGTTGCCCTTTTTTTTTTTTTTTTTCCTTGTCATATCTTGACCCCTATAACTTTTTGGTATTTATGTGTACAGAGCTGTATGGGGGCTCATTTTTTGCGGGGCGGTCTGAAGTTTTTATTGATACCATTCTGGGGTGTGTATGACTTTTTGATCACTTTTTATTTAATTTTTTTTAGAAAAAAAAAGGGACAAAAAACTGCGAATCGCCATTTGGACGCTTTTTTCCGCCACACAATTCGCCGTATTGAAATTTTTTTTTTATATTTTAAAAGTACGGGCGTTTTCGGTCACGGTGATACCCATGATGTCTATATTTATTGTTATTTAGGTATTTATTTTTTACTTATACGGAAAGGGGGGTGATTTGAACTTTTATATCTTTTTTATTTTTTATATATTTTTTAACATTTTTTTTTAATTTTTCTGTGATTATTTTAAAGCTCAAATATCATCTGATCTATTGTGTTTTGTTTTTTTTCTTTATGAGCAATCATGGATTTACTAGATGCAGTTAAAACCATGAATTGCTCATTTCTTATCCTGGCCTGCCATCTAGTGGCCAGAATAAGAATTGCAGTTTGAAAACTGTAATCCTCACCAGCGAAGATTACAGTTTTCATATGGTGTACAGACACCCCGATTGGCCAATCGGGGCGTCTGTACACCACCCGGAAGCGTGGGCTTCCGGGTTCAGACGCATCCTGATGCCGTGATCACGTGTGATCACGGCATCAGTAAGGCCCAGGAAGTCTCCGCAGACGGAGGTAAGATGCGGCAAGTCTCTGCTGTTAGAAACAGCAGAGACTTGCCGGCCATGACGCCCGCCGCACCCGCGAGCGGGCGTCATGTCCCCGCACCGCCCGCGCGCCGTACATGTACGGCGGCGGTCGGGAAGGGGTTAAATCTATTTTTCTTCATAATCACAACATATTAGATGTGATGCTTTTTCTTGAAATTAAATGTCTGCCCAGATAAACTGTAAAGTCCTAAAGTTCAGGGCCTATCACAGACCTCTCTGCTGAAGACCTGGCCACCTACTTCACAGAGAAAATAGAAAACATCCAGCATGAAATCAGCTTCAAGCCACTAAGTGTTATTGCCCCCCCCTGCATCTCATCTGGCTCACTGTCCACGTTTGACCCAGTCACAGAAGAAGAAGTCTCCAGGCTCCTCTCTTCTTCTCATCCTACCACATACACTTCTGACCCCATTCCCTCTCACCTACTCCAGTCTCTCTGTCTCCAGCTGTCGCCACTCACATAACAAAAATCTTCAACCTCTCTCTCTCTATTCTGGTGTCTTTCCCTCCACTATGAAACACTATCATTACTCCATTATTTAAGAAAAAGTCTCCTGACCCATCCTGCATAGCTAATTACAGACCAGTTATCCTTCATCTCTAAACTCCTGGTGCATCTGGTCTACTCTCGCCTCATCCGCTATCTCTCTGCTCACTCTCGTCTTGATCCATTACAATCTGGTGTCCACACCCTACATTCTAAGGAAACTGCCCTCGACAAACGACCTCGTGACAGCAAAGTGCAACGGTGACTACTCTCTGCTGATTCTCCTTGACCTCTCTGCAGCTTTTGACACTGTAGACCACCATCTCCTACTTACCATGCTCCAATCTATCAACCTAAAGCCTGGTGGTCTTCTTATCTCTCTGACCGCTATTTCAGTGTATCATTCACTGGCTCCACTTCTTCTCCTCTCCCTCTTGCAGTTGGGGTTCCTCAAGGTTCAGTCCTAGGCCCTCTCCTCTTCTCTCTCTACACAGCCTCAATTAGACAGACCATCAGCAGATTTGATTTCCATTACCATCTCTATGCTGATGACACCCAACTATACACTCTATCCCCTGATCTCACCCCTACTGTGTTACAGAACAACAGTGACTGTCTCTCCACCATCTCTAACATCATGTCTATAACATCTCTTTCTTTTTGGAACTGAATCTTTCAAAAACTGAACTTCTTGTGTTCTCTCCATCTACTAACCTACCCAAACCTGATATTTCCCTCAGTGTGCAACACCATCATCACTCCTAGGCAGCACGCCAGCTGTCTTGGTGTGACGTTTGACACTGATCTTTCCTTCACCCCCTATATTTAATCGCTTGCCTGCTCCTGCCCCCTTGCTCAATTTGGAAACAACAAATACTCTCATTGTCGCCCGGGTTCCATTCCAGCCTCAATTACTGCAACTCTCTATTAATTGGCCTCCCCCACACCAGACTCCTCTCTCCAATCTATCCTTAATGCTGCAGCAAGGGTCACCTATCTGTCCATCCGCTACTCCAATGCCTCCGCCCTGTACCAGTCATTGCACTGGTTACCCATACAGTATAGAATACAATTTAAACTGCTCGTTCTCACCCACAATGCTCTCCACAGTGCTGCACCTCCCTACATCTCTTCCCTCATCTCTGTCTACCACCCTTCCCGTGATCTTCGCTCTGTAAATGATTTACAACTCACATCTGCCACAATGGGCAGCACAGTGGCTCTGTGGTTAGCACTGGTGCCTTGCAGCGCTGGGGTCCTAGGTTCAACTCTGACCAAGGACAACATCTGATGGAGTTTGTATGTTCTCTGTGAGTTTCCTCCCACACTCCAAAGACATACTGATAGGGAACTTAGATTGTGTGCCCCATTGGGGATAGCTTGATGCGCTGCGGAATATGTCAGCACTATTTAAGTACGTTAAATAAATAATCCAAACCTCTCACTTCTGGCTCCAAGACTTCTCCTGAGCTGCACCGTTTTTCTGGAATGCCCTACCCCAAGAAATTAGGTGAAATCACAATATACGCACTTTTAGGCGTTCCCTAAAAACACATCCTTTTGGGGTAGCCTATCATCTCCCCTGATCTAACTCCTCTCCATATATAGCCCATATATCATTTTTTGAACCTGATGCTCCACCAAACTTTCCACCACACCCATGCACTACAGATATCGGCTGGTGACTGGCTCATGCACTTTTATATCTGCTCCCTTATTCTCCCAAGATGGCTGGACCATTGTACAAAGCAAGCACTTTTACCTTTTGTGTCACCCCTATCTCTTCATAGATTGTAAGCTCATTCCTCTTGTAATTATTGAATTATTGACTTTTCTGTTGCTATGTTATTTATAACTGTTTGTAGGTGCCACCTACACGGTAGGTTTGTAGGTGCCACTCGTTCATCGGGTAATTCGATCATTTGTGTAGGCACCTAAATCATCGTTTGCTGGCAGCAGTTTGTGCTGTCTAAACACACTCTGCTGCAGGCAATTGAGTTTATGGGGATGAGCGTTCTCCTTCACTTACAAGCAATCACCTGCAAAATTGGCAAGTGTGTAGGGGCCTTAAGAAGATGTTTACACGATGGTTTATGCAGCCAGACTCTGCATCAAAATTCCTGCAGTGGGTGCATGGTGTCTGCCACCTTTTATCTTCAATTCCCATTGTCTACAGTTTGCAGTTTAAAGCTGCGATCACGCCGAGAACATGTCCCTTTTTGCCATGGTGTCCGGATGGACACTGCTTGATGCCACAGTGGTTGTTCGCTCTCAGTTCAGCACCATTCAGTAGAGCTAACCCATGAGTGGGTCCATGGGAAAGTGAACCGTGGCAGTTTCTGATGCAGAGTATGCTGTGGATTTTGATCTGCAGTTTGAATGCACTCTTAATGCAGTTTTGGGGGAAGTAGGAGCAACCAGAGCCCAGCTGTGAAGCTGTTGGCCACAAACTGTAAGTTCCCAGAACTAGACCGAGGACTAATGTATGCAGCACCTCATATCCGAGTTCCAGACTTCCCCTGGAAGCAATAAAAGCATATAAACTGCCAGGAGTTTCATGCAGTGAGTTTCTATAGCCAAGGATCACTGTGATCCACTGCAAGTATCTGCTGCAGTGATGTGCCACCAGTAGACACTGGATCAGTAGAAACAGTATCTGGAGGGTTAAATCATGCATTATCACCTAGCGGTCTGCTGGATATTTTTGGGTTTGGGTAGATGCCGTGTAGCATTACCCTCAAGTCCGTTTTGTTTTTATGTGATTTCCTACAAGAAGATTTTTAAATAAAATGTGATGAAGGTTAAATTATGGTCCTGGGATGACATACAGTAGGTTGTGCTAGACCCTTTAGTTCTGCTGAAGAGCGATCTTAATGTTACAGTTTATACAATGACATTTTAGAGAACTCTGCACTTCCAAACTGGGGAAAGCACTTTTCTTATTCGGCATAGCAAAAACATAGTACACAAAGAAGGGACCAGTGGAAATATTTTGCTGAGTTTGGGACAGGATAAGTGTGAAGGATTGCCGAAGGGGCACATGGATTCCCACCAATCAAAACCTCCGACAGCATTATGACATGTCAGAGGTTTTCTGAGATGACGGTTATTCTTTAAAAGGGTTTCTGGAAAATTCAGAAAACTATAAAAATTAATTAAACATTACTTAAAGAGGTATTCCCATCTCAGCCATTGATGGCATATTGCTAGGATATGCCATCAATGTTAGTGTAGGTCCCACCTCTAGACAACCCCCGCTTTATCAAGATTTCTG
Source organism: Rhinella marina (assembly GCA_900303285.1). Lineage (NCBI taxonomy): Eukaryota > Metazoa > Chordata > Amphibia > Anura > Bufonidae > Rhinella > Rhinella marina. The sequence continues at coordinate 245,040 of ONZH01023008.1, forward strand.
GTGCCTTGGATACTTCTCAACACATATTTGTTTCTTCTGTGCTGTTTATATTTTGTTATTGTCTAAGATAGATAGATAGACAATAGATATGTAGATAGATAGATAGACATAAGATGGATATGAAATAGATAGATGATAGATAATCCATTTTTAATAAGCCATACACATTACTATTATATTTGACCCCTTTTGTTTTTCATTTTCATTTTAAAGCGATGGGCTGAGCTACACAAAATGGAGTTTAATAATTTATTGAAGTGGGTTATGTATTATGCATTAACAGCTCTACCTAATTATTAAAATAAAAGACTTGGCTGAAAAACATAGATGAATATGAGTGTGGACTAAAATAACTAAGAGCCAATGCAATATCTATAAAAAAAAACAAATGCAAAGAGTTCACACCCATGGTGGTCAGCAGTATCCCGGTCATTTCTTAGAAAATGTAAGCTAAGGGACCATTGATGGTTGAGCAGGAAGTTAATGTTTCATTTTGCAGTGGTTTCAAAAACGTCTAAAGCTGTTGAATACATTTTGTCTTCTTTTCATTTGTTGCATCATTCTAGTTTAGTTATCTTTGTATCTTTTCATTATCTGACTTTGATTTGAATAGTTTTGGTTTATTCTGTAAATGAATATTAACTTAAGAGATGGTGGCAAAAGCAAACCTCATAAAAGAAAGAACCTAAAATGGTAAGAGTGCTCCTCTCAGTACACGGGGTATACTTATTATGCCCTCCTCAGCTTTGTCTTTGCTCAGCCACTGGAAAACAATTGGCAGCTGCTGGGCAGGATCGTCATACAGCTGAGGCTTGCAACGTGAAACCAGAACACTGCAATGAAAAGACTCCTCTCAGTATTTTGGGAAGTGATGTAGACAACTGACCCATCATTTCAAGGGATTGTTAACCGTGTCAACGTCTCACAAATGACAGTGCAATGTCGTACAGCAAATTATATGCTCTACCCAACCTCTCCTTATTTAGTTGCACCAGTTTTGTTTCGTATCGGTAACTTGTATGCTAGATTTATCTGTCAATGGGAACCTGCACTTGCACACACTGGGGGGGTTCGGCATGTCAGTACTATAAAAGTAGTGAATGCCAGCTCAGAAGTGACAGAGCTCCGAAATGAGTGGGTATGTCACTACATTATGCTGTCATCTGTGAGAACGGCAGAGTACTGGTGACAGGTTCCCCTTAACCCCTTCAAGACCAAGCCAGTTATCTCCTTAAGGATCAAGCTACATTTTTCAAATCTGACATGTTTCTGTCACGGACATTCCTGCAAAAGGTATCAGGAGGTCTGTCAGATTGGCAACCCGTGGGTTAAACTGACAGGTTCTCCTTTGGTTGTTTTGTTGCTGGCATTCACCACACCCTCCCCCTTCAGGTGTAGGTGTTTTATCAATTATCTTTGTCCATTTAGTGTTGCTTCTCCCACCATCCATTGCGGTTTATACTTTCTGTGGTCTGCTGGTGTGTGTTTCTCTGTGGAGATCCCTTTGCTGCCATTATCTTCAGGAAAGTGTCTTCTTTCCCTTTCTTTTATTTGTGTACATCTTCCCTGTGTTTTGGTGTTTGGGCCTGAGGGGAGACTACTGTTGGTCCGGGTTGGTGGAGGAACAGTTTGTCTCATTCCAGTCACTGGCTTCAGGGTCCTTCAGGGACAGTTAGGGTCTGAGGTTTCCAGCATATGAACTCACCTACCTTCTAGGCATGTTCCTACTGTTAGTAAGCCAGGACTGGAGTCAGAGTTTCAATAGGAGGTGACCATCTGCCTTCACTAGTTCCAGGCCTAATCCCATTTCCTTTCCCCCCTCGGCCTCCTGCGCTTGGTGTGGAATACACACACACACACCAGAGAGTGACAGTTTCACTTTATGTGGTAATAACTCTGGAACGCTTTTACTTATCTAAGCGATTCTGAGATTGTTTTCTCGTGACATATTGCACGTCATGTTAGTGGTAAATTTGAGTCAATATGTTTCACCTTTATTTATAAATAAAACTTTACAGAAAATTTGGAAAAATTCATAATTTTTGAAATTTGAATGTCTCTGCTTTTTAAAGCAGATTGTGATATCTCATAAAATAGTTGTTACTGTACATTTCCTAGATGTCTACTTCATGTTGGCATCATTTTGTAAACATCATTTTATTTTTCAGAAAGTTAAAAGGCTTAGAGTTTTAGAAGCAATTCTTAAAATTGAGAAAATTTCCAAAACCCACCTTTTCAAGGACCAGTTCAGTTATCAAGTCACTTTGTGGCGCTTACATAATAGAAACCACCCATAAATGACCCAATTTTAGAAACTACACCCATCAAGTTAATCAAAACTGATTTTACAAACTTTGTTAATCCTTTAGGTGTTCCACAAGAATGAAAGGAAAATGGAGGTGAAATTTCAAAAATTCACTTTTATTGCAGATTTTCCATTTTAATCTATTGTCCCTGTAACACAGCAAGGGTTAACAGCCAAAGAAAACTCAATATTTATTACCCTGATTCTGCAGTTTACAGAAACACCCCACATGTGGAGGTAAACTGCTGTAGGGAAACATGGCAGGGTACAGAGGGAAAGGAGCGCCATAAGGATTTTGGAGGGCAGATGTCGCTGGGATAATTTTAAGTTGCCATGTCACATTTGAAGACCCCCTGATGCACCCCTAGAGTAGAAACTCCCAAAAAGTGACCCCATTTTGTAAACTACAAGATGAGGTGACAGTTTTATTGGTACAATTTTGTGGTACATATGATTTTTGATTGCTCAGTATTACGCTTTTTGTGAGGCAAGGTAACAAAAAAAATGGATGTTCTGGCACAGTTTTTATTTTTTGTTTTTTACCAAGTTCTCCTGACAGGATAGATCATGTGTTGCTTTTATAGAGCAGGTTGATACAGACGCGACAATACCAAATATGTGTATTTTTTTCTGTTTCAGTTCTACATAATAAAGCATTTTTCAAGACAAAAATTATGTTTTTGTGTCTTCATTTTCTAAAAGCTACATTTCTTTTATTTTTCTGCCGATAGTCTTATGTAAAGAGTTGCGGAAAGAGTTGACGTTTTTATAGGTAGCATTTTTGGGTACATATGATTTTTTGATCACTCAATATTACACTTTATGTGGCAAAGTGACCAAAAAAATGGTCGTTTTGGCAGAGTTCTTATTTTATTTTTTTTATGAAATTCACCTTAGGGGTTAGATGATGTGATATTTTTATAGAGCAGGTTTGTACGGACATGGCGATATCTAATATGTCTACTTATTTTTTATGTATTTTAGTTTTACACAATAAAAGCATTTTTTTTTTTAAATCATGTTTTTAGCATCTCCATTTTCCGAAAGCTATATATTTTTTATTTTTTTTTGGGCCATTATGTTATGCAGAGCTCATTTTTTGTGGAAAGAGATGACTGTTTGATTGCTACCATTTTGGGATGTGTTTAACTTTTTGATCGCTTGTTATAACAGTTTTTGTGATGAAAGGTGACAAAAAAATGGCATTTTTTTATAGTTTTCATTTTTATTTTTTATGGTGTTCACCATAGGAGGCAAGTCATATAATATTTTTATAGAGGAAGTCATTACGGACGTGGAGATACCTAATATGTCTACTTTTTTAACATTTATTTCAGTTTCACATAATAAAAGCTTTTTTGAAAAAAAAAAAAATCAGGTTTTAGTGTCTCCATTTTCTGAAAGCCATAATTTTTTAATCTTTTGGGCCATTGTCTTAGGTAAGGTGTCATTTTTTGCCGGAAGAGATGACGGTTTGATTGGAACTATTTTGGGGTACATACGTCTTTTTGATCGTATGGAATTACACTTTTTGTCCCAGTAAAAAAATGCGCCTTTAGAGCCTATATAGCACCAACATATTCTGCAGCGCTTTATGCACATTATCATCACATGCTGTCCCCAACAGAGCTCACAATCTAAGTTCCCTATCAGTATGTCTTTGGAGTGTGGGAGGAAACCGGAGTACCTGGAGGAAACCCACACAAACATGGGAAGAACAAACTCCATGCAGATGTTGTGCTTGCACACTATAGGAAAGAGCGCTGACTTCTCTGGTGGCTGGGACTGCGGGAGCGCACATAGGCTGGTGCTTTTTCCAATAGTGTGCAAGCATGGCCACCACTGATAGATTACAGGGTGGTCGTAACCATGGAAACAAGCAGTGTATAATGTGATGGAAAAATTAATCCAGCCAGCAAAGAAAGCAATATGGACAATCACATTACATTAGTAAGTGCCTTGTTTTAATTTTCTCTACATGATAAATGCCATTTGCTGAAGTGAGACAACCCCTTTAAGGCTCGCTGAACTTAAGCCTGGTTGTGTAGGAGGTTGAACACACACATCTTCCCTCCAGGCTGCGTCAGACTAGACTTTTGGTTTTAAAATTTGAAAAACATGGCAATCCAATTTGGAAAACCAATTGGCTTTGGTGATCTGAATTGTTCCTAGAATGGATGAATCAATTGGCTGATAAGAGGGCTTATTAAATGTAAAATATGGTTCTCCTTGTGCATAGTGACTTGTTAATGCTTTCTTGTCTTTCTAACTGTGTTTTATGATTATTTGGGTCTGAAAGTCTGCTAATATTCGTGCAATAAAAGCCTTCAGCAGCTTTGACGTTGTGAAACTTTAATGGACATGATTGTGAACAGCTTAGGTAAATGGGACGCTTAGCAGGCATAATATTTCTATTCTTCTCTTAACATGAATTTTATACGCTTTTATTTTCCACGCACGTTACATGAGTGTAATGGAGTGATATATAGCTTATAGAATGTAAGTTGCACTTACAAAGTAGGATTGCTGTAGATAAGTGTATGATGTAAAACAAGCTGTACCACTCGTTGCCCAATGATAACTTCCGAATTCCATAGATAAGTACTCCTTGCTCTGTAGGCAGCAGAGACTATCCCAGGATTAATTGTATACTTGGCTCTACCCTTTCAAGTGGCTTGTAATGATGAGTTCACAATTTTGTAGATGTTCCCGTGGGCTGTGTCTGCCTCCATCTCTTGCTTGACAGAGAAGCCTTTGTTATGACAGACCAATATATACACATTGCACACATACCATAAACCGCAGCTCTGAGCGCCTCTGCCCTGTGTCTCCAAAGACCTTGTGGTTTATGGTATTTGCTAAGAGGTACCTGTCTACAGTCAATGCATGAAATTATGGGAATAAATTCAGCAACCATTATGCCAAAAATATAAAAAGTGTCATACATCTTGCCTCTACATATTAAAAAGGTTGTCTGAGTGTTTAATACTGATGACCGGTCCTCAGGATAGGTCATCAGTGTCATATCGGTGGGGGGCTGATTCCTGGCATCCCCACCGATCAGCTGATAGAAGAGACAAGGGTGCTCAGTGAGCACCGCAGCGTCTTCCCAGTGATGTCCCGTTCATCAGTCACATGGCCTAGGCACAGCACAGTGCCATCAAGTGAGTGGGGCTAAGATGCAATACCAAGCACAGCCGCTATAAAGTGGATGGAGCTGTGCTTAGTAGCCAGCGGCGCTCACTGGAGTGACACAGCCTCTTCAAACAGCTGAACAGTGTCAAATGCTTGGAAAACCTGTTAAAGGCTATGTACACCTTCGGGGGCAATTATTTTATGATTGCGTTTTACTCATGTTGAGCTAAAAATCTTTTTTTTTTAATTGGTCTTTATTAAAAAATATTCAGCCGTTCTCTTGTTGACCCAAACGGCAGGTACGTGATATTATATTTCACAGTTCTGGGCATTAAGCTAATGGTGGCCAACCTATATACTCCCAAATCAGCCCAAATTGGATGGATGGATAGATTATTGCAGGATTTAGAGAAAATCTGATGATATTGGACAGAACTTTTATAATTCTATGGATGGTGCATTAGACGTGTCGCACCCTAGAGAGTCAATTTCAGAAAGACAACTACACAGATTATATACTATCTCTGTCTGAATTGGGCCTGCTTCTATATATTTACCTCTGAAAGTAATCACCATTGCAGCCACTAACACAGTTTTCTGTTCTTACAGTTTGTGTATAGTAATGAATTATCCAGTCAATGGTAATATGCATATGTACAGTACAGAAAATATTGGTACTAAGTATGTTAAATGGGGCCTACGTTCTGTGCTGGTGAGCTGTGTATTTATACCATAAAAATATTATTATAAAAACAAAAAAACGAAGAAACCCCAAATCATAGCAAATAACATTGGTAGTTTAAATGACTCTTTTAGAATTATCAATAACCATTTCAGTTAACTGCATTGCTAAAGGTGGAACCTTTTGATTGACAGTGTCCTGGTGAGTCTTAGTTTGTTATGGCAGCAATGAAGACAGATGGTTACATAAGTTGGCCGAAAAATACACAGGTCCAGCGAGTTCAATTATTATTTTCAAGCTGTGTTGATCCAAGAGGCACAAACAAAACCTCAGTGAGGAATTTACCAGTTTGCCCTTGTGTATCAGAGAAACAAAATTCCGCATGATTCCAGATTCCTTTTTTTTAAGGACTCCAGATCTCTATTTTTTATTTTCCTACTGCCCCCTGTTCCCCCACTATCAGCACTCAAAGTTGGACTTTGAAAGGGTTATCCAGTCTCTATAATGACCCCCAGAATGCCCGCACCCCACCTCTGGAACATACATATCTTCTTTCCCAGCATCTGCTTCCCTCCGCATCACTGCACCACCACTGCTGCATCTCTCTGTCACGCGGATGAAAACATTTGACGACAGGGGGAGCAGCCAATAGAAGGCTGCAACGGTGACACACGGGTGCCGGGATGCAGGTAAGTATGCTTTAGAGGAGGGGTCTGGGCAATCTGGGGGTCATAATAGCAATTGGATAAAAGCCTGGACTGTTATGCTGCCCTAACATAATGGAGAAGACTTATCAGCTCATGCACAGCAGTCCTAAATGTGCATCTTTGAGTACTGACAATGGGGGAAAAAGGGGCAGTAGGAAAATAAAAATTGTGATCTGGACTCCTTATCTGCAGTACTACTCATGAAGCAGTGCAGAAAATAGTCCAAGATCGTGGTGAAAGATTCGTTTTATGCCCCTTTCACACGAGCGGGAGACTCGCATGTCTCCCGCAATGCATCTACAGGGCTGGACTCGGCACTGACTGGGATCGCATAGCATTATATGCGATCCCAGTCAGTGCCAGAGTCCAGCCCTGTAGATGCGTTGTGGGAGACATGTGAGTCTCCCGCTCGTGTGAAAGGGGCATTAAAGTTGTCCCTACTCTGAATGAAGACTTATGAGGGACTGGTGAGGCGATATTGACACTGATAAGGATCATATTGATAAGGATCATAATGTAGGTATTACTACTGTGAGGGGGCACAATGTTTTAAAGTATTGGGGGGTGGGGGCAGAGAAAAGACTCACCTGGGGTGCCAAACATCTTAGGATCACCACGGGGGCTACCCCTTTAACCCTAGTATGCATGATGTTAGAAATCTACACTTTCACATAACACGGGCCTTTTAGGCCCAAATGCAAATCATATTGAGAAACTCAAATAAATAACTTTTACAAGTTTACATTATCACTAGAATTGTAGAGCATGGTACAATTCTTGATAAAAAATATTCCAAATGTAACTAATAGGTGCTAGTTGATCCGTTTCCAACCTCGAAGGACAGGTTCGCTTATCAGAACGAAGGCTTCTCCGAATATTCTCATATCTATTCACTGATATTGTTGCTTTGTAGTATGGATCAGAATGTGGATCTAGAAATAATTCTCTGATAGGAACATCACAAGATTTTTGAAACCTTGCCAGAGGTGTAAGTCCAATTTAAGCATAAAGTTCCTCTTTTGAGATATTTTTCCAAGTTTTTTTTTCCATAACCAATGCGTCGTCCTTCTAAGTTTGTACAAAAAACCACCTTGCAATATCATAAGAAAAAAAGTACAAAAAACATGGACAAGCGTGGACAAGCATTGGTGACTTCCTACAGCTCCTTGAGCTTTTCTCAGAATATTATTGTCACGAATGTGCCTGCATCCGGTTGCAGGCGATCGGCTAGACTTTCAAAAGTGACATAATTTGACATGTTTTCCTCTTGGTTTGGTTGCTGTTTACTACACCCCTTCCCCTTAGCTGTTGCGGGTGTGGTGATTGTCTTTTTCCCCTATTTATCCCTTCTTCTCCCAGTATCCCTTGCGGTTTATACTTTCTGCTGACATTGTTGTGTGTGATGTGGTTCTCGGCTGAGATCCGGTTGCTGCAATATCTGCATTAAGATAAGTGTCATTTTCCCTATTGTGTTTATCCTACTTTTCCCTGTTTTTCCTTCTGGAGTCTCCTGTTCGTCCATCCTTTTGGAGGAACGGGTCGACTCCTTCCCCTGTCACTAGTTGCTGGGTTCTATAGGGTCAGTTTGTTATTAGGTTCCTGTGTATGAACTCTCCTACAACTAAGGCCTGTTCATACTGGTAGTCAGTCAGGACCTAGTTTCAGGGTTTCCTGCAGGAGGTGACCGTTTCCCTTGTTTGGTCTTTTCCCTTCCCTCTTACGCTTGGTGTGGCTATACCATCCACACCAGAGCTTGACAATTATGTAATGGGGGACTTCCTGAAGGAGTACTGTCCCAAAATACATTAGTTTGGGATGTTCTATTTATCAATTCTACTGGATCCACTTCTTCAGCATCAGAAGAATCACTGGACGAGGAAGCAGAGTGATTATCTGCTGGCAGATAGTCCTCATCAGACAAAGAGAGTTCACCCTCATTATCACTTTTAAAAATTATTGCTTCAATCTCATCAGTCAAACCCTAGGTTGAAGAATATGCCATTGTTGACTTAGGGGTCGTTCAGATGGCCGTGTTTTCGCGGATCCGCAAAAACACAGATGCCGGCCAGTGTGTGTTCTGTAATTTGCAGAACACACATGGCCGGCACCCCATACAAAATGCCTATTCTTGTCCACAATTGCAATCGTTGGTATGAATTCCTGATAATTGTCCAGTCAAAATCTGCCACCAATCACTGGACAAACAAAATGCTCATTTGTCGGTGATTGTATCATTTATGTGGCACATTAAAGGGGTATTCCCATCTTAGACAATGGGGGCATATCGCTAGGTACCCGCACCTATATCAAGAATGGAGCGCTGCGCCTGGAGGACCCCAGGTTTCCCGGGGTCCGGCTCCCCCCGCTGCACCCATAGAGATTAATAGGAGCGCACCGCGCATGCGCGGCCACTGCTGCCATTCATTTCTATGTAGCCGACAGAAATAGCCGAGCCAGCGCGATATGCCCCCATTGTGTAAGATGGGAATAACCCTTTAAATCAGTGTTTGCTGATCTCCATACAGCGGAGATGAGCTGTTTGTAAGGGCAGGTATCATCTCTGCACAATGATCAGGCAAAGATCGGGAACAAATGGTTCGTTATACTTCACTTCAGCCCCTTTACACTTGGCTTTTAATGTTCTTTTATTATATGTTCCATTTAAAGGTAATGTTTGCCAAATACAACCTATTTAATTCATTTTGAATCCTCAAATTCTTTGAAGGGACTTGTGTTCAAAGACTAAACCCATAGCAACAGTAAATATTGGTCTTTGACTACACTTTTCTTCTGCAACTTTCCGTTGCTTGGAATGCATACCTCACGGAAGGGTCCTTTGTCTGTCTTACCATCTGAACATGAAGCACATGTTTAGTTCTGGCCTTTATTTTTCTTGACTGAAAGAATAGTTGGAAGGCTTACAAATATCACTTAGGATGTTTTAAGCATGCTGCATAATAAATTAGCCAGGATTAACCTTACACAATAAGCTTCTGTTTTAGCTTGGAGATAACAAAGGGCAAACATATGCTGGAAACTAAACCCAACAGGTCCAGCTGTCAACATCTGTACAGAAAGTATTTCCAGACTGAGTTTGTCTAGAACTGCTGGAATATGACAGGTTACAGAAAAGTGAAGCCATCTTTAGTTACATCTGAACTTTTTTCCACCTGTTTTTCAGCAGTGCCCCACAGAAGATTGCATACACATCCCAGACATACCTGTGTGCACTGTGTGTCTGTATTACATGTTGAGAAAAAGCACTTTTATTCTGCAGGAAAACAGCTCCCAAGTGCCCAGCTGAAAGTGAAACTTAAACAGCTTTCTCTCCCGACTCGATTTCTAACAGCTATATCTTCTGATATACTGGATATAATGCGGTGATTTTGGTATCATTTGAAAGCTTGGAATGCCAATTTTTCTATCTGCTACCAATCACAAGATATGAGCAGCTAAAGCATCCCTCCCCTGTTTAGTCTGGTTTGCTTTGGGCACTTGCAGCAGCAGAGCTGGGCACTTAGGAGCTGTTTTCCTGCAAAATAAGGCCCCATTCACACGTCCGTATAATGTGTCCGCATCCTTTCCGCATCCGTTTCCGCAATTGCGGACAATTATGCGGATAGGATGCTGATCCATTCATTTCAATGTGTCCCGAAAAAATGCGGACAGTACACCGTGTGGTGTCCGCATCCGTGTGTCCGTTCCGACTGTCCGCATAAATAAATCCTCCTGTCCTACTTTTCTCCCGAATTGCGGTCCGTAGCACAATTAAAGTCTATGGATCCGCAAAAAATGCGGAAGACATGCGGAAAGGTATCCGCATGTCATCCGTATTTGCGGATTCCGTTCCAGGAGAGGTGAAAAAAAAAGATGTTATTCATCCTTCCGTTTTTTGCGGATCCGCAAAAAATGGATGACATATGGATACATCCTTTCGGTTTTTTTATGGAAAAACGGAACGGATGTCCTGGAAAAACTGAGTTTTTTGCGGAACAATGGATCCACAAAAAACTGACCGTTTTCCAGGATGTGCAAAAATATGGACGTGTGAATGGGGCCTTAAAGTGCTTTTTCTGAACATGTAATACAGACACACAGTGCACACAGGTATGTCTGGGATGTGTAAGCAATCTTCTGTAGGGCAGTGCTCTTAGTTATATAGGTGAAAAGCAGGTGAAAGACTCCCTTTAAGAGTATGGCTACTACAGTACAGTTACCATCATTGATACTATAATTTATGAAAGATCGTAAATAGTTTGGTATATTCATTACATGGTTTTTAACAGTTCTAAAGATGTGTGGTATATGTTCTCCTCTAGTAACAATGAAGATGAAAAGAAATGTGCATAAAGGCTCATTCATGGAGCTAATCTTAACAATTCTATTCCAATGGATGTGTTGCTTGTTGTTGGACTATGATATCAGGCAGCTTCACTTGTCTTTGACTAGAGGCTGGAACATCAACTATGTCAAATATACATTTCAGTACAGTTAAAGGTTGCGGTATACCAGCCAGGCATATGACATTAGGATACTCAGTGGTCAAACATTTCTGGCCACCCGTCAATGTATGTTTTTGGATACACTGGGACATTTTCCCCACATATACACCAAATAAAGGGGTTGTGTCATCTAACGCTTTGCAAAAAAAAGAAATCTCCCCCATGTGTTTTTCATATCACTAGGAGATAGGAAGTCCCATAGAAATGAATGGAGAGCAAGCGTGGCCACTACTCCGTTCACTTCTATGGGATTACTAAAGATAGCCAAGCCAGTGCTCAACTATTTTTACCAGTCTCATAGAAATAAATGGAGGGCTGCCCGCTCACTTCAGGAGGACAATTGTGGAGATAGATGCATGCCCTAGAGTTAGGACTCGTACTTATCTGACATTGGTGGCATATCCTAGCGATATGCCATCGATGTATAAGATGAGACTACCCCTTTAATTTGGTCTAAGTAGCAATAGCACCATATAATAAATTTTACCATATAATACACGCAGTTGATTTTCATACTTTAGTTGTCTACATTTGCAACCAATTTTTATAGTTCCAAAGCATCAACAATGAAAAATGAAGAAACTTTGCAACAGATCTTGTTGAAACTTTTGTAGACCTATTCATCTCAATGGTAACAGAAAACAAATCAGCCCATAGTGGTGTAATCCTACAATCATACTCTCTTCCATCCACCCCTACTTCATCTAACCTCTGTATGCCAGTATAAAGTCGGGGACAATTGCCATCAATGTCAGATAGGGTGCAGGTTGTTGGAGAACTAGGATTAGACCTGATGGTCCACCGTGTTGTCTTAGTCAGACATCTTATATTTCTATTTTAGAGCTTAGCTAAAGAATCACCAAAATTTTAGCCAATTAACTATCATGAAGTATAAAGAGGCGTAAGTCTTATGTATATTGATATCAACTTATGTACGTCAATTGTTATGAATAGTAAAGTATTGGTGAGGTCACATGTTATGTATAATAACAATGCAATGATGTAATTTAGGAGTGTCACCATTTACTCCTATGGATTGCGGTACACTGCGGCAAACGTATATTATAATACTAATTATTCCTTTGTTCTCGGGATATAAAAAAACTTGTTTGGGGGTATAACACTTACTCAGCACTGCCATTTTTCTACTGCTGCTCCACACTTCCATCTACATCATGACATATTCTGCCTGACTTTTATATTTATTTCAACGCTGTCTTGCTGCTCTTGTCTCTGAATTAGGCTTCTTTCACACGAACGTTGTGTTTTGTATGGCATCCGTTTTTTTTGCGGATCCACTGTAACAATGCCTATCCTTGTCCGCAAAACGGACAAGAATAGGACATGTTCTATTTTTTTTGCGGGGCTACGGAACGGACATACGGATGCGGATAGAACGCGGTGTGCTGTCCACATTTTTTGCTGACCCATTAAAATGAATGGGTCCGCATCCTGTCAGCAAAATATGCGGATAGGAGCCCGCAAAATACACTGTTGTGTGAAAGAAGCCTAAGGCTAGTTTCACACAAACGTTGTGTTTTGCGGTCCGCAAATTGAGGATCTGCAAAAAAAGGATGACGTCCGTATGGCATCCTTTTTTTTGCGGATCCATTGTAACAATGCCTATCCTTGTCCGCAAAACGGACAAGAATAAGACATGTTCTATTTTTTTTGCGCGGCTACGGAACGGACATACGGATGCGGACAGCACACAGTGTGCTGTCAGTATTTTTTGCGGACGTGTGAAAGAGGCCTAAACGAAAGAATCTTCTAAAGAAGAAGTCGTCTCAAGAAGTTTTGTTTTGCTGCGGCCAATTTCCAACACATGTCCCACCTATGGGACCTACACCTATCTCCAAAACAGCTCGGCTATTTCTGGAATTCCCATAGAAGTGAATGGAGTGGTGGCCGTGCTTGTGTGATGTGGTCTCTATTAATTCGCTCACCTTTTTCAGTACTCCCTTTGAAATGAATAGAGAGCAAGCCGCACACGTATGGTGCTCTCTCCTTCACTTTCAGGGGCCTTTTTTAGAGATAGGTGCAAGTCACAGAGGTGAGACTCTCACCTGTCTAACTTTGATAACATTGTAGCAAAATGTCATCAAAATCCCAGATAACACAATCCCTTTAATTAATGTTTTTAAGGAAGGGGGTGCAAAAAAAAATTCCATGGTATTTTGCATCCATTTGTTTGCTGTTGTACTATGTGGTAAAAATAACAAACTAACTGATCAGAACAGGTCAGAATATGTTTCTGTATGTTTGTTTTTTTGGAAAAAAATATTTTTTTATTTTGCCATATTCAGAGAGCCATACCTTTTATTATTCCATCAGTGTAGCTGTGTGAGGGATTGTTTTTTTTAGGACAAGTTAAAGTTTTTATTGGCACTATTTTAGGGTACATTATTAATTATTACTTATTATTTATTCATTATTATTAATTTATTGGTTCATTTTATAAAATGTTTATTTATGGGGAAATGAAAAAACAAAAACAAAAACCAGGCGTTCCACTATTGTTTTTTTCAGGTTTTTTTTTTTTTAAATACTGTATACTGCACATTAAAACTAATAAGTTAACTTTTATTATAGGTCATTATGACTGCAATGACACCAAGTGTGGTACGCAGAACTAAAAGCACCTTAGACACAGCGGCATCTAAGGGTTTAAAACTTTTAGAGACCAACTTTTTTGATAGCAACAACCTTGACATTGGGATTGCAGCACACAGAGGACCTCATTTATCATTTCAATACGCCACCCTTTAAGCTACTACCTTGTACTTTGACCCTGACCTTAGCCTTTCCTCTGGATTCTGCCTTGTCTAGCTTCTTTAGATTTACCACACAATACCCAGGCCTGTCCTCTGAATATGTCTTAATTGTCAATAACTTCATATTTTGGGAAATGTTAATGGTGACAAGGGAAGGATTTGGTGTTAGAGAACTATGCTGGGTCCAAGGAGAACCTACAGATGCAGCTATCAATGTATATATTCTATTGCATTATGTTGTTCTGTTCATTGCAACTGCAGACAAGTGAGCAGACGATGCTGAAACTCTATAAATAAAGTAAAGTACTTGCTTCACAGTGTAAGCTATGTCTATTTCGGTGGTGTGTGGGTAGCTTGGCAGATGTGTGGAGACCAGTACTCTCCTGTAACTTACAGCTTCTGGCATTGAGCAGTAAGTTGGATGTAATGAGGAGTTGTGGGTGCAAATATAAGCATGAGTGAATTAAAATGATCTTAAGCTAAGTACAGAAAACTAAACTAATGTTCCATCAGAACGTGACCAGTGGCGTGCTTATGGCGCATGTAGTAATTGGAATAGGACCCAATATTGTTAGGTATTGCAAGGCATTACAGAGAAACCACAGCGGACAACAACTATGTACTGTCAACTATTTGAGAGGTCCAGTGCATACACGTTGCAAATCAGTTAACAAAAGGCTGGCAATTCCGATTCTACTCTGTGTGCAACTACAACTCAGTCCCACTGTAATATCTCTCGAGGACATATCAACCAGCTCCAACAAATATAAGTCACAGGTAGCACCTCTTTAAGGTATTCAATGCTCTGCGTCTCCCTCACAGCCCAAAACCTACGGTTTCCACCAATGAACTGGCCATTTCAGGCAGGTCAACTCTCTAGGTTCACCTGGGTTTGGGCCACCTCTCCTAAGCACCTGGTCATTAACTGTGTTCACCCGGGTAGCAGCCACGAATGCCTCCCTGCACTCAATTTTTTTCTGTGTATCCAGGAATCAGAAACAAATAAGCAGCTGGCTTTCCTGTTGACGAGACAAAGGAGTCATGAATTTCCAGCCCCACAATTTGGTGCTCTTTTGTGATGCAGGCGGTGTAGTGACGTTATTGTGCTGCTTATGATGTTTCACAGGAGCCATAATGGTCAGACGAGGTCAGGTCTACATCTCTAGTTGACAACATGGGATCAGGGCACATGAGTATGTTGACACAATGAGGACAGAGAGAATGTGGCACTCTAGGAGACATACAGCATGTGGCACTGGCTACAGGGGATAAAGAGCATGTGGCACTACACAGGGGCAAAACGCACTATCTACACTACCTACAAAGGCACAGAGCATGCAGAACCATATACAGAGGGTACAGAGTGTGTTGCACTATATACAATGAGCGTAGAATATGTGGCGCCACCTACAGGGCACTGTGTTTAGAGGACACTAGGAATGTATGGTGCCTTTTCCCCAGGAAGCACAGCTTTATTTTCAGAGGGTATTGTATGAGACATGGTTGTATTAAGGGCACAGTGTATGTTACTATTATATTCAGGGAACAGTGTATGGCACTAAGAGAAGTTTATGTTAATACAGTATATGGGGTGCGGATGTCTTAGAAAAGAGATGAGCTGAAGACATCTGGGTGGTAAGTTCTACAGAGAACAGTGGCTGAGAGTAGAGTTGGTTAAGCTTCTGTTTTCAAGTTCGGCTTACAAGATTCAGGTTAGGGTTATCTAAGAATTCCGTTATGGATTCCACTACCACGGACCATAAGTTATGGTCCATGGTAATGGAATGTGATAGGGAATTCTTAGATAACCCGAATGTTGTACGCAGAACTTGAAAACAGAAGTTCGATAATCCCTAACTCAGAGATGCTTTTATGGTGGTCTGAACCAGATGGGAAAAGAATATATCTGAAGCCACTAAATGTGAATATTTATTCTGCCACTGGTTGTGTTTGATCAGTACTGTAGTCAGTGTTGGTCTAGATTAGCTACTCCTGAATTAGACAGAAAGAGAATATATGCAAAGAAGTCACCTGTAAGGCACATTGAAGGCCGCAGACCCACTTGGGGGTTTGTAATTGTATTATTATTGTAGCATGTCCAGGAGAAGAGAGCAGAGGAGAGGATAGGAGTGATAGCAGCAAGAATGGTGGTTGTAGTGGTGGTGGCACTCCCCTAGTCTGTGCAGTGATGTGAAGGGCGTAACTTTCTTCCCTTTGGGGCACACCAAGTTCTAGGGATTCTCCTGCCTGATTGGTGGTGGTTTAGGATATCCTTCATGGTGATAAATTGTGAAGTGCAAGGCAGGGTCCCCATCATCAGTGGAGGCAATGATGAAGTCATTTTGCAACAGAACATTTCTTTACTGAAGAATTAAGTTCCAGCATATCAGTTACAGCTCTCAGCATGCATGGACTGGCAGTTCTTACACAATGTACAACTTCCACAGTTCTTACAGGGTACACGGTACAAAAGTAGTCAGTGGGCCAAGACGTTTCTTTAAAGAAAATGTCCCTCACACTGCACTTCTCTAGCTGACTTTTGCACAAGCGTCCAGGAATAGTAGTGAAACACAAGGCAGCCCCAAACATCAGAATAAGCTTGCACCTTTTTTACAGGTTGCCATACTCACAGATTCTTCCTTTCAGGTTTGTCCAGGGCCGTAAGCCTTTACACTTCTAGAAAATGTTTGCTATGGAGTTTAGAACTTTAGAAGTTTACATGGAGGGATCCAAGATGAGCATAGGAGGCAGGGTAATGAATGAGCCTGGATCCCGTGCCAGGAATCAGGTAAGTGTGATCCCCAACGCAGGGTCCTGCCAGTCTAAAAGCACTAGGAATTAGTGCACAACCCCTTTAAGTGTATTTTTAGTAATACTATATCTTTATGTGTACACGTTAGGTTCTGTTCAGAAGAGAGCCTATGTAATACATCAGGATGATCTTCCGACATACCATACAGGCTTGATAGAAGGTTGTGACATACTCCACTGTATAGGCTTATGGTGAGATATATCACTAACAGGCTCCCATTTTATAAATAAATATATATGGCACAGTTTATTGTTACTATATACATTTGTATGGAATAATTACATCATTCCATATCACACCAAAAAGGTAGACTGATGTATGCAGGACCAATGGAGGCCAAAAAACACTTATTGGCCTTTGTAAGGTGAATGTAGCCCTATGGATTAACTTGGCTAGGCAACAGGTTTTGTACTGTTATTTGCACTGATGAAATCACTGACCATACACTTAGCAAATCACTTAAGTGTGAACTAGACCTCATCAGCATTTTCTAAATCACTGAAAATACTTTGAATGTACTGTGTTTCTCTATGGTGATGGCATACTTCCCAACTTTTGAAAATCGCAAAGTGGGACAATATGTGCGGCGCGCATCACGGCAGTTTTTTTCATATTTGGCCACGCCTCTAACTCCACCCAAAGTATAACTCCATCAGAACTGCAGCAGCTAGAGATCGGTTAGGTGAGTATACGTTCCTTTATTTTTTTTCACTTCAATATCCATTTAAAAAAAAGAGGAACACTTGGGAGGCATGTGATGGTCAGCACTATGCTCACAAGCCACTGCTTACCATGGGAAGTGTGTGCTTGATGGAGCATGGTGGCAGTTATCCCTTTGGTGAGGGTAGACCTGGGCAGCGGGTTGGCCCACCATTCTGTCGGAGGCTTGTCATGTGCAGGTGATCCTTGGTGCCCTCAGATGGCAATGTCAAAGCAGGCAGATGAATAAAGCACCATAATACAGAGATAATATACAAAGTGATATCACAGTATAGAGGCAATGAATGCAGTGATGTCATAAATGCACTGTCAAGGTTGGGGTACACAGACAACAGAGGAATGTGAGCCCTGAGCTAGCCCCAAACCTCTGTCCCTGCCTATTGCCCCACCCACGCTAAACCGTGGGGCGACAACCACGAGGACTCGGAATACACTAGTGTACGTGCAGGGGAAGGGAAAACAGACAAGACAGACAAAACACCAAATGGATAGTCAGAAAGCCGCGTCAAAACCAGGAGAGTACGTCAGGATCAAAATCAGCAGGCAAAAGAGTAGTCAGGTACGAGCCAAGGGTCAAGGAACAATAGTCAAGTACACACAATACCAAAGCACAAGCAGGAGTAGCAAGGAATTGCAAAAACCAGCAAGGGGGAAAAGAGGAAGGCAGGTATATATGCAGGTAGACACCCCACCCCCAGGCTCTGAATGGACCAGACTCAGAGCAGTCACTCAGCCCAGCACCTGAGAATTAACCCCGAGAAAACAACCAAACATGAGGCTGGGCGTTGGCTCCAAAAACAACCCACAGTGTGAACATGCACTGAACAGAAACACACAAAAAACTCAGAACACCAAGCCAAACATAGAACTTATGTTCTCCGATGACCATACCTGACAGTACCCCCCCCTCCACGAGGGGCCTCCGGACCCATAGACCCTAAGGATGGTTTAGACGGATAGTCCCGATGAAAAGACTTAACCAATCGTGGAGCATGAACATCCCTAGCAGGGACCCAGGATCTATCCTCAGGACCGAAACCCTTCCAATGAATGAGGTATTGAAGAGAGTTCCTGACCAGTCTGGAATCGACAATCCTCTCTACCTCATACTCGAGATCACCCTTCACCACAGATGGCGAGGGAGGGTCAGGGAGGGGTACCACAGGATCCACATAGCGTTTCAACAGACTCTTGTGAAACGTATTGTGAACCCGCCAGTCAGAGGGCAACGCCACCTTGAACGACACAGGATTAATAGCATGAGTTACGGTAAACGGACCAATGAACCTAGGAGCCAATTTCAGAGACGGAACTTTCAACTTAAGGTTCTTAGTAGACAATAGGACCTTGTCACCCACAACAAAAGTTTCTGAGACAGTACGCCTACTTCTGGATGAACGGACCATTAAACTTTGTGCTCTTTTCAAGTTCTGCTGAACTTGCGACCACACTGTGCACAGCTGGTTAGTTACGGACTCAGCACGAGGGGTATCCGAAACTGACGATGACGAGAAGGAAAACCTGGGATGGAATCCATAATTACAGAAGAACGGAGATGTGAGTGTGGATGAACTAGTGTGATTGTTGATGGCAAACTCTGCTAACGGAAGATATGAGACCCACAGATGTTGACAGTCAGAAACAAAAAGACGCAGGTACTGTATGAGCTCTTGATTCATCCTCTCCGTCTGCCCATTAGTTTCGGGATGGAAGGCAGAGGAAAAGGACAATTTTACCTCAAGCTTAGAACAGAAAGCTCGCCAAAACTTCGCCACAAATTGTACCCCCCTGTCAGACACAACCTCATCAGGAATACCGTGGAGACGCACAATATGTTGAATAAATAGATCTGCCAATTCCTCTGCTGAAGGCAGCTTCTTTAGCGGAACAAAATGGCCCATCTTAGAGAAACGATCCACCACCACCCATATAACAGAGAACCCTTGAGAGAGTGGCAGATCGGTAACAAAATCCATAGATACGTTAGACCAAGGCCTGTCTGGCACTGGGAGAGGGAGAAGAGGTCCCTCAGGACGTCTCCTGGGGACCTTTCCTCGCGCACAGACCTGACAAGCTAGAACAAATGCATGAACGTCAGTATTCATATGTGGCCACCAGTAGTTTCTTTTCAATAGATCTAGTGTTCCCCGAACACCTGGATGACCTGCTAGTACGGAACAGTGTGTCTCCTCTAACACTCTCAATCGAAGGGACAAGGGAACAACATTTTGCCTTCCGGAAGGTCTCTTGGGGCAGAATTTTGTTTGGAGCAAATTTGATCTGAGAGGTGAGAGGAGATGGCTGCCAAAACAATACCAGCAGGTAAGATGTTACCGGGTTCCGAGTCAGGACCCTCAGGGATACCAAAACTCCGAGACAAGGCGTCAGCCCTGACATTCTTGGTACCAGGTCGGAAAGTGACCACAAAATTAAAACGAGAGAAAAACAACGCCCATCTAGCTTGACGGGCATTGAGACGTTTTGCATTATCCAAGTACACAAGATTTTTGTGATCAGTGATCACTGTCACTGGGTGAAGAGCTCCTTCCAGGAAATGGCGCCACACTTCGAACGCCCATTTGATGGCAAGGAGCTCGCGATTCCCAATATCATAATTCTTTTCACAAGACGAGAATTTCCTGGAAAAGAATGCACATGGTCTGAGGTTAGTGAGAGCAGCTGACCCTTGAGATAAAACTGCCGCTACACCGACCTCAGAAGCATCTACCTCAACAATGAATGGCTGAGAGAGATCAGGTTGAATTAATACAGGCGCAGAGGAGAACGCTTTCTTGAGTTCCTCAAACGCAGAGTACGCAGCAGGAGACCAGTTACTGGGATCAGCCCCCTTGCGGGTAAGATCCGTGAGCGGCTTGGCAATTACGGAAAAGTTCTTGATAAAATTCCTGTAATAATTGGCGAAACCAAGAAAACGTTGAAGGGATTTTAAATCCGTGGGCCGAACCCAATCCGCAATTGCCTGAACCTTACATGGATCCATCTGAACCTCGGAAGGAGTGACCACATAACCCAAGAATGAAACTTTTTGTACACAAAAAATGCATTTTTCTAGTTTAGCAAACAGAGAATGATTACGCAGACGGGATAACACCAGACGAAGATGTTTACGGTGTGAATCAAGATCAGGAGAAAATATCAGGATATCATCCAGATAAACCACCATAAAAACCCCAATACAGTCATGAAAGATATGATTCATAAAACCTTGGAAAACAGCTGGGGCATTGCTTAAACCAAAAGGCATAACCAGATACTCAAAATGTCCCAGAGGCGTATTAAAAGCTGTTTTCCACTCATCCCCTTCCCGGATCCGAATCAGGTTATAAGCTCCCCGTAGATCTAATTTGGAGAACCAGTTGGCCCCCGGAACCTGATTCAGGAGGTCCGGGATGAGGGGAAGCGGTCCAGAGTTTTTAATAGTGATTTTATTAAGTTCACGGTAGTCAATACATGGTCTCAAACCCCCATCTTTTTTCTCAACAAAAAAGAAACCAGCCCCCGTAGGAGATTCGGAAGGCCGAATATGTCCTATAGCCAAACTCTCACCGATGTATTGTTTTAGAGACTCTCTTTCTGGCACAGACAGATTGTAAATCCGACCCTTAGGTAACTTGGCATCAGGCAATAGATCAATCTTACAATCAAAGTCTCTGTGTGGAGGCAAGACTTGAGACAGAGGTTTCGAAAAAACGTCTGCAAAATCTGAAATAAACTCCGGGATCTCAGAATTACATACATTGGTAGAACAAAGGGAAACTTGAGACATATGGGCCTTACACTGCGGACCCCAGTGAACTAATTCCTGACTCACCCAATCAATAACCGGATTGTGCAGCTGAAGCCAAGGAAGGCCCAGAATCATGTTTATAGACAAATTTTTCATTACAATGAAAGAACAATACTCAATATGTAGAGCACCCACAACCAATCTTATCTCAGGAGTACGGAATTTGACCAAACCGGCATGCAGAGGGGTCATATCGACACTAGACACCTGGATAGGAGGGGACAGGGGAATCAAAGAAGGCACAATTTGGGAAACAAATTCAAAATCAATAAAGTTGGCGGCTGACCCAGAATCCAAGAAAGCCTGTCCAACACGAGAGGCTGACTGGAAAGAGACGGTACAGGGCAAAAATACTCTAGAAACCTTAGATGGTACCTGAGCCCCTAGACAGTCCTCCCGATAACTGTCTAGGAGCGGAAGTTTTCCTGCTGAGGTTTTCTTCGGACAGGACTTCAGCAGATGATCCGGACTCCCGCAGTAGAAACACAAATGATTCCTCGTACGATGTTCCCTTCTCTGCTGAGGCGTAATACTGCCGAGTTCCATCGGTTCCGGTCCGGATTGGCTGGAGACCGGATTGAGGATTGGCTGAGGAGCAGGAGACACCCGAGGAGGTTGCCTGGATCTTAGACGTCTATCTGCCCGGACGGCCAGGGTCATAGCTTCGTCAAGTGTTTTAGATTCAGCATGGGCTAACAACAAATCCTTTACACGGTCAGACAGACCAGTCATGAAAAGGTCTTTCAAAGCCCTATCATTCCACCCGGAGTCAGTCACATATTGTCTAAAACTAGCACAGTAATCTTCTGCCATCTGTCCACCCTGACGTAGAGACAATAACTGGGATACAGCTAACGCTGGGCGGTCTGGCTCGTCATATATCTGACCCAGCGCAACAAAAAACTCGTCAAGGGATGAGCGCAAAGGAGAGGCAGTGGGTAAAGAAAAGGCCCAGGTTTGGGGGTCTCCGCGCAGGAGAGACATAACCAAACCCACCTTTTGCGCTTCAGTTACAAACGACCGAGGTCGTAAAGAAAAATACAAGATACATCCTTCCCGAAACATAAAAAATTTCTTACGGTCACCGTAAAAAAAATCAGGAAGGGGGACCTTAGGTTCAGGTGCAGGTGTGGGAACCTGGGGTGCAGACACAGGAGCCGAGGCCTGCATGTTTTCCTGAACCTGAAGGCGTATAGCAAGATCCTGTATCAAATTGGTCAAGGCCTGGACCTGAGATACCACCACTGACATTTGCTCCATAGGTGGAATAAACGTAGCTAGCAGTATACAGGTTACAGGTATTTTCTGGCTGGTTTTTCTGTCAAGGTTGGGGTACACAGACAACAGAGGAATGTGAGCCCTGAGCTAGCCCCAAACCTCTGTCCCTGCCTATTGCCCCACCCACGCTAAACCGTGGGGCGACAACCACGAGGACTCGGAATACACTAGTGTACGTGCAGGGGAAGGGAAAACAGACAAGACAGACAAAACACCAAATGGATAGTCAGAAAGCCGCGTCAAAACCAGGAGAGTACGTCAGGATCAAAATCAGCAGGCAAAAGAGTAGTCAGGTACGAGCCAAGGGTCAAGGAACAATAGTCAAGTACACACAATACCAAAGCACAAGCAGGAGTAGCAAGGAATTGCAAAAACCAGCAAGGGGGAAAAGAGGAAGGCAGGTATATATGCAGGTAGACACCCCACCCCCAGGCTCTGAATGGACCAGACTCAGAGCAGTCACTCAGCCCAGCACCTGAGAATTAACCCCGAGAAAACAACCAAACATGAGGCTGGGCGTTGGCTCCAAAAACAACCCACAGTGTGAACATGCACTGAACAGAAACACACAAAAAACTCAGAACACCAAGCCAAACATAGAACTTATGTTCTCCGATGACCATACCTGACATGCACAAAGCTGAAAGATAATGCTCACAGTACTGAGAATAATCAGTGATGTAACAGTGAATATTTCTTTAGGTGGCAGAGTAGCCATTAGGCAGCCCTGTAACTCCTGTAGTTACGCCACTGTCTGCAACGAATGTACATTTATGTGTTTTATACTGATCTCTTTAATGTTGCCAACTTGAAGTTCTTTTTTTTTTACGCTCAATTTAGTACAGCACTCCATGTAAACCATAAGTACACCGAAGAATCGTGTCTACACATGTAAATATTAGCTCTTCTCTAAGAACACCATGTACTCCATTGCTATAGCAGAATTCAATTGTTTTAAAGTTATTCTTTCCTAAATACATAAGATGAATATAAGCTGATACAGATCGCTGATCATACAGATTTTTCACAATTGTCCTACACTGTTAAAAGGGTTGTCCCACCATGACATATTCTTTTTTATGGATCATAAAAAATGAAGCATATTTACATTTATATGCTGCTAAAAACAATCCAGTGAACAACATTTAAACTAGATTTAGACTGCCTGACTGAGCAGGCAATTATCAGGAAGGTATCGTTCCTTCCTGATAATTGCCTGCTTGTCAATGGAGGTGAAGAACTGCATTTACATGCATCAATCTCCTCCACTGCACAGGGACATGCGACATCTACTACAATTGCCTGTCCTCATACAGATTCATTGTTTCTGGGTAGCAGATCTCTGTTTAGACAGCATGGTCTGCTCCAAGAAATAAAGATTGAGATGTCTGCATGAAAGACTATTTCACCTGTAGAAAAAGCGTTTTGCTTTGCAGATTATCGGTAAAGAACATTCATGCTAATGTTCATTATGAATAATGGGTCTGTAAACCTAACATTCTGCTGGTCAAAGGGTGCGGCAATGTGAATGTCCATCTCCCGATCTGTATACTGCTGGTTCTATCAGTCACTCTGCAGTGACTTTGGGGAGAGTGACTGAGCATGTGTGACCTGTAAACAGTAGCACTCAGCTCAGTAGATGGACGGGCACATTGCTAACACTTTGACCATGAGATGATGCCATACGCAATATGTAAGTTAATGTCACTGGACATTAATTACCACTGACAGCTCTTTATATACCCGACCAATGGCAGAGAGGAGGACTTGGGTGCCCCCCTGGGCATCGGCCCACCGGAAAATTTCCCTCTAAGGTCTATCACCAATCCGCCCCTGGTCTCTGTACTCAGGATTATTCACATGTGTCCCCTACCCTTCTCTGCCTAACTTTGGACCTCCTCTTCTGTATTGACATGCTCCTTATTTAAAAATCACAGGAACTTTGGAAATACCTGACTTACTGGTGCTTAATATTCTCACCTTTCAGTGAGTTGTTTATGAGTGTTTTAATATTATGTTTAATAATGTGATGACAGTTGATACTCTCTTTACTCCTTAGGCTTTTCTACATGTGAATGTTTCCTGTCTTCAGGTGTCACCCACACAGGATGGAAATGCTATAGTATTATACAGTACCAGCCAAGTGGATAAGATTTTAAGAAAGGTCGTCCACATGCTGCAGACAAAATCTGCGGTTTAAGAGTGAAAAGTGAAATCAGCAGCAGAAATGTACAGTGGAATTTCCACCTCAGAAAATGCAGTGTGTGGCCATAGCCTTCCTCTTCTGTCCATACCCTTCCTTACTTTTCCTGCTCCTCTATTTGTAGCATTCTGGGGTTCATTCACATGTAGTTATTTGAGTTGACATGAGTGCCCCACAATTGTCTATGAAAATCACTTTCACTAGTCAGACCTTTCTAGGATAAAATGCTAATTTTAGAAAAGTTATACCATAAATTCAATACCCAGTTTACAACCTTTTGTTTTATAATTCATCATAAATTGTGTTCTTCCAGGTCAGTATTACTGAATTTTAGAAATAATGGGGGGGACTTATTATGGACTGATGTTTTACAGCTTTGCACTGCCAGAGGATGCACCTAATTTCTAGCAGGTCTCATCTGTGTGCCTAGACTGAAATCCAAGGGCGCTTGGAGCTGCCTTAGATTTCCTTACATTTCAGTTTTCTTTTATGCCAGAAACAAGTGTAAAAGAAGATAATTTAGCTAGCACCACCCCTTCCCCACACCCCATTTTCAGAAAGGCGGTGAAGGAACGCAACTTGAGTCTAGATTTAGGCGCACTGGCATTTAAAAAGTCATAAATGTATTGCATACTTGTAGACTTATACTTGTTTTTGGGTATGTTGCTCATTCTTAAACACCTATTTACTTTTACTGGTGTGACATGCATAACATATATATCAAGTTTTTTGATAGAGTGCACAGCATACCAGATGTGGGTTATGATTTTGTGCAGAATAGCATGTCCAGTGTTTGATCAATGATTTCCATCATTATTTGTGTGGGTCAAAAACACAGAACAGGAGCAAATCTTTGTATGTTACCTTATCTCTGTGTAGTCTGGTTTTGGCTCACAATCACTTAAGTGTGAACTAGGCCTAAAGAGATTCTTCAGGAAGGATTTAAAATGGTCGCCAGCAACCTGTCCATCCAGTTCGGCCTGTTATCCTACAAGTTGATCCAGAGGAAGGCAAAAAACCCCTGTGAGGTAGAAGCCAATTTTCCCCACTTTAGGGGAAAAAATTCCTTCTCGACTCCAATCAGGCAATCTGAATTACTCCCTGGATCAACGACCCCTCTCTAGTAACTATAACCTGTAATATTATTACCCTCCAGAAATACATCCAGGCCCCTCTTGAACTCTTTTAGTGAACTTACCATCACCACCTCCTCAGGCAGAGCGTTCCATAGTCTCACTGCTCTTACCGTAAAGAATCCTCTTCTATGTTTGTGAACAAACCTTCTTTCCCCCAGGCGCAGAGGATGTCCCCTCGTCACAGTCATAGTCCTGGGGATAAATAGATCATGGGAGAGATCTCTGTACTGACCCCTGATATATTTGTACATAGTTATTAGATCTCCCCTCAGTCGTCTTTTTTCTAAAGTGAATAACCCCATCTATGCCCCTTTTGATGCAACTCATTATCTTATTGGCCTTGGCAGCAGCTGTCTGACACTGGTTTTTACAGCTTAGTTTGCTGTTCACTAAAATTCCTAGGTCCTTTTCCATGTCGGTGTTACCCAGTGTTTTACCATTCAGTATGTACTGGTGACTTGCATTATTCCTTCCCATATGCATAACCTTACATTTGTCAGTGTTAAACCTCATCTGCCACTTCTCTGCCCAAGCCTCCAGTCTATCCAGGTCCATCTGGAGCAGTGTACTGTCCTCTTCTGTGTTAATTACTTTACACAGTTTAGTGTCATCTGCAAAAATTGATATTTTACTGTGGAAGCCTTCTTACTAACTTACTTACTTACTAACCTTTTATGTGGTACCGTGTCAAATGCTTTGGAGAAGTCCAGATATACGACATCCATTGATTCGCCGCAGTCAAGTCTAGAACTTACCTCCTCATAGAAACTGATTAAATTGGTTTGACATGACCGATCCCTCATGAAGCCATGCTGATATGGAGTTATTTTCATTGAGGAACTCCAAGATAGCATCTCTTAGAAAACCTTCAAACAGTTTACCCACAACAGATGTTAAATTTACCAGCCTATAGTTCCCAGCAGGGGCGTAGCTATAGGGGGTGCAGGGGTAGCAGTCGCTACTGGGCCCAGGAGCCTGAGGGGGCCCAAAGACCCATGTGCCGCATAAGAAGTCATACAAAGCACTGAGGGAAGGGGGCCCAAGCTGAACTCTTGCACCAGGGCCCATGAGGCTATAGCTATGCTCCTGGTTCCCAGGCTCAGTTTTTGGACCCTTTTTGAATATTGGCACCACATTTGCTATGCACCAATCCTGTGGAACACTCGCTGTCAGTATAGAGTCCTTAAATATCAGAAATAAGGGTCTGGCGATGACATTACTTAATTCTCTTAGGATACGGGGGTGTATGCCATCCGGTCCTGGCGATTTGCCTATTTTAATCTTTTTAAGACGTCGCTGTACTTCTTACTCTTTTCATTTTGCGCTCCCTGCCCTGATACAGCCATAACTTTTTTATTTTTCTGTTCACATATCTGTATGATGGCTTGTTTTTTGCAACGCCACCATTTAATATGGCATATGGTGTAGTGGAAAGCGGGAAAAAAATTCCAAATTGGGTGAAATTGTAAAAAAAAAACGCAATTCCGCCACAGTTTTACAGGTTTTTAAATTACGGCATTCGATGTGCGTTAAAACTGACCAGTTACTTTCATTCTACAGGTCAGTACAAATCCGGTCATACCTAATATGTATAGTTTTTCTTGCATTTTGATAAAAAAATTATAAAGTTGGACAATTTTTATTTTTATTTTTTTCCAGTTCTTGACCCCTATAACTTTTTGGTATTTATGTGTACAGAGCTGTATGGGGGCTAATTTTTTGCGGGGTGATCTGAACTTTTTATTGATTCCATTTTGGGTGTGTATGACTTTTTGATCGCTTTTTATTTAATTTAAAAAAGAAAACAAAAAAAAAGGCGAATCGGCCATTTTGACGCTTTTTTCCGTTTCGCTTTTTTCCGTATGGGAAATATTTTTTTATATTTTTATAATATGGGCGTTTTTGTACATGACGATACCCATGATGTGTATTTTTTACATTTTTTTAATACTTTTATTTTCGGGAAAGGGGGGTAATTTGAACTTTTACGTTTTTTTTTTAATTTTATTTTTTTTAAAACTTTATTTTTATTTTATTTTTTTACACTTTTTTTTATAGTTTCCATAGGGAACTATAGGAAGCAATCATTTGATTGCGTATATCATAGACTCCAATGCACTTACATTGGAGTCTATGGTGATTTTAGTGGTTTCCTATGGAGCCCTATTACAGGCAAGGGCTCCATAGGAAAGCCTATGCAGCAGCCTCCTGTCATTTACTATGACAGGGGCTGCTGCAGGCACGCTCCGGCTCCTCTGATCGCCACACGGGGGAGCTGGAGCAACACCGGAAGCGTACGCGGCCTGACCGTGGCACCCGAGGGGTTAAATGTCCGCGATCATCATTACTGCCGGTCGCGAACGTTAGCTGCGGTTGCCTGCTAGCGGGATATGCAGGTCACCCGCGGCCATCACGCCCGCTCCGTGCAGGAGCGGGCACCATCTTTAAAGTCCTGGCCAGCGCTGGTCGGGAAGGGGTTAAAGCGGAATTTACTTTTATATTCTGCATTTCATCTGACAGTTTATTTTCCTCAGTGAATACAGTGGAGAAAAAAATATTTAGTAGCTTTGCTTTCTCCTCATCGCTCTCTGAAACTCCCCCCTCATTACTCTTTAAGGCGCTGACGCCTTCAGGTTTATACTATTTACCATTTATATAATTAACCACTTCAGATCTGGGCCATTTACCCCCTTCCTGACCAGGCCTAATTTTGCAAATCTGACATGTGTCACTTCATGTGGTAATAATTTTGGAACGCTTTTACTTATCCAAGCGATTCTAAGATTGTTTTCTCGTGACACATTGTACTTCAAGTTAATGGTAAATTTGAGTTGATATGTTTTAAATTTTATTTATAAAGAAAATCCAAAAGTTAACGAAAATTTGAAAAAATTCACTGTTTTCTAAATTTGAATCTCTCTGCTTTTAAGACAGATAGTGATACCCCTTAAAATACTCATTAATTGACATACCCCATATGTCTACTTTATGCTGGCATCATTTTGGTAGTGTCATTTTATTTTTTTAGGACAGTAGAAGGTTTAGAATTTTAGACGCAATTTTTGCAAATTTGCAAAATCAACTTTTTTAAGGACCAGTTCAGTTCTGAAGTCAGTTTGTGAGGCTTACATAATAAAAACCACCCATAAATTACCCCATTTTAGAAACTACACCCCTCAAACTATTCAAAACTGGTTTTAGAAATGTTGTTAACCCTTTAAGTATTCCACAAGAATTAAAGCAAAATAGATGTGAAATTCCAAAATTTCACATTTTTTGCAGATTTTCCATTTTATTAATTTTTTCCCTGTAACAGATCAAGGGTTACCAACAAAACAAAACTCAATATTTATTACCCCGATTCTGCAGTTTGCAGAAACACCCCACATGTGATCATAAACTGTTATTTGGAGATACGCCAGGGCTCAGAAGGGGAAGAGCAGCATCTGCATTTTCTGTCATGGTTTTAAGAGCGATAACTTTTTAATTTTTTTGTGGACTGAGCTGCGGGTTCGGGGAAGTGACAGTGCGTGCACAGAGGAATGGAAGCGCTTGCAACGTTCGGCACTGCAAGCGCTATTGCGCGTGCGCCGCCTAAGTTCTACGGGGCAGGCGCGGGATTTCAGCGCTAGACCAAATGGTCTAGCGCTGTCAATCAGGATAAGGAGGGGTTGTATTAGGGCCAGGGGGGCGTGCATCGGACCTGGGAGGATCGAGCCCACCCCCTGGTGCTCCGAAGCCTAATTAGCATATTTTAACTTTTAATTTCTCAAAAACGGCTGCGCTCTACTCTGCAATTCAGGTATGTGAAAGATTATCTAAACTGGCCCTAGTAACCTATGTAAAAATATACATAGGTTACAACCAAGTGACAGAGCCTCTTTAACCTTTTATTCCCAAAAGGTGTGTCCCTCTCACAATTAGATATTAGAATGCTTTTAAAAATATCCCATTTTGTGGCTGTAATTTTATTTTTGAGGACTTTGTCCCAGTTAGTTAGGCCTATGGCCTCTCTTAGTTGGCTAAATTTTGCTTTTTTGAAGTTTGGTATTTTTGTTCCTCCCTGAAGAAACACTCTTTTAAATGACAATTGGAAGGTTATTATTTTATGGTCACTATTTCCCAGGTATCCCCCAACCTGCACATCTGTTGTTCTGATTAAACACTGACCACACACTGCCTGTGAAAGCGGCCTTATCTGCTGTTTCTGGCATTACAGTATTCAGATCACAGGGGCATTTGGACATGCTCTCCTACACAAAATCATAACCCTCACATATCAGCACGGCAGCATGCAGAAGACTCCTCAAGCACCTCCACTTCTTTTTCTCCTCTCTGTATACCATTTCTTGTCTCCCTCCAAACTGGGGTTGGCATTAAAGGGGTTGCCCAGGATTTTTATATTGATGACCTATTTTGAGCACTGCTCTGTTAACTTCAGTGGATCACTGTGGTTGTGGGTTCAAATATAGTCAAGGGCAATATGAGCATGATGTTTTTCTTCCTGTGTTTGTGTGGGTTTTCAATTTCCCCCACACTCCAAAAACATAGTGATAAGTGTGCATGTGCATCTGAGATAGGGAAATTAGGGAAATTAGGGAGATAGGGAAATTTGATTGTGAGCTTCATTGATGATAGGGACTGATGTAACTGATGTCAACTTCTCTACAGTGCCGTAGACAGGGGCATAGCTATAGGGTTAGAAGGGGAAGCAGTTGCTTTGGGGCCTGACCTCAGAAGGGGCCTACCCAGAAGGAGGACTAAAAGATTTTATTGTCAGGGCCCCCTCAAGTATTATTATACAATGACTTTATATGCAGTAACAGTATATACAATGACATGATACAGCATACCTCCCAAGAGTCCCTCCGTCCCTCTTTTATCCTTAAATGTCCCTCTTTTTGACCTGGAGGATTAATGCATAACTGTGCATTAATAAATTTACTAAATTTCTCCTTACTAAAGTTTCTGTATGGTTTCTACCTATAAATTAGACCAGAACTTCATAATTTGGTGCAATTTGGACCTTAAAATATCTATAATCTGATGATTTATGTGCTAATGTTTATATGAACAATGAAGCGCAAGAAAAATATTGCCTCAGGGGCTCTAGTAATTATGCTTTGGGCGGAGTTAGAGGTGTGGCCTAGTATGAAAAAAACGGTCGTGATGCGCGCCGCACACATTGTCCCTCTTTGCAATTTTCAAAAGTTGGGAGGTATGGATACAGTATATATGTGTAGGAAACAACGGAGAGGCTGCTGGCGGGCCTGGTCTGAGAGAGCTATGTTGACTAGTCACAAGAGTTAGGGTTTGCACAGTAGTAAGGGGTGCAAATAAGTTTCTGGAGGGAGGGGGGCATTCAAAAACTTGCTGTGGGGCCCAGTCATTTTTAGTTATGCCATTACTGTATATAAGCAACAGGAAATAAAATACGTACAGAAATTTTAGTTACCGCAATTTACTGGCTACTAAAGTTTTTTTGCTTGGTGAAGTAGTGTTATATCACTGCTTGTATATGGTTAATGCTCAGTGACGTAATAGTATGGCACAGTGTTAGCGTGGGCTCAGGAGCTGGGATCATGCCATCACTATGTGGGTGCCGGCTATGTTATAGAGTGTTTAGACAAGGGAGCTCCCACTTTCCTCCATCCATGCCGTGAATGCAACTGCAAGGTGCCGAGCAATTGTCATGGCAGCTGAGAGCCTTCTGAGGGCCCTAGGCCCCTCTATTACACTGTCAGCAGAAAATAAAAAATTATGGGCGACAAAACAATTTTTTTTTTTAAACATTTTCATTTTTTCAAAGTAGCAAAACAATTGAAACTATACAAATTTGGTATCTCCATAATAGAGATGAGCGAATAATCCAAAATTCGCTTTGCCGAATATTCGTCAAATTTCTGACAAGATTCGTACTTAAACTAATTTATACGGTCGAATCTACGTTAAAAAAAACAACCGTTGTTTTGCGAACCTTCCTGCACAAATTACGAACGTACATTCAGCGTAGCTAAAAGTACACAATACGTAAGGATTAGTGTACAAAAGTGCATACGAATCCTTAGTGTACTATTAACGTGCGACTGCGTCATACGCACAAGGCTAGGCCGCGGCGTACAGTCTTTAGAGGCAGTCCATATGAGGTAGAAAAATAAGGTGCGCACTGCTAGCTATCCAGCTAAGTGCATAATTTACTAAAAACACTGGACAATAAGTGCATAATAGGACACATACATTGCAGTACCTGAAAAAGAATACACACAATGGGCTAAAGTGCTGAACCAGTAAAAACAGTGTAGCTAAAATACAGCAAAGACATGAGTATGCAAACATTTTAGTGCAATCAAATTCACATTTGCAATCATAAAAGGCTCAGATATACGTTTAGAGTCTCTCCTCGTGGGTCCTCAGCATGATAAAACACTGTCTGGAACACATAGTCCAAAATTCAATTGTAATCCACGTGAGGTAATAGGGGGCTCCCAAATAACCTGAGAAGGGGGGGGGGAGGAAAATAGGCACGCTTAGGTGCAACTGGGACTTTTCTGCAGGATGGGGGGAGTCCTGACAGCCATGTCCATCTGGGTGAGAGTCAAAAGGGGGCAATACAAACAACCAAACATAAAAAGTGCCAACTAGCTCTCACCCGTCAGGTCGTCAGGTGCAGTCCATGGTGTGGCTCCCATAGGTCCTCCTGAGGTGTCCATTACATCACCCAGCTAGTAGAATGGTTCCTCAGATGAGGGACCTGAAGTCCTCCTCGCTGGAACTGCTGCTAAACGTCATCAGAGGACGCTCCTGCCTCTTGTAGGCCAGGCTCGCTGCCGTAGTAGAACTCCAGTGCCCTCTTCTTCCGGAATTCGGACTTGACCGGGTCCGGGTGGTGGTGACGCCGGCGAGCGCTGCAGCCATTTGCGCTTTTCCGGATCCTCCTGCCGGGACAGCAGGGGTGAGGACTTCCGGCTGCAGCGGTTCTGGCAAGGTTGCATCCAGGGAAGTAGCCCCAGCTTCCCTGGCTGCTGCTGGCTTCATCTTCCACGGCAGCTGGTATTGGTGGATGACCGTGGATTGGAACGTAAACGATGTTGTCGTCAGCTGACCCAGCTGAAATGACTGTGGTGGTAGTGGTGCTGGCAGTCCAGGAATTAGAGGCTCCAGCTGTGGCTTTTCCCTGAACTGGAGGACACCATCTGGGGACTCCTGAAGGCAGCGCAAGCGTCCTGGACCTGGTGGTTCATCCGGCCACACTTCAGGTTCTGTTGTAGGTACCAGCGGCTTTGAAAGGAGGGTAACCCTGGTCGCAAAGGGTCTTTCAGGGACGCCATGGGGGTGTACAACACCTGATCCCCCACGTACAGGCTGTGCCAAAGTTGTGGCAGGTATGGCCGTTCCACCAAACTGCGGCCCACAAAATACTCCTTTCCCTCCTCATCGTCTGCCAGGAAGCCAGACCCTCTCTCAACAGAAAACCACAGGACTGTTCCCTTTCGGCGTTCCAATGCAGGATCTCCCGGCCTAGGGTGGTCCAGTACCTGGATGACCCAGTCTTCCAGGGAGTTTTTATAGTCCCAGAGGGTCTGCACATGGGCCGTCACCAATGGTGGCACAATCGAGTTCTGCCTTATGGAAGGTGTTGTCGTGGATCTCCTCCTGGGCGGCGAAGTGAAAGCTCCAGCCGCCTCCGCCACACGAGTCACAGCAAACGCACCAGCCGCCTGATGACGAAGAACCACCTCATGATGCCCAGCTAACTCCGCAGGTGGTAAGGAAAATAAGGGCACTGTCAGTGGTTTACTCACTGTCACGAGTGGTCTTGCGTCTGGAATCAGACGTTCTGCACGGCTTTCTAAGTGACAGGTTTGACAGGCTATTCCCTGTGGTTTGGGTGCTGTTCTCCACACCCCTTTCCCTCAGCTGTTGCCGCTAGGCAATTAGCTGTCTCCTACTTACCTCTTCCTCTCCCAGTATCCCTTGCGGTTTACATCTGCTACATACCTGGTGGAGAGTGGTGTGGATCTCGGCTGAGATCCTGTTGCTGAGTTCTACTTAAAGTTAAGTGTTTTCCCTTCCTTTGGTTTCCTGTTTGAGTCTCCTGTTCCTCCTTACGCTTGGAGGAACAGGTTACTCTCTTGTGTCATTAGACTGCAGGGTGTTCTAGGGTTTATTCAGATTAGGTTCCTGTGTATGAGCTTTCCTACCACCCGGGTTAGTTCATACTGGTAGCCAGCTAGGGCCTAGTCTTAGGGTCCCCTGCAGGAGGTGACCAGTTCCCTGGTTTTGTCTGTTCCCATACCTCATACGCTCGGTGTGGCTTTTCCCCCCACACCCGAGCGTGACACTCACCTTCAGTTCAGAGCATGACACCCTGATGTGAGCGGGCGGTGGTTCAGGGAACTCGTCCCCAAAGGCCATCTGGTTCCAGTTGGGACGGAGCTCTTTAGCCATGCTTGCTACTTGCTCAGTGTTTAGTGCTGGTCTAAACTGGTTCAGATGAGGGTGGAGTATTGAGGGAGGAGTCTTCACTCCCTATACGTACAAATAGTTAGATCCCGGTGGGCCGGGCTGTTTTTTCCAGTTCTGAGGGGGGCGTATCTTCACTTTCCGCTCTTGCAGGGTGGGTATCATCATTTCCCCGCCTCACGCAGAATGTGTACGTTTCATACGTATTGTACGTTAGCGTTCAAAATTTTGTGAAGATTTACGAATAATACGAAGCAAATCCTAAAAAATCCAGATTCACGTCAGAGGAGAAAATTTCCAAGATTCGATACGAATATACGAAGCGGCGAATAGATTTGCTCATCTCTACTCCATAATCATACTGACACATTGGAACACCTACAATTTTTATGTTAAAACAGTGGCATTTAAAAAATATGAATTTAAAAGTGGCATTTAAAAAAATGGAATTGTTTTGTTTCTTTCATACCATTAAACAATACAAAAAATACAACTCATCCACACAAAAGAAGCCTTCATATAGCTATGCCTTATCTAAGTCACTTCTGCAGTTTTAACAAACTGTGCCGCAGAGAACAGCACTGGAAGAAGGGGTAAGTATAATATTTTTTTAATTTTATTTTAGGTAATTCTTGGTTGTATCCAAGGTTTTTAATTATCTCAGAGATCCGTTTAAGTACTAAACTAGGCTACGTCTTTAAAGGCTGAAGAAGTTGGGGGGGGGGGGGTTAAATCCATTCGCTAGTTTTCAAATCAGTTTACAATATTTTCCAGACTGTAGCTGTCAGTGTACTATTGAGGTATTCACCAACAGTATGGTTAGTTGAAACGTATCTGAATACTTTGAGTAGACTGAACATACAAGAAGTGGCTTCATTTTCCTGCCGTCTTGATGATCAGATGTCTGCATGTTGCTATCCTTTTTGCCATGTATGGCAGGATCCACTGACCAACTGACCCCAGTTAAACTTCACAAAAAAAAAAGAGGAAGGAAGATTCTGAAATCTAAGAAGATAAGACCCTGCTTCAATTACCAGTGGTTATTCAGTTTGCAATTTATTAACTATTCATTTTTGAGTTGCATAAAACGAGTCATTTAAATGATGGTAGGTTCATGGACTGTACAATATATGGCATCAATATATGAATAGTGATGAGTGAACTGCTGTTTTGTTTGGCGTACAAGGTTTGGGTTCAGATTATCTAACAATTCCGTTATGGATTCCACTTCCATGAACCATAAGTTATGGTCCGTGGTAGTGGAATCCATAACAGAATTCTTAGATAACCCGAACCTTGTATGCCGAACCTGAAAACAGAAGTTCGCTCATCCCTATATATGAACATTTTGTGTAGTCCGACTACTTTATTACATAATTAAAGAGTTTTACAAACAGAAATAGTTTATGGCAAATACACTTTTTACCTGTAATTTTATTTCTTCATGCTGGTCTGTGATAAATGATGAAAATTACATTAAAGGGGTTTTAGGGCTTCAGAACATATTAGGGCAGGCAATTCAGCGCTCCAGATGGTGACCAAAATGGTCGCCAATGCGCCTTAAAATTTGCAGATGGCGACAAGACGTTATAGTCGTGTCGCCATTTGCGACTGGACAGCTGCGCTGCAGCAGAATATCGCGGTGGGGCATGGGAGCCGATTACTCCTTGCCCCGCCGCCGATCGCGGACACCATCAGGCCTAGAAGGCAGTAAAATGCCAACGCAGGCGGGCGAGATTATGTCATCGCACCTGCCTGTGCCGGGACGCAGAGCACTGTGCCAGGCCGTACCAACAGCGAGTGAGCACCGGCGAAAGGACACTTTTTTTTTTTAAGTGCCAACTTTGGGGACATTATTGGCCGGAAGGGGGGCATTGGGGGACATTTCTGGCCAGAAGGGGGCACTGGGGGACATTATTTCCCGGAGGGGTGACACTGGGGGACATTACTGGCCCAGAAAGGTGGCACTAGGGGACATTACTGGCCCAGAAAGGTGGCACTGGGGGACATTACTGGCCCAGAAAGGTGGCACTGGGGGACATTACTGGCCGGAAAGGTGGCACTGAGGGACATTACTGGCCCAGAAAGGTGGCACTGGGGGACATTACTGGCCGGAAAGGTGGCACTGAGGGACATTACTGGCCCAGAAAGGTGGCACTGGGGGACATTACTGGCCCAGAAAGGTGGCACTGGGGGACATTACTGGCTGGAAAGGTGGCACTGGGGGAAATTACTGGCCAGAAAAGTGGCACTGGGGGACATTACTGGCCCAGAAAGGTGGCACTGGGGGACATTACTGGCCGGAAAGGTGGCACTGGCGGTCATTACTGGCCGGAAAGATGGCACTGGCGGACATTACTGGGCAGAAGGGTGGCACTGGGGGACATTACTGGTCAGAAGGAGGGCACTAGTGTACTAGGGTTACTACTGTAGGGGCAGTGTGAGAGAAAGGCACTACTGTGGGGGCAGTGTGGGGGGAAATTACTACTGTAGGGGCAGCGTGGGGTAGAATTACTATGTCAATTTACTAAAATGACTATTGTGGGGGCAGTGTGGGGTGGTATTACTATGTGGGGGAAAATTACTACTGTGGGGGCAGTGTGGGGGAAAATTACAATGGGCACAGTATTGGGAGACGCAGACGGATGAGATTGTCGGGACACCAGGATGGGGAGGTTGATGGAGAAACTGAGAAATCTAACGTCTCTGTATAACAAACTCTGCAGAGACGAGATGCGGCTGAAAGAATTTGTCATGGTGGTCTGGGTCAAATGGAGGAGAAGAGGAAAGAGAAGATCTACATGACAGTAGATGTCCCATGTAAGAGGTATGTAGTGCTGTAGTCTACTATATGCATTTTAAATTAGGCTACTAAAAATTTTATTTGGCTTCTAAATTTTTCAGTTTAGGGCTCCTGGTTATTTTTTTTAGTCTGGAGCACTGCAATTGTAATACAGGGAGCTGGGCCTGTGACAACTTCTACAGGATGACATATAAAAATAATTTTTTTGCAGCCCAGTTCCAATTTTAGTTCCAACTCATGATTCTGCCTATAAGACATATTTGTAAGATTGCCAACCATCTGTAATTCATAGGCAGTCTATGAAAATGAGGAACTTTTGGTTAATGAGAAGAAATACTGTAAATGTGTTCATAATTTGGCCTGCATGAGCATGTGCCATAGTATAGTACACTTATATTCGAGTATGTCTGGATTCTTAGATGTGTGCATTCACATTAAACAGGATATTACACTAAAGCCTACTAAAGCTACTTAAAGGGGTTCTCCAGGAATTATTTATAATGGCCACCAGCAACCTTTGCTAGAACGTGAGCAGGAGTGGTTGCCACCCTTTACAGAAATGCTTAGGTGGTGAGGGGGCAGGGCCCCACTACACTGCTCTAGAATAGATGGTAATGATGTGATCCTGTCTATGATATGTCATCATGGCTGAGCAGTCTGACAGGAATGCTTACCAATATGTAATGTATGCAAGTGCCATAGCGTAATGAGTATTGAAATCCTACCCCTTACCCTCCTAGACAGCTCTGCAAGTGGAGGCAACCAGTCCTGCTCACTTGCTAAAACAGGTTGCTGGGTGCAATTTTAAATCATTCCCCGAGAACTCCTTTAAATTTAGTCATACCAACAGAATTACAATTCCTAGTTACATTTACTTTGATAATTTAACGCTGAATTAGGGAATGGTTCCACAATTGTACAACAAATGATACTTGAAATTAAGTACTGGCGACAAAAAATGATCTGAACAGGGTTCCAAGGAACACATAATTAAAATGAAATTTCAATTTGGATCCAATTTGTGGAATGTATCAAGCCCTGCACTTCAGAATTCTGGCTTCAAGAAATCCTTAATAGGCTTCTGTGACTTTTCGGGATTACCTTCAAACAAATTTGCAACAGCATTTGAATTTTTATACCACTCACTTCAGTTTTGAAAAGTGGATGGATAGTGGACGTGGTTAACTATGTTAATTAGGTTGGCTCCAGATTTATAACTGTGACCTTTTTAAAAAAGTAGCAAAAAAGTCACTAATTCCTTCCAACAGGGGGTGGGTATACCTAAAGTTATATTTACATGCAGTGGATTTGTTGCTGAATTCTGCATCTGAAAATCAGTTCCATTTGTCTGCATTGATTTCTGCAAGCCCCATGTAAATATATAGATTAGTCACTGACATTTCTGCAACAAATTTGCTATATGTGAATTTACCTTCAGGGTCAGTATGTGTTGGTTTCAAGCGTACTTGAGCTTTCAAAAAAAAAAGTTTATATAACGGCTGTGCTTCATTGTACAATCATAACTGTGAAGGAACAGTTATATTTGGGCTTCTCTAAAGTTTCTTTCAGCCATAGTATTTTCTGTTTCAGCTGCACAGCTAGATGCATGTCACTCACAAGGAGTGGATGTCTCCCTTCTAGTCGTACTATATGCAGTGATCTCACTTCCCTTACTTCCCACTATGGTTTTTTTTTCTTCTAGAGAGCTCAAAAAGCTGACAAGAAAGGATAAATCACACAGAAAAACAGGAGGCTCCTGTGATGTTTAGAAGCTGTTGTTTTATCAGGCTCAGGAGCTCATCTAGCTCGGACACACCCACACTTCCTCTCAGTCGTCTTCTGAGTTTCTGTTACCGGGGACGGATCTTGTCTGACAAACAGTGGCCTGCAACTTAGGTGTGAGTGAGACCCCTAGTGACCATGACTTTGCAGCTTTTTTCTGGTGGGTGCAAGCATGTTTTTAAAATGAAGTGATTTACAAATTTGCAAGTTATACCATTCTCTATTAAATGAAATTAAATTGTGTGAAAGTACAGTGACTTAGTGTCACGTGTGGTCATTATACCAAATCTACACCTATGGGACTGGGTAACATTTATTTCTTTGCTCTTCTCTGATGCTCATCATAATACTACAGGTTCTGTGCACAGAAGTTATCTAGATCCCCGTTAGCCTAGCTTCAGTCAGTAAACTCCAAAATGTTCTCCAAACTAGATCTCACTGTCTTTGTCACTTGTTAGAGATTTGATATAATAGATTTCTATGTACATTTAGTATTATTATAACTATATGATCTGTACATTAGAAAATTGCTTACATGTATACCATCTATAGATCCTGCATTAGATACCAACTGATTCAGTTTGGGAACTCTGCCAGTGCTGCAGAGTGACTTCACACCAAAGTGGCACACAAGAGGAAGTCTTTCACATCCAGTTAGGCCAAGAGAACCTTGTATGACAGGAAAGACCAAAAAGAGGAAAAAATAACTCTTTCAACAAAGAGTTTCCTCATGCTTACATGATTTAACTATTAGGAAATCAAAGAGAAAACAAAATTCTCACACGAGGAGTAATATCATAAAGGAGAACTTGTGAGAGGAAGATAGTACCCAAATTATACATTATGTAATCAACAAGTACCAAGATACACGTGGAATTTCTGGTTTCCAACAGCAGGATATGGGGTATAGAGATAATGACATCTCTGTATCGGCCTTACTGCTGTCATTCCAAATATGTTACTCTTACTGTTATGAGAGCTGTATTTTGCTTAAAAAAGCGTTTTTATTCATATTATAATTACTTACATAAGGAGCCCAAGAGGATGTCCTGTGGGCCGTTGGAGCCCGGCCACAACGCATATTTTCGGGCCCAGCACCTCCCTCCTGCTAATTATTCACGCCCCTTCATCGCTGTGTTCTCCTCCCGCTGCGGCGCAGACTCTGGTATGTACGCCGCATTTGCGAGATGCGCCGCAGATGGAGGAGAACACAGCGATGAAGGGGCGTGAATAATTAGCGGGAGGGCGGTGCTGGGCTCAAAAATATGCGGCGTGGCCGGGCTCCAACGGCCCATATACCCTTTTCCTAGACTGTCCCTCTCTCTGTCCCTGAAAAAGACAGATGACTGCCCGATAATTCGTCAGAGACAGAGGATTAGGGATCCCTCGTACTAGAGAAAAGGAAAGGAAAGAAGTCCCAACGCGTTTCCTTGGCAATCAAGCCAATTCATCAGGGGACAGATATTCACAAGTGGTTGTAGCAGGGCCAGCGCGGGTTCTCCGTCTGGATTCCCCACATGGATCCGGATGAGCACCAGTGTTTGGCTCTAATCCGGCAGTGAAGGTGAGACATGTAACATCCACTCTGGTCAGTGCACCAGGTGGATTTAAATGCACTCTCCTTACTAACAATTTTCCCTCCCCCATAGTAGGAGTGGTGGGTTAGGGCCTGCCCCCAGATACTACATACCTTGATGGGCGCGCACTTGCTTCTAAGCTGGAGCGCGTTCAAGCAAGTGCGCGACGATCAAGGTAGGTAGTATCTGGGGGCAGGCCCTAACCCACCACTCCTACTATGGGGGAGGGAAAATTGTTAGTAAGGAGAGTGCATTTAAATCCACCTGGTGCACTGACCAGAGTGGCTGTTACATGTCTCACCTTCACTGCCGGATTAGAGCCAAACACTGGGAATCATCCGGATCCATGTGGGGAATCCAGATGGAGAACCAGCGCTGGCCCTGCTACAACCACTTGTGAATATCTGTCCCCTGATGAATTGGCTTGATTGCCAAGGAAACGCGTTGGGACTTCTTTCCTTTACTTTTCTCTAGTACGAGGGATCCCTAATCCTCTGTCTCTGACGAATTATCGGGCAGTCATCTGTCTTCTGTCTTTTTCAGGGACAGAGAGAGGGACAGTCTAGGAAAAGGGTATGGCTGACCATGGAGTGCTATATTCCATTTGGATGTAGCTAGTGTGTGCACAGGGCTACTCAGTGGTTAGAGACCCGGTACCCCTAGGTCAGACCCCTCTTTCTTTTCTATACTTGTATATACTTGTCCATGCAAAGTGGTAAGGTTGCATTCCCTTATATTGCACTGGTTCATGTGAGCACTATATCATTATTATTGTACTATTGTGGGCTAAATTTTTAAAGATATCTAGTAAATGTTACGTTTTAAACGCACACCCTATATTTATTATACAGATTAATTAGCGTGGGTTGTATTTGAGCATCCTTTATCCAGGTGCATGTTGAAATTGGATTGTGATTTGAGGTATTTTACCTGGCATAAGGAGCTTTGCGGGAGTTGTTGAATCAGTAAGGGGCATTATTTCCATCATGAGAGCTGACTAGATTAGATTAACACCTTGAATGA
Source organism: Rhinella marina (assembly GCA_900303285.1). Taxonomy (NCBI): domain Eukaryota; kingdom Metazoa; phylum Chordata; class Amphibia; order Anura; family Bufonidae; genus Rhinella; species Rhinella marina. The sequence continues at coordinate 286,750 of ONZH01023008.1, forward strand.
CACATCATTGCTCAGTGACATGCCGTTCTTGCACACATGACCGCTGAAGCCATTGGTTGGCTGCCATGGTATAGTGACTGCAAGTCTGGAAGACCCACCTTCAATATAGTTTGGAGGTTGGAAGATGATTATACATATAACATAGTAACATAGTAACATAGTTTATAAGGCCAAAAAAAGACATCTGTCCATCCAGTTCGGCCTGTTTTCCTATAAGTTGATCCAGAGGAAGGCAAAAAACCCCTGTGAGGTAGAAGCCAATTTTCCCCACTTTAGGGAAAAAAATTCCTTCCCGACTCCAATCAGGCAATCAGAATAACTCCCTGGATCAACGACCCCTCTCTAGTAACAATAACCTGTAATATTATTACCCTCCAGAAATGCATCCAGGCCCCTCTTGAACTCTTTTAGTGAACTTACCATCTCCACCTCCTCAGTCAGAGAGTTCCATAGTCTCACTGCTCTTACCCTAAAGAATCCTCTTCTATGTTTGTGTACAAACCTTCTTTCCTCCAGACGCAGAGGATGGCCCCTCGTCACAGTTACAGTCCTGGGGATAAATAGATCATGGAAGAGATCTCTGTACTGACCTCTGATATATTTATACATAGTTATTAGATCTCCCCTCAGTCGTCTTTTTTCTAAAGTGAATAACCCTAATTTTGATAATCTTTCTGGGTACTGTAGTCCACCCATTCCAGTTATTACTTTAGTTGCCCTCCTCTGAACCCTCTCCAGCTCTGCTATGTCTGCCTTGTTCACAGGAGCCCAGAACTGTACACAGTACTCCATGTGTGGTCTGACTAGTGATTTGTAAAGTGGCAGGACTATGTTCTCATCACGGGCATCTATGCCTCTTTTGATGCAACCCATTATCTTATTGGCCTTGGCAGCAGCTGTCTGACACTGGTTTCCGCAGCTTAGTTTGCTGTTCACTAAAATTCCTAGGTCCTTTTCCATGTCAGAGTTACCCAATATTTTACTATTTAGTATGTACTGGTGACTTGCATTATTCCTTCCCATATGCATAACCTTACATTTGTCAGTGTTAAACCTCATCTGCCACTTCTCTGCCCAAGCCTCCAGTCTACCCAGATCCATCTGTAGCAGTATACTGTCCTCTTCTGTGTTAATTGCTTTACACAGTTTAGTGTCATCTGCAAAAATTGATATTGTACTGTGGAAGCCTTCTACAAGATCATTAATAAATATATTGAAGAGAATAGGGCCAAATACTGACCCCTGTGGTACCCCACTAGTTACAGTGACTCAATCTGAGTATGTACCATTAATAACCACCCTCTGTTTTCTATCACTGAGCCAGTTACTTACCCACATACAGACATTTTCTCCCAGGCCAAGCATTCTCATTTTATATACTAACCTTTTATGTGGTACAGTGTCAAATGCTTTGGAGAAGTCCAGATATACGACATCCATTGATTCGCTGCGGTCCAGTCTAGAACTTACCTCCTCATAGAAACTGATTAAATTGGTTTGACATGACTGATCCCTCATGAAGCCATGCTGATATGGAGTAATTTGCTTATTTTCAATGAGGTACTCCAAGATAGTATCTCTTAGAAAACCCTCAAACAGTTTACCCACGACTGATGTTAAACTTACCGGCCTATAGTTCCCGGGCTCTGTTTTTGGACCCTTTTTGAAATCGACTGAAAATTATTCAACATGCACCTGGAATGCATGAGGCTCTCTTTTGTATGGTTATGATTTTTATAGTGGTCTCTGCCATGAGCCATGGAGGAGCAGAGCTAATGATGGGAGTGATAGTGGCTCTGCCTGCAATATATATTCACAGTGGCAATCCTTACACTGATACGTCCTATCGGCAGGACAGTGATAGGAGGGCGCACCCTTTCTTTCCTTGGGGCACACCTTGATGCTGGGGCTCCTGCCTGATGGTAGTTGGGCTGCCCTTGGTGTTATGAGTGTCATACAAGGTGGGAGATTTAAGTGTAGTGGCTGGCATGTGATGCTGGAGTCAGTCCCCGTGTCTGTTGTAGAAGATAAAGATCTCATAAAAGTGCAGAATGGGAGTTGTAGTACATCCACCTGTATCAAAACAACTTTACAAACAATTCTTAGTGCAAATTTTTCCAGATAGCAATGTATGGATATAGGCCAGGATGGGGATTGTAGTACTCCTTCCCTATATCTCTCTAAAGTCTCTTTCTGTACAGAATCTAAGGCTGGCAATTGTTCTTGCGAGCTTGACTGTAATTTCCAGCTGAGAGGTACAGGATTAAGATACAGTGGGCCAGACTGTGTCCCAGTGTGAAAGATGTCTTAGCAATGTTCCTCTCATTGCAGTAAAGTTCAGCCTTAAACAGCAATTAACTTACTGACTAACTCCAATGCTCAGGCATGCATATTCTGGACCTTCTTACGTTTTTTTCCTTCTCTGTCTCTCTTTCTGGAGAGATGATCTTCTCTCTGTGTATCTCTCAGAGATAGTGGTTCTCTAAAGTTTAGGCTTAGTGCTCTTAGGAGTGACAACATATGGATCCTTCTCACTTCCTCCACTAGCACACAACTGATGGAGCTAGGGGCAGATCTAAGTCCAACACCCATCCTCCCATGGAAGCAGAGCCAAGACCATCAACCCTGAACAACCCACCATGAGATATGCTGGTTACAAGGCATCAGCATATCAAATCCCATTTTCACCCAGGCAGGCCCCCTGATATTAGCATCAGAGCATTTCATGCTCCGATGCTCTTCCTTGCCCTGCGCTCGATATATCAGGGCAAGGGCTTTTGTGTTTATGTTTTTACATTACTAGGTGGAGGCTTCCGCCCGGCAGTGTATTTGGTGACGTCACCAGCTCTGATGGGAGGGCTTTATCACTGCCCTAGCTGTTTTACAGGCTAGGGCAGTGCTAAAGCCCGCCCATTGGTGGCGGTGAAGTCACCGAATACACTGCTGGGCGGAAGCCTCCGCCTAGCAGTCCCCATGGAGATCCCTGTACATCACTGGATCTCCTAAAAAAACCTTTGACCTGCGCGATTCAGAGCAGGGCAAAGGAGAGCCCACGGAACCCCTTTAAATAACCGTTTGCAAGTACCCTGTTACATGTGTGCTTGGCAGCTGAAGGCATCTTTGTTGTTTCTGTGTTCATATCTGCCCGCATTGCTGAGAAAAATTAAGTTTTAATATATGCAAATGAGCCTCTAGGAGTAACAGGGGCTTTGCCATTACACCTAGAGGCTCAGCTTTTTCCGCAACTGCTGTGTCCTCTGCACTTTGACTTTTGGAGAAGTCAGGAGCGGGCGTGATGATGGATGTTTTCACTGCCTGGCCCTGTCAATCTCAGTGCAGAGGTTGCAGCAGTTACAGGGAGAGCTGAGCCTCTAGGTGTAACAGCAACGCCCCGGTTGCTCCTAGAGGATCATTTGCATATATTAAAACATTTCAGAATTGCGGGCAAATATGAACATGGGACAAACACAGATGCCTTCAGCTGCCAAGAGCACATGTAACAGGTCAGCCAGTTTCATAGGTACCAATCTGCTGACATATGCCCTTTAACTGATCTATTTCAGCAGAGATAACATTTTAATAATGGAATGCAAGAATCTTGACTGGAAAAAGCGTAGTTCAGTAAGACACCAGATGACTGAGAAATGACTTTTTTTTTATTTCTTTCCTGTTTGCATTCGTACCACACTCCACTTAAGCAGCAGAGAATGCAGTGGCAAGGTGCCAACCAGCGGTCATAAATGGGGACTTTAATATTAAAAAAAAATAGGAAATGCCTTTTGACTTACTTCCTCAACTATGCTCAGGAGGGAAGCCCTGGAAGATGAACCAGCAAATTATCATTTCTCTGACCCAATATGTTTATGTTAGAAGAATGAAAAACTTTACATGTTTAGGACCGTACATGTGATAGAGGGCACCACAGGGCACATCTTGAGGCAAGTACAACTCTTATGGAACAGAAAAGCATATATTCCAAGTGAGTAAATACTGTACAGTGTAACTGAGAGCCATGAGCTTTATTTATTCAGATTCATGGTATGTTTATTATGCATGCTTGATTACGGCCGACTCGTGCTACAATCAGTAACTAATCTGAACTAGTCGAGCAGAAGTGTAAAGCATGGGAGAATCAAAGTAGGAGCTTTTGCCTTTCATGAGATTTACTCCTGAATGAGTATATAGCTAGTGTAGAGTCTCTGTATTATAGCATATTAAAAGCATTATTGTCGCCAATGCTGATGAAAATATATATTAGTAAAAGGGGCTATCCCGTGATTAATCTAAAAAATGAAAATCAAATATATAGGACATGACAATCGCTTTCTAACAAAGCTAGAACCAGACTTGTACCTCACATGGATCCAGAGATCTCCACATTCACTGTTCCAATTGTTCTTCTAGATTTATTTCAAGCTGGCAGCTCGGGGGAGTGTCCTTTCTCAGGGGGCATGTATTTTCTGCTTCAGCTCTCTCCCTGTAACTGTCACAGCTTTTAACAGAAGATAGGTTGGTAGCAGTTGAAGGATGGAACTGAGCATGTATGTCCACCTCATTGCAGTGGACAAAAAAATAAAGAAAAGTACAAACAGCAGGTGCTGATCCAGGTGCTGGTTTGAAAAATGTGGAATATTTCTTGTAAGAGAACCCCTAACCTAACACTTAAAGGGTTTCTGTCACCAGAAATCACCCTATTAAACCAAGTGTCATTTGCAATGAGCAAATGACACTTGATGACAGTAATGTTAGTGTCATATTTCTCTGTCCACTAGTTTAGACAAAAAATAGGTTTTTATAATATGCAAATGACCTCCCCTAGGTGCAGTAGGCGTGAACCTGCACCTAGGAGAGGCCGTAATAACGCCTCTTACCACGCCTCCGTAGCGATGATTGACAGGGCCGGGCAGCCAGCTCTTTCGGCTCCCGGCCCTGTACGATCCCGAAATCCCGCGCCTGCGCACTGCCGTAGTACATCCGCGCACACAGTCAGAACAAATCTCCACTGTTATGTAAAAAGAAGACAGAGGAGCGTTGCTAAGGTTCAAAATGGGCGACTTTAGAGCTACTTTTCTAATAGAAATGTATGATTTCAGTAATTATAGGATATTAGAAAAATGGTCAGTATCACTGATCCTACACATTACACAAATAAAAATGAAACTGCAGTTACACCTTAAAGGAGTTCTCTGGGAAACAAAAAAACCATCAAAATACATAATATTATTAATAAGCTCCTACATGTCTTTATTTATGACTCATTTTGAAAAGGCTGCTGTCAGATTCCTTCACATGGAATCCGTCCTAATGACACAGCAGTTTGTACTGTGTCAAAATGCAGAGTACAGAGCAGTAGCCATTTGTAAGCTCTGTTTTTTGCCTGTATCAGCCCTGTAAAACATTGTATGTATCTGTGTCTGTCTGCCTTGGAATGGAGTTCATATTACCTCCTACTCATAAGCTGTAATGATGACCAGATATGTGGCTGTGGGGAAGGTGTGTCATTAGAAAACATTTCAGTACAAGGTGAGGTGAACTCCATGACGAAGCAGACAGACACAGATTAGACTTTATGAAGGCTCCCCCAGGTCTGCCTTAATGAATTGTAAAAAAAAATAAAAAAGTTTTTTCTGCCTTGCACCTCTATAAGTCTGAACCATTTTTGCACAAGGGTACCTACACACATGTAAGTGATATGCAGACATATTTTGTGTGTGTTCTAAGCACATTGCTAGTATTGTCCATGTTCTTTTCATAACTGTAACTGTTAGTAGAGAAATGTTCTTTTTTATTCAAGAGGTTTTACAACCATAGATTGATAGTTGCAAAAACAGTATAAAAATGTAGCTTTAAAACAATACTGACCTCTATGTTCTGATGCCTCCTTTCAGGGTGTATGGTCTTTTTTTATATAAGGTTGTCCAGATCAGCTCTACTGGCCTAAGAGAGCTACTGTCCTACAAGTAAGAACTGCTCCCATTCAGTTAGACGTAGTGCAGTCATGCAATTCATGGTCTTTAGTCACTTGAATGGGTGCCATGTATTACAACATTTCCCGCTCCAGCACTCACTGCAGGTACAATATGGGACCATCTGCTACAGCTGATTGCCAGGAGTTCCTGGCAAACAAGCAGATTACTTCTGAAATGTGGTTATTGTAAATGTTATTGATTTGGTTCTGTAGACTTTGATTTGTTCAAGCCAGCTCCTTCATCGATCATCCCTGTTACCCTCCATGCAGCCTGCTTCAGTAACACTCCAAAACTTTATTCTCAATTTTTGTTCATCCCAAAAGGATTGATTTTATCTTTTTCTAAATTTGGTCTTGACCTCCTTCAGTACTGCTGAGTTTTATGTATCATAGGAAATCACCATATGTACAGACAGAATATTAGCAGACACCTAAGTAAAAAGTATAAGCTTCTTATGCAGTGTCCCACTAGTAGTGCTCACTTCAAACGGTTTAACATGTCTGTGCTATAAGGCTATGCAATAGGCTGGGGTAGGTGTTTCCACTCCTCACCACTAGGTGGAGCTGGCCATCTGCCACCACCCCTCTGTACATGAGAGGGTGAAGTTGGTGGTTGGTGAGAGTGCAGAGAGGTTTTCAGTTTAGCACCGAGTGTTGGAGGAAAAGTAAGATCCAGCAGCTCTTCCAATATCCTCAGCCCAGCTCAGCTAACAGGATCCAGACAGACCAGAAAGCCACAAATTGGTACATCAGGTGGAGGTAATCAATTTTTATTACTGCCTCTGGACTCCACTATCGTTCTATTTCCAGGAGACGCTCCAAAACCCCTGGGGAATTACTGGATGACAAGTGCACAATCGTCCTTTATTCTAATTCACACATTACCCCTCAGAAATGTGAATCTTAAAGCAAAGCAGTACCCAAAACCTTATGAAAGACTATATAGCTAAACCTAGAACCCAGCCTATTGGAAAGTCTACAGCACCTACCCCTTGTGAGCTATCTCTGTATGCATAATCTGTATAACAAGGAGGATTCAGGACTAAGTAAAAGTTCCCCTGTTTTCACCAAAGCTGCCTCCTCTTTATTTCTACTACAAACTTTGCGTCCCATGGACGCTGGCATCACGACAAATCACCAGGACCCTGCCGACAGACACCCTAAAATACCCAAAACCATCAAGTGCCCCTCGCCTCACCATCTGGCAGTGTTCCTGTGGACCAGAGGTGCCCCGGAGGAAACGGTGTCCTTCCTCCCACGTAGCTGTCTCCAGCCCAGGAGTTACCATCAAACCGTGAGTAGCTACCGGCAACACCGTAGACACTGTGACCACCCATTACCTAGCCTCACGTGTTCCCCTGCGGTTGGATGCTGCAGCTTTAAAGTGGCATCACGAACAGGATGAGAATAAGCCCCACGCCATATTTAATGTGCTCTATGTGAATGAGCCCCTTGTTGCAAAGTATAGACGCCTGTATCACCTTGAAAGGAATGTTTATTACAAGTAATAACTACCTAGCAGTGTTGGGACAAGCCTATGCTAAGGATTTGTGTTGTTGGAAGACAGAAAAGTAGAATTTGTACAGTTATAACTCTGCTTACTGTCAGTGAAAGAACGCTAAAATTGCACCCAAGATGGCCGCTTGACGTACTTTCTCATTATAACTGCGCCATCATCTTCACCCCAGTAGCAGGAAAATTAAGTCTCCACCCCCTTGAAAAGCGGGAAAAATGTCACTTACTGCGCCACCATAGACTTGTATGCGGTGTCCCGATTTGTGCCATCCCCCTTATGCAGAGAAACCTAGAGGGCGGACCCTAAGTGAGCGTATGTGCTTGAGTGTTACAAGCGGAACCAAAGTGCAGCACAAGGGTTCCCAGGGGACAAGTAAACTAGCGGTACCCCTAAGGAGAAGAAGAGAGAAGCGATAGCGATTCTAAGCAGGGCAAAATTTCTGTGTCGCTGGATCTTCATCGCCAGCCCAGTGAAGCTGAGTGAGTGCACTTGGGAAATTAATTTGAGTGAGCACTGCTAGAAGTTACAGTCAGCCCTGTGGGGCATTATATTCACTGATATTGCGCTGCTGTCGCCATTCTTAAAGGGCCAGACGCCTTATAAAACTGTGGTTTCCCATAGCAACATGGAAGAAAAAGTGTTTCAAAGTGCATTTGAATCACATAATTTTAAATGCCTGTCATCGCCATGTCAGAGCCAATAGAAAATGCACAGTCTGACCCCAGCGGGTCCCCTGCAGCAGCCGCAGCCAGTCCCAGTACACCGCCAGCCGCTGCAAAGCCAAGCATGATGCCTTTAACTATGCCTTATTTTCTTGGAGCACCTTGGTTCCCATGGTATTCTGGGAAAGCTCACACTTTAAAGGAATTTAAAGAAAAAATGTTGGCTATATTCAGATTATACCCTGTGTCAGCAGATCAACAAATAGAAATCCTCATTGCACAGTTGGAAGGTGCTGCTCTCAGAAAAGTGAAATCCTGGCCAAGCTCAGAGAAAAGAATACTGGAGCGGATATTGGAACGACTCTACGCCACATTTGAACCCAGATGAGATTCTTCAACAAGAAACAGCAACCTGGTGAGTCACTCAGAGATTTTGCATTATACTTACAAGAAGCCCTTAGAGCTGTGATACAGATAGATCCTCATGAAGCAGTGGATCAAGATAAAACACTGAGAGATAAATTTATTGAAGGTGTTAGAACAGAAACATTAAAGAGCCAGTTAAAGATGTTAGCTGCACAACACCCTAGTTCTACCTTCCTAGAGCTAGCTATCAGTATTTTGGGGAAAGACCCGCAACCAGAACCTGCTAGGCCTGCTGAACTGTCTGTGAATAAGCCTGCTAGAGCTCCAAAATATCACCCTATAATGAATCAGGAAGCCCATACACTGGTTCCTGATGCAGTTGCTGCTTTGACAGAGCAACTTAACTTCTTAACCAAAAGTCTAGAGAAAGTATGTAAGAAACTGGAACAGTGGGAAAAAACCCATATTGATGGAGGATGAGACACCGTTACAATGGAAACATTTCCCTCCTGATGATAAAGAGACTTATCCTAGAAGTCCGGGTAAACGACCCATCTGTAGACATTGTCGCAAGCCAGGCCATACAGAAAGCCAGTATAGGCGGTTAAACGGTTGACCCCTGAGTCTAAGGACCGCCCCTCGGGAGGTAGAGCAATAGGTCCAGATGATCCCAACTGGATGCCCAGATACGTCTGGTCTCGTCCAGAAGTGGTTCTCCGAATTAATGGTGTTCCCTTTGTTGCCCTATTGGACACTGGATCTCAAGTCACAACTATTCAACAGACTGCATTTGAAAAATATTGGGATCATGATCAGTTAACGCAGCCACCAGAATCCTGGCTGAGCATTATAGCCAGCAACGGCAAACCTTTACCCGTACATGGATACTGGGAGCCCACTCTTCAAGTGGGAGGAACTACACTACCCCAACAAGGAATCATTGTCGTCCAAGTAAGGGAAGATAACAACCCTCCAGTCCTAGGAATGAACGTCTTTAGGAACTGTTATACTAAAATGCTTGAAGCTCTACATAAATCCATGCCTACAGCTTCACCTGCCTCCAAAAAGTTGATACAACAGACCATCCGTGTGTTAAGTGCACAACAGAAATTTGCTAATGAGAAAGGTGAAATTTGCTGTGCTCGCATCAAAGGTAACCAACCAGTGATCCTGAAACCTAATACAGAAACCCTTCTTTGGTGCCGATCCACTCTTGGAATCCAAGGTCAAGATTACCAGGCCTTGGTAGAACCCATCAACCTGGAAGACCATCCTCTAGTCCAAGCTGCGAGAAGCCTAGTGACCGTTTCCCAAGGTAAAGTGCCACTTTGTCTCCTAAACTTAAGTAATAACAGTATTACCTTGAACAAACACTACCCGGTTGCTCAGTTGTTACAAGTCACTTTTCAAGATGTTATCAGTGCACCTGCAGCTACGTCTCAACAGTCTACTCAGAAGCTGAATACTCCAGATAATACTCCAAATCCATTGTGGTGGAAAGAACTCCACGTGGTAGATGCTTCTACACCTGAAGAACAAATTGAAGGAGTCCTAAGAGTTGTGAAAGATCATCAACCAGCCTTCAGGAAACATCCTACAGATTATGGAGAGGTCAGTATTATCAAGCACACCATCCCTACCGGTTCACACCCTCCAATCAAAGAAAGGTACCGACCTATACCACCAACTATGTACCAATCTGTGAAGAAGATGATCCAAGAGATGAAGGATTCAAAAGTTATCCAAGACATCCATAGTCCATGGGCTGCCCCTTTAGTTCTTAAAAGATGGTAACATACGATTCTATGTGGATTACAGGAAGATTAATCAAATTACCCACAAGGATGCCTATCCTTTACCAAGAATCGAGGAGTCCTTGACAGCATTAGGATCCTCAGCTTACTTTTCAACCCTGGATTTAACCAGCTGGTATTGGCAAGTACCCATGTCTCCTGAAGATCGTGAAAAAACAGCATTTACTACCCCTATGGGCCTATTCGAATTTAATTACATGCCTTTTGGACTTTGCAATGCACCTGGAACTTTCCAGAGACTAATGGAACGCTGTTTAGGCCACAAGAACTTTGAAACTGTCTTGTTATACCTGGATGATGTCATCATCTACTCTAAATCCTATGAAGACCATTTAAAACATCTTGTGGAAGTTTTTCAGGTTCTCATTAAGTATGGACTCAAAGTTAAACCTTCTAAGTGCTACCTACTGAAACCAGAAGTCAAGTATCTGGGACATGTTGTCAGTTCTGGAGGTGTCAAACCAGATCCAGAGAAGATTGCTACAGTCCAGAATTGGCCTACTCCTACCACAGTAAAAGAGGTGAGAAGTTTTCTTAGTTTTTCAGGATACTACAGACGCTTCATCCCTCACTTCACCCAGATTGCAGAACCAATACAGGAACTTGTGAGAGGACATCCCAAGAAATACGAATGGAATGGAATGAAGACCAAGAAATCGCCTTCCAACTCCTAAAGAAGAAGTAAACTGAACCACCTGTCTTAGGCTATCCAGATTATCAACAGCCATTCCATCTCTACACAGACGCCAGCAAGAAAGTCCTGGGAGCTGTCCTGTCTCAGCTACAAGAAGGTAAGGAGAGAGTAATTGCTTATGCTAGCAGATCTCTTAAAGGTGCCAAAAAGAATGACCAGATCTACAGCTCCTTCAAGCTGGAATTTCTCGCACTTGTGTGGGCTGTCACTGAAAAATTCAAAGACTACCTCGCAGCAACACCATTTGTAGCCTATACTGATAACAACCCACGTGCGCATCTCAATACTGCTAAACTAGGAGCCTTAAAACAAAGATGGGCCTCACGTCTAGCCAACTACAACTTCATAGTCAAGTATAGAACAGGCAAGTCAAATGAAAATGCAGATGCCTTATCCCACCTGCCTAACAGAGAAGACTCTACAGAGCAGAAAGACATATGGGAAGAAGTGGAGATGCCAGCTTTCTACAAGCAGTTTGCCCAACAAGATGCTATCACCATCAAAGGCCAAAGTAAAAAAGTCCTCAACTTCCAACAGCAGAGAAGTCCAGAACCCCAAGTTGAGAAGGAAATGTGGATCAAATTGCAAACTGAAAGTCGAGTATTAGGTGAGCTACAAGATTTCTTTACTAATGGAAGAACACCAGAAAGAATCCGCAGAAAGAATGTAGATCCAGAGCTACTGAAACTGTGGAGACACAGAAAACAACACTTCATGCAAAAGGGACTAATGTTAAGAAGAACTCTAGATCCCATCACCAATGATCGGCTGTATCAAATTCTAGTACCTCGCCGAGATGCCAGAATTGTCCTCGAAATGTACCATAATAGGTCAGGACACTTTGGTGTACAGAAAACAGAAGCTACCATCCGCCGAAGAGGGAAGATATTGAAAATTGGTGTCGAGAATGTCCAACTTGTGCCATTGGAAGAAATGAGAAACATGATCAAAGAGCACCATTGCATCCAATTATAAGCCGAACACCTTTGTAAATAGTAGCTATTGATCATGTCAAGCTAGAACCAAGTCGTTCGGGATATACCTACGCCATGACAATAATTTACCACTACACCAAATTTGTAGTAGCTGTACCTGTTAAAGACTTAACAGCAAAAACCATGGCAAGTGTTTTCTGGAAGAATTTCCTGTTGCCATATGGATGCCCTGAAAGAATTCTTACAGATCAAGGATCTGCCTTTGAATCCCAACTCTTCCATGAACTGTGTTCACTTCACAATTGTCAGAAGCTAAGAACAACAGCTTACCATCCTCAAGGAAATGGACTTTGCGAAAAAATGAACCAAACTCTAATAGAATTGTTGAGAAATGTACCACCTGCAGAAAGAACCGATTGGCCAAATCTACTACCTCAATTCATGTATCTGTACAACAACACCATCCATTGTTCTACTGGATACACCCCGTATTACCTTATGTTTGGTCGTCAAGGAAGACTACCTGCAGACCTCACATTGGACGTCCAAGTTTCAGATTTCATCAACCCTTTACCAAGAACAGATTGGGTGAGCGAACATAAGAAACGCTTAGCTGATGCCCAAGAGATTGTCCAAATCCGCATGGCAAATGCACGCCAAAAGCAACTGACCAATCTGCAAGAGCAGAACCCTTTCAAATTGGTGACTATGTCTGGTTGAAGAATAACCATTGTACCAGTAAGCTGGATAGCAAATGGGAAAGAGAGTCCTATACCATCACAGCTATTCCTAATATTGGGACCGACATTTACCAGATTACTAAAGAAAATAGAGCACCCCAAGTAGTGCATTGTAATCGACTCAAGTTGTGCTTAAAGGAAGCCATCCAGGAGGAAGTTCCCACTATAGAGGAAATGTCAGAAGAGTCATCTGTACAGAAGAAATCCAAGCAATCTATTGGAGAGCAATTAATTAACTCTGACCCCCTACACTGGTTCCTTACACCCTGGCTCAATTTCCTACTTCCTGCCAAAACAGATGCAGAGCCGTCACAACCTGTCCTACCAATAACGGAAGATCTCTTGTCAGCTGGAGCCAAATGCCCAGAATCAACATCTGAAGAGTCGCCAATACTTAGATGATCCCAAAGAACCACTAAAGGTAAGCTGCCTGCACAGTACCAAGACTTCCAGATGCAGCAACTTAGGAGACGACTTCCAGCCACTCCTGGGGAGCCTTCTTCACCTTAACCCTAATTGGCCTACCTTATGCGAAACTACAGAGCCAGAGTAAGAGACACTATGCTTCCCTTAGTTGCCTTATTCTATGGACTCTCATCACAGTTTCCTTGCTCTTGTTTATTTGCAACGTTCAAGTTTTGTGCCTGGAGATGGACTTTAACGGACCAAAGCCCTCCGTGAAGTTTTGCAATGTTTAAGCTTTGTGCCCAGGGAACGGACTCTGGCCCTGTGAGCCTCCTGAGAGACTTTGTGCTTTTTTTCCCCATTTTTGTCATGGACTATCCTCGTTTATTGTTTCTTCGCTGTGCCAGGTCAGCAACTCCCTAATCCCCTTGCATCAGAGAGAGCTACGGCCCTTGTCATAATCTTGATATGCCTGATATATATATCTGTGTGCAACCCCAATTCTCTTTCAGGTTTCAGAAGAGCCAACTTTATGGGACCACAGTGTTGTTATATGCATGCATGCTTTGTTCTTCTTTTTCTATCTTTCAGGCGACACATCACATGACAACGGTACGCCGAGGGCTGCTTACCCCAAACAAGGGGGAAATGCAGTGTCCCAGTGTCCCACTAGTAGTGCACACTTCAAACGATTTAACATGTCTGTGCTGTAAGGCTATGCAATTGGCTGGGGTAGGTGTTTCCACTCCTCACCACTAGGTGGAGCTGGCCATCTGCCACCACCCCTCTGTACATGAGAGGGTGAAGTTGGTGGTTGGTGAGAGGTTTTCAGTTTAGCACCGAGAGTTGGAGGAAAAGTAAGTTCCAGCAGCTCTTCCAATATCCTCAGCCCAGCTCAGCTAAGAGGATCCAGACAGACCAGAAAGCCACAAATCGGTACATCAGGTGGAGGTAATCCATTTTTATTACTGCCTCTGGACTCCACTATTGTCTTATTTCCAGGAGACGCTCCACAGCCCATGGGGAATTACTGGATGACAAGTGTACAATCGTCCTTTATTCTAATTCACACATTACCCCTCATAAATGTGAATCTTAAAGCAAAGCAGTACCCAAAACCTGGCTGCCTTATGAAAGACTATATAGCTAAACCTAGAACCCAGCCTATTGGAAAGTCTACAGCACCTACCCCTTGTGAGCTATCTCTGTATGCATAATCTGTATAACAAGGAGGATTCAGGACTAAGTAAAAGTTCCCCTGTTTTCACCAAAGCTGCCTCCTCTTTATTTCTACTACAAACTTTGCGTCCCACGGACGCTGGCATCACGACAAATCACCAGGACCCTGCCGACAGACACCCTAAAATACCCAAAACCATCAAGTGCCCCTCGCCTCACCATCTGGCAGTGTTCCTGTGGACCAGAGGTGCCCCGGAGGAAACGGTGTCCTTCCTCCCACGTAGCTGTCTCCAGCCCAGGAGTTACCATCAAACCGTGAGTAGCTACCGGCAACACCATAGACACTGTGACCACCCATTACCTAGCCTCACGTGTTCCCCTGCGGTTGGGTGCTGCACTTACCCACTCCTCATTTAAATCACTGGATGACCCTATACTTGCAGGCTTTTGACTGATTGCCACCAAGAAGCCTCGGGGTAACTAGAATCCTCCTCATATGGATGACATTTGGATTCCTTCTCTAAAGGTTTTTAATTTTTCACTTTCTTCGTAGTTGCTCGTTAATAGTTATACAAATATGTAAATATATCTGTGCCCATTTGAATATCCATCTTGTGCCCCCATAGGGTTGCAGGATTTTTCTTAAAATCAGTATTTTGTGCATAGCATTTCCGCCTCATCCTTTCTTAGTTTTTACTTTTACATGTTCATATCTGATACTTTTTTTCTCCCTACACTCCACTTTTGCCCTGCGCTAGTTTTGATAGCTCACCTTTTTGCCGTTTGGGTTTTTGGATTTGTCTTGGTCATTGCTTGCTTTATTGGTTTAAATGTATTGCCATGCATACAGTTTTAAAACAGGTTATGATCAGAGTTCAAAGAGCAGTAGATCTAAAAAAAAATACAAAACAAAAAAAAATGCAGATCAGAAGATGATTAATCGTCAGATGTGTTTTACAAATTTGCCAAGTATTTTCTTTGAAAGCTTTGTGTTCTGTTCAAGCTTGATTGTTTAGATGATGGATTGAATATTCCATTTTCCATTACTTATCACAATGGTCATCCAACACCCTAATGATGAACTTCACGAGTATGTGGAAATATACACAGACACCCAGGGAGTTATCTGCTATACACTAGAAATCAAAGCACTGGAAAAAAATCTGGGTGTATTCAAATCCCAGTGATTGATGGAAAGAAACTAAAAAATAGCTTTGCCCGTTACCAGGCTGTGGGGTTGGTACAGCTAGTATAACATTAACTGCTAATTCCTTGCAGATCGTGAAATAAATAACAACCATTAAGACATTATTGCTATAATGGTACTCAGCAATCTCCAAAGGTTTGGTGCTCTTCATCAGGCTGCCCTTCCATGAAGTGACAACATGTGATGCAAACATTTGGAGCCTCTAACCATTGGCCATACCAGTGCACCTGCTGCCATTTAATTCCTACAAAGGTGCATTATCAGCATCTGGAACATGCACATGTGCAGACCTAGACACGATGCAGATGGTGTACCTGCAGATCTCACTCCTGACCTGGTTTCCAAGGCTCTATCCCCAGCTTTATGGAGGCTAGCACTAGCACAGCAATCCCAGTCTTGTTTTAAAAGGGTTGGCCAGTTTCTGTTACTAGCTGCATATGTGCTGGGAACAGCACATACATGCAGCTAGTAATAAGCATTACTAAGGGGTTGTCTCACTTCAGCAAGTGGCACTCAGCATGTAGAGAAAGTTAATACAAGGCACTTATTAATGTATTGTGATTGACCATATTGCCTTCTTTGCTGGCTTGATGCCATTTGCTGGAGCGAGACTCTGAATGGTCCCTGGTTATAAGTGGTGTGTCCCAAGGTGCTGTGCTGGGTCCGCTATTATTTAACTTATTCATTTGTGACATAGAGGATGGTATTATGTGCTGTTTCTATTTTTGCAGGTGACACCATACTTTGTATATGGTACAGTCTATGGAAGATGTTAATAAGTTACAAGCTGGCTCTGACAATTCGACGGTCACGTGAGTGCGCCGGCATGACGTAACCTCCGGCGCGCTGCAGCGATCCTCCCCGCCACCTCCCTCCTCCCCAGCCTCGCCGGCCGGCCGGCCCGGGCATCTCGGAACCCGCGCCCTTCATTGGTGCTTGTATCCATCCACGTGGGACACCGTGCTGGAGCCCGCTGCATGTCAGCCTGCGTGTCTGCAGCTGTGTTAGTAGGGTTGAGCTGGGCTGTTGACCGTGTCCTCTTGCTGCCCTCCTGCCGCCCTTTCTTTGGCTGAGGG
Organism: Rhinella marina; assembly: GCA_900303285.1. Taxonomy (NCBI): domain Eukaryota; kingdom Metazoa; phylum Chordata; class Amphibia; order Anura; family Bufonidae; genus Rhinella; species Rhinella marina. Next base: position 303,312 of record ONZH01023008.1, read on the forward strand.
AGCTCTGGCGTGGTAGCGGGCTTTGGATGGTCCGGGGGAACCACGCCGTTTGAGGTCTGCCGCTGTCCGAGAGAACGGGTATTTGAATGAGGCCCCCTGTCTAAACGCCGTGGATTTAAAAGTGTCTACTTGACTTCTGACGTGCCTCCTGGTGATGAAGTGGTGTGGAGTCTTTTGTTAAGAGAGTTGGATGGTTTTGGCTGCCCTGATCGTTTTGGAGGAGGAGAGTTTTGCCACACGATCACCGCTTCACTTCATCTGGAGACTTGAGTATCACTATCATTTCTCCTCATTATCTAACTAACTAACTAACTAACTAACCAACTTGCTGACATATTAAGCATGTGGGGAACTATGCCACGTCTAGCTTAATTGCAAAGTTTACAACTAACACTGTTTGGATGCATGTTGGTGGTTAGCAGACGGAATTTTCTGGCATTGATAATACATCGCTACTTATTGACATATGCGCTGAACTGTTGGTAATCTGCCGCAATATATCACCTAAAAATGTATCCCGTAAATCCTCCGGACAAGCCCAGGGGAAGGAATCTACAAATAAAATTGATAAAATTTGGGCGTCCCCTGCCGGGAAGTCCCGCCAGGAGCAGAAAGAGCCGGAGGCGAGGGCCTTGGCCCACCCTGATATTACTCAAACTAGCCATGTAGCCGCGGCAGAAGATGGGAGTATGGGCCTGGGTAATAGTGGTATGTTGGAGGAGATTCTGTCATCAGTACAAAAAACTAATATTACGTTAGAAGATCTAACGTCTCAAATGGGGGGGGGGTCCGGGAGGACATTGCCCTGATGAAAAATGAGTTATCTAAATTCAGACAGGAAATGGCGGATTGTGAAAGTCGAGTGGATACAGTGGAAAAAGATGTGAAATCGCTGAAAAGCGAATTAAGGAGGCTTACAAAAGAGGTGGTCGATGTTAGATCTATGATGATTAGCATGGAAGACAGGAACAGACGTTGTAACATTTGTTTTATTGGATTTCCCGAGGATATAGAAAATAAGAATGCTTCCCAGTTTATACAGCAGTGGATACTGAAAGAGTTAGGCCAGGAGGGTCTTTTTAAGGCCTTTTTGGTGGAGAGGGCCCATCGTGTCCCAACTGGAAGACTGCCTCCGGGGGCTCCCCCCAGGACTATCCTGGCTAAAATCCTGTCTTCATGCGATCGGGATGTTATTTTGCGGAAGGCCAGGGAAAGGTCTTTATCCTTTAATGGATCAAAAATAGCCCTTTACCCTGACTTTTCCAAGGTTACTATGGAAAAGAGACGTTGTTTTAATGCCTCTAAGAAAAGACTCGCTGCCGCTAACATCAAGTACTCTATGCTTTTCCCCGCCAAGCTTAGGGTGATATACGAGGATTCAGTTAAGTTCTTTGGTGACCCCAAGGACTTGGCGGAATGGCTTGACCGGGAGGGCATTTGAGTGTTCAGGATTGGGCCTATGATGTTATTATTATTACTTGTAGATGGGTGCTGGACGATGGGATGGGATTTTTGGTTTGTTTTGTTTTTTTCTTTTCCCCTCTCCTCTCCCCCGCTTTCTTGTCTCGCCTGAAGGATGAGTAAGATCATTGTATGGAATGTCAGAGGATTAAATGATAGAGCTAAAAGGTGTGCTATTTTGGATGTAGTCCATAGACATCTCCCCGCGATAGTTTGTTTGGTTGAGACTCATCGGACAGGCGAGAGGGGGAAGTGGTTGGAGAGGAGATGGGCTAAATATTGTTTTCATTCATTTGGAAATGTGTATTCAAGAGGTATTACGGTACTGGTGCATGATAGGATCAACTTTGATTTACTTGACAAGCAGGTAGATACAGAAGGCAGATATATCTTTCTATATGGGAAATTGGATAAGCGCCTCTGTGTCATTGGGTTTGTGTACGTCCCTCCACCATTTAACTATCTATTATTGCAAAGGTTTGTAGATTTTTGTCAAAGGAAAGAAGAGTGCCCTGTGATGTTGATGGGGGACATTAACTGTGTCATGGATCCTTTTGTGGACAGGGTTCATCTAGACGATAGAATTAACAGCAGATATCAATCAAATAATAGGTTGGTGGAATTTTGTCAAGAAGTGGGATGGATAGATGTGTGGAGGCACGTACACCCCAATAGGAATGTATATTCATGTTTTAATAAGACACATAACACAATGTCAAGAATCGACATGGCGTTTGCCAAAGTTTAATCGGCGATATTTGTAAAATGGCATATGAACCTACTGGATTATCTGACCATTCTTTGGTACAGGTGGTATTAAATGCCCCTGGATGGGAAGGTGATAGCAATTTACCATTTCGGTTGAATCCACACTGGATGGCAATTATTGACGAACACTTGGAGATTATGAATAGCATTGTACAATTTTGGGATGAGAACGTAGGATCTACCACACTGTCGTACGTATGGGATGCGGCTAAAGCACACCTCAGGGGGGACTTTTATATGAGAATAAGTAAGAAACGTAAAGCTTTTAGACAGGAGGAAAAGTTTTTAAAGGAGAGGTGTGAGGATAGCGAACAGACTTATATTGGAGATCCCACGAATCGAAATAGGGAAGCCTTCGTGAACGCCCAAAACCAACTAAGGGAAGTGAGATTAAGGAAGGCTCAACATAAGGTTTTTTTTAGGAATCAAAAATATTTCTGTGAAGGGGGAAAGTCAGGTAGAATGTTGTCATCTATTATTAAAAACCAAGAAAGTAGAAATAGAATCTCTGTGATTAGAACGGAACTGGGGCAGAGGATTAGTACATAAGCTGGAATACGAGAGGCATTTAGGAAATATTTTCTCACATTGTATACCTCGACATCCACTAAATCAAACCAGGAGATCGAGGATTACCTTGTGCGAATACCGTTTCCGAAATTGACTGGTTTGCAATTGGAGGATTTAGAGGCACCCATAACATTTAAAGATTTGGAAGCAGCGCTTAAATCTTTCTCAGGGAATACTACACCGGGTACTGATGGACTGCCATTCGAGGTATATAGGAGATATGGGTCTGTTTTGCTGCCTAGACTAGCCAGGGTTTTGAACGAATCCTATAAAACAGGCGATCTCCCGAGTTCTATGAAAGAGGCGGGCATAGTTTTGATCCCTAAAAAAGGGAAAGACCTTGAGGAAATGGAGTCTTATAGACCCATTTAGTAACATAGTAACATAGTTTATAAGGCCGAAAAAAGACATCTGTCCATCCAGTTCGGCCTGTTTTCCTACAAGTTGATCCAGAGGAAGGCAAAAAAACCCTGTGAGGTAGAAGCCAGTTTTCCCCACTAGGGAAAAAAATTCCTTCCCGACTCCAATCAGGCAATCAGAATAACTCCCTGATCAACGACCCCTCTCTAGTAACTATAACCTGTAAGATTATTACCCTCCAAAAATACATCCAGGCCCCTCTTGAACTCTTTTAGTGAACTTACCATCACCACCTCCTCAGGCAGAGAGTTCCATAGTCTCACTGCTCTTACCGTAAAGAATCCTCTTCTATGTTTGTGTACAAACCTTCTTTCCTCCAGACGCAGAGGATGGCCCCTCGTCACAGTCACAGTCCTGGGGATAAATAGATCGTGGGAGAGATCTCTGTACTGACCTCTGATATATTTATACATAGTTATTAGATCTCCCCTCAGTCGTCTTTTTTCTAAAGTGAATAACCCTAATTTTGATAATCTTTCTGGGTACTGTAGTCCACCCATTCCAGTTATTACTTTAGTTGCCCTCCTCTGAACCCTCTCCAGCTCTGCTATGTCTGCCTTGTTCACAGGAGCCCAGAACTGTACACAGTACTCCATGTGTGGTCTGACTAGTGATTTGTAAAGTGGCAGGACTATGTTCTCATCACGGGCATCTATGCCTCTTTTGATGCAGCCCATTATCTTATTGGCCTTGGCAGCAGCTGTCTGACATTGGTTTCTGCAGCTTAGATTTCTGTTCACTAAAATTCCTAGGTCCTTTTCTATGTCAGAGTTACCCAATATTTTACCATTTAGTATGTACTGGTGACTTGCATTATTCCTTCCCATATGCATAACTTTACATTTGTCAGTGTTAAACCTCATCTGCCACTTCTCTGCCCAAGCCTCCAGTCTATCCAGATCCATCTGTAGCAGTGTACTGTCCTCTTCTGTGTTAATTACTTTACACAGTTTAGTGTCATCTGCAAAAATTGATATTTTACTGTGCAAGCCTTCTACAAGATCATTAATAAATATATTGAAGAGAATAGGGCCCAATACTGACCCCTGTGGTACCCCACTAGTTACAGTGACCCAATCTGAGTATGTGCCATTAATAACCACCCTCTGTTTTCTATCACTGAGCCAGTTACTTACCCACATACAGACATTTTCTCCCAGGCCAAGCATTCTCATCTTATATACTAACCTTTTATGTGGTACAGTGTCAAATGCTTTGGAGAAGTCCAGATATACGACATTCATTGATTCGCTGCGGTCCAGTCTAGAACTTACCTCCTCATAGAAACTGATTAAATTGGTTTGACATGACCGATCCCTCATGAAGCCATGCTGATATGGAGTAATTTGCTTATTTTCATTGAGGTACTCCAAGATAGCATCTCTTAGAAAACCCTCAAACAGTTTACCCACGACAGATGTTAAACTTACCGGCCTATAGTTCCCAGGCTCTGTTTTTGGACCCTTTTTGAATATTGGCACCACATTTGCTATGCGCCAATCCTGTGGAACACTCCCTGTCAGTATAGAGTCCTTAAATATCAGAAATAAGGGTCTAGCGATGACATTACTTAATTCTCTTAGGATACGGGGGTGTATGCCATCCGGTCCTGGCGATTTGTCTATTTTAATCTTTTTAAGACATAGCTCTACTTCTTCCTGGGTCAGACAGGGCACTTTTAATGGGGAATTTACTTTTATATTCTGCATTTCATCTGACAGTTCATTTTCCTCAGTGAATACAGTGGAGAAAAAGATATTTAGTAGCTTCGCTTTCTCCTCATCGCTCTCTGCAACTCCCCCCTCATTACTCTGTAAGGGGCCAACACCTTCAGGTTTATACTTTTTACCATTTATATAATTAAAGAACATTTTAGGGTTAGTTTTACTTTCTTTGGCGATTAATCTCTCGGTCTCTAGTTTGGCTGTTTTTATTTGTCTTTTACATATTCTATTTTTTTCCTTGTAGTTTTTCAATGCTTCCTCGCTCCCCTCCTGTTTTAGTGATTTAAATGCTTTCTGTTTATCATTTATTGCTTTCTTTACAGTTCTATTTATCCACATTGGTTTTTTCTTGTTCCTTAACCTTTTATTCCCATAAGGTATGTACCTCTCACAATTAGATATTAGGATGCTTTTAAAAATATCCCATTTTGTGGCTGTATTTTTATTTTTGAGGACTTTGTCCCAGTTAGTTAGGCCTATGGCCTCTCTTAGTTGGCTAAATTTAGCTTTTTTGAAGTTAGGTATTTTTGTTCCTCCCTGAAGAAACGCTCTTTTGAATGACAATTGGAAGGTTATTATATTATGGTCACTATTTCCTAGGAGTCCCCCGACCTGCACATCTGTTGTTCTGTCAGGTCTATTGGTTAATACTAAGTCCAGTATGGCCGTCCCTCTAGTCGGGTCCTGAACCAGTTGGGAAAGGTAATTGTCTTTGGTTATTTCCAAGAACCTGTTTCCTTTATGAGATATACAGGTTTCAGTTTTCCAGTCTATATCTGGGTAGTTGAAATCCCCCATAATAATGACCTCATTATGATTTGCCACCTCGTCTATTTCGTTTAGAAGTAGATTTTCTATGGGCTCTGGTATACTAGGGGGTTTATAATAAACTCCGATTAGTATTTTATTATTGTTTTTGGCTCCATTTATTTCTACCCACAGTGACTCCACATCTTCATGTCCCTCACTTATATCTTCCCGCAGTGTGGGCTTTAGACAGGACTTTACATAAAGGCAGACCCCTCCCCCTCTCCGGTTTTGGCGATCCTTTCTAAAAAGACTGTAACCATGTACGTTAACTGCCCAGTCATAGGTATCATCCAGCCATGTCTCAGTTATTCCCACTATGTCATAGTCCTCCTCACACATCACTAATTCCAGTTCACCAATTTTATTAGTCAGGCTTCTGGCATTAGTGTACATACACTTAAGAGGTCTATGTATATTTTTTACCCCCCTTTTTAAATTACTATTACCTGTGAAGTGAATATCCGGGGTTTTTGGGTTACTTTGGTTGATGTTTTCCGCAATATTCTCCCTACATTCCTCACTAATCCCAACCCCCACTAACCCCCCACTCTCCCCGACTGTGACCCACTCTCTATCTACACTATCTACCCCCTTATTAGTATTACCCCCCACCCTCCCCCCAGATCCTAGTTTAAAAGCTCCTCCAGCCGTCTAACCATTTTTTCCCCCAGGGCAGTTGCACCCTCCCCATTAAGGTGCAGCCCGTCCCTACTGTAGAGTCTGTAGCCGACAGAGAAGTCGGCCCAGTTCTCCATGAACCCAAACCCTTCCTTCCTGCACCAGCCTCTGAGCCACTTATTTAACTCCCTAATCTCCCGTTGTCTCTCTAGTGACGCTCGTGGCACTGGTAGTATTTCTGAAAACACTACCTTGGAGGTCCTGGACTTGAGCTTCTCTCCTAGTTCCCTAAAATCATTTTTAAGGACCTTCCATCTCCCCCTGACTTTGTCATTGGTGCCAATGTGTACCATGACCGCCGGGTCTTCCCCAGCCCCACCCAGCAATCTGTCAATCCGATCCGCGATATGCCGAACCCGAGCACCCGGGAGACAACACACTGTTCGGCATTCACGGTCTCGGCGACAGATGACCCTGTCTGTCCGCCTAATTATAGAGTCCCCTACCACCAGCATCTGTCTGGCCTTTGCTGCTCTCCTTTTCCCATCCTTCCTGCAGCGGTCATCCTCCTGGTTTCTAGGAGAAATGCCCTGCTGCAGTGTCGCTGGTCCTAGGCTTTCATCCCTAATATCAGCCAAACAGGCATATTTACTAGGGTGTTCCAGCTCAGGACTAGCCTCCCTGGCACTTTTCCCTCTACCCCTCCTTACTACATTAACCCAACTGCTGACCTTATAGTCCTGCTCTTGCCCATCTCCTCCCTCCTCCTCTTCACTGGCCCCAGCCAGTGCCTGCACTGTGAGGTCTAAGCCTCTCTCCAGGTGTTCAATGCCCCTAAGTATGCCAAGCTGCTTATTTAGATCCAAGATCCGGGCTTCCAAATATGCAACGTGATTGCATCTAGTGCAAATGTATTCACCCTCGAATGGTTCTTCAAGGCATGCATACATTGCACAGGACACACACTTAGTGGATTTATACCTGCCAGGAATGTATCTGCCAATTTTAGGGCTCTGTTTGTGGCTATGCAGATGGGGGAAGGGGAGCTCCGCTCAATCCTGTCTTTAGATGCTGTTAAAGCGTTTGACAGGGTCGAGTGGAGCTTCCTATGGGCGGTTTTGAGAAATTTTGGATTCGGGGAGAAATATTTGAATTGGGTTAAGCTTATGTATATGGAACCTTGTGCTAGAGTTAACATCAACGGACAAATGTCTGATAAAATTAATTTGGGTAGGGGCACCAGGCAAGGGTGTCCCCTATCCCCTTTATTGTTTGCTTTATTTATTGAGCCTTTAGCAATCATTATTAGGAAGGATACTGAGATTTGTGGATGTGGAATTGTTGATGAGGAAGACAAGATTAAGTTATATGCAGACGACATTCTTATTTACCTCAGGGACTCCCCGAAATCAATCCCCAAAATTATGGCGCAGATTGAAGAGTTAGGAGAATTTTCAGGACTTGAAATTAATTGGGCTAAATCCAAATTAATGTTATTAGATGTATGTGAGGGGTTGCAGTGTGGGAATCTTCGAATTGTAAACCAGCAGGAGAGTTTGGAATATTTGGGTATCAAGGTCTCTGCTAATCTGGAGGAATTTACCGATCGGAATGTTATGCCTCTGATAGATAGAGCTCGGCATTAGATACATGCTTGGCTGAAGTTACCGCTCTCAAGGGCAGATAGCATTGCACTGATCAAAATGGTTCTCTTGCCCCAGTTCCTATATATATTTAATGCCTCTCCGATTTGGATCGCCAACAAAATATTTAGGTTGATAGAAAGAATATTAAACAAATTAATTTGGGGATGAAAAAGGGTGAGAATAAAAGTAATATATCTGTATAAACCAAAAGATGAAGGTGGACTATCACTCCCATTTTTTCAAGGTTATTTTGTAATATCTCAAATGCAGCTATTGACGCACACGAAAGAGTCTAAGACGATATCTAGCTTAATGCAAGTATTTGGGGAAAACTTTAATTTCATATTTGAACTGTTAGAAGCTAGTAAGTTGGGAAAATCCCCATTAGGGATTATACCACTTGGGAGATTGTTAATCGGATGCTGGACTTTATTGAAAAAGTTAATTGGTCATAAGGGCTGTTTTCATTTCACACCACTATGGGGTAATCCCAATTTACGTGAGTTTTCTGACAATCTAGATAGGGCATTTTGGGTTTCAAAGGGGATTACCACGATAGGTCACTTGTTTGAGAACGGGAATATAGTACCGTTTGAGGTATTACAGTAACATAGTAACATAGTTTGTAAGGCCGAAAAAAGACATCTGTCCATCCAGTTCAGCCTGTTTTCCTACAAGTTGATCCAGGGGAAGGCAAAAAACCCCCCCTGTGAGGTAGAAGCCAATTTTCCTCACTTTAGGGGGAAAAATTCCTTCCCGACTCCAGTCAGGCAATCAGAATAACTCCCTGGATCAACGACCCATCTCTAGTAACTATAACCTATAATATTATTACCCTCCAGAAATACATCCAGGCCCTTCTTGAACTCTCTTAGTGAACTTACCATCACCACCTCCTCAGGCAGAGAGTTCCATAGTCTCACTGCTCTTACCGTAAAGAATCATCTTCTATGTTTATGTACAAACCTTCTTTCCTCCAGACGCAGAGGATGTCCCCTCGTCACAGTCACAGTCCTCGGGATAGATAGATGATGGGAGAGATCTCTGTACTGACCTCTGATATATTTATACATAGTTATTAGATCTCCCCTCAGTCGTCTTTTTTCTAAAGTGAATAACCCTAATTTTGATAATCTTTCTGGGTACTGTAGTCCACCCATTCCAGTTATTACTTTAGTTGCCCTCCTCTGAACCCTCTCCAGCTCTGCTATGTCTGCCTTGTTCACAGGAGCCCAGAACTGTACACAGTACTCCATATGTGGTCTGACTAGTGATTTGTAAAGTGGCAGGACTATGTTCTCATCACGGGCATCTATGCCTCTTTTGATGCAACCCATTATCTTATTGGCCTTGGCAGCAGCTGTCTGACACTGGTTTCTGCAGCTTAGTTTGCTGTTCACTAAAATTCCTAGGTCCTTTTCCATGTCAGAGTAACCCAATGCTTTACCATTTAGTATGTACTGGTGACTTGCATTATTCCTTCCCATATGCATAACCTTACATTTGTCAGTGTTAAACCTCATCTGCCACTTTTCTGCCCAAGCCTCCAGTCTATCCAGATCCTGCTGTAGCAGTGCACTGTCCTCCTCTGTGTTAATTAATTAGGAGAGATATAATATTGAAGATAATGCATGGTTGAAATATTATCGTGTTGTTAGTGCTTATAATAGTATGGAAGATAAAGGGATGGTTCGGGCGGATTTGCATTTTTTTATTAAGATAATATTAGAGAACAATATAAGAAGAAATGTTATAGCAAAGTTGTATAAAAGCTTTATTAGGGCCTTCACAGAAATGTTGGTATTTAAGGCAAAAAGAAAATGGGAAGAGGTATCACAGTTAGGACTAGATAACAAATGGGAGGAAATATTTAGTAATATTCAATACATGTCTATAAATGAAAATCATAGAATGGTACAGTTTAATTATATACATAGGTTATATTATACTCCTTTGGGTTTATTTAAAATGGGTAAAAAGGAAAATGCACAATGTCCGAAGTGTAATGGTGAAAGGGCAGATTTTTTGCATTTATGCTGGGTTTGTCCCAGGATTAGATAATTTTGGATTAAAGTGTTTGATTATCTCCAGGAGACGGTATTGTTAAGGTTATAGTTCAATTTGGAATGTATGATATTGGGATTCTTAGGGAAGGATTATCGCACAAGGGGAAGGAGGTCTTTGGTGTTAAGAGTTCTCCTCTTGGCCCGACTGGTAATTTCTAGGAAATGGATGAGTGAGAGCAACCCGGAATTTACTATCTGGAAAAATCTTGTAAATAAGGTTAAACAATATGAACTTATTTGGTATAAGAGGAAAGATAAGGAGAGACTCTGGCATAGTATATGGGATAGCTGGAAGTAATTTCTGAGGTTTTTGGGTTTTTTTTCCCATCGTCCAGGGGGTGGGGTGGGAGGAGGTGTATTGATATGGTATTATTGTCTTATGATATGGTATGATGATGATTTATTATGTATTTTGGAATAAGGAGAAAGTAAAATTAAAAAAAAAAAAAAAAAAAGTTACAAGCTGACTTGGACAAACTTACTGTTCAGGCCTTCACTTGGCAAATAAGGTTCAATATAGATAAATGTAAAGTTATGCACCTGGGGGCAAATAATCTGCATGCAGCATATGTCCTAGGGGGAGTGAAACTGGGAGAGTCACTGGCTGAGAAGGATCTGGCTATATTAGTAGAGCATATAGTAGGGATGGTTGGCACTCCACTTCTTTAAGTGGACTCAAAATGTAGAGGATCACGGCACTCGAAGTTTCAATAAAATAGTAATATTTATTATATCCTTAAGATGCACATATAGAAATTACGGCCAACGTTTCGGTCCGTCATGGACCTTGTTCATGGCTTAAATAGCATGGAGCAATGAAGTAGTCGGATGAATAAAAGGAAAGGAAAAATTTATAAAAAAATGTAAAAAACTATTAACCTATTAAAAATGTTTTATTTTGGAAAAAAATGAGAATTATAAAATTATATATTGCCGCATCTGTGATGGCCTGAACTATAAAATGATCATGTTATTTAAATGCTGTGAATGCTGTAAAAAATATTTTAAAAAATGGCAGTATGCTGGAAATACTTTCTTTGTTCAACCGAAACAAAATGAAAAGCGATCAAAAAGTCATATACCGTATACCCCATAATGGTAACAATGAAAACTCATCGCACAAAAAACAAGCTCTTGCATAGCTCCATCAGGGAAAAAATAAAAAGTTATGAACCTCTGAATGAGGTGATGCAAATGTAGCAGAACATAAAAACCTGTAAATTTGGTATTGGGATAATACTAACCCATAGAATAAAGGTAATCTGTTATTTATGCTGAACTAATATAAAAAAAAAAAATTTTTGTCTAAAGCCTGTGTGTGTCCTATCGTTCAGGGAGTCCTGCAGTCCAAAAAATACAGGACATTCTTCTTTGCTGTGGAGAAAAATATGAAAAGTTTGATCTTCAGGGCTGTATATGTAACCAGTGAGCCTTCTGCAAGCATTTACTGATGTTTCTAGAATTTTGCCAGTGTCCCATTGATGAATCCAGTTTAAAATTATTTAGATTTAGAATAAAAACATTTTTCTGTAAAAATCAACTTATCGTCAACTAATTTTTCAGCAAATATGCACTCTAGGAACAAAAAGACATATTCAATGGATTTCAGTAACTTGTCAGCATGATGTTACTTCTAGTTGTGTCTTGATATGTGTATTCATTGAAATAAACAAGTACACATTAAATTGTCCTATTCTGGTAGCCACGGGACAAAATCCCTGACATATAAATGTAGAATTTTGTGATATTTTGGTGGTATGGTGTTTAACTTTATCCATAGTGTCCTCATGGTTCAATGCTTCCCTCGGGTTTCATTTCATTATGCATACATGCCTGATGTTGGCCATGATAGTTGACCTTAGACAGTTTTTGGTCAAAAGCACACCTAGGCTCAGGGGCGTAACCCAGGCTCGAAATGGCCCACAGGGGAACAGGTGAATCCCCTGGTGGGCCCCTAAGAAAGGTGGGACCCTAGTTCCCCATCCCCTACACAAGCTGCACAAGTGACAGTAGACTGACTGCACTGTATATAGATAGGCAGCATCCCAACCAGCCTATCAGTCCATATAAGAAAACTGGGTAGATGTATCTAACAAACTACCAAGTTTATTATTATAGATATATCAGATGGCTGAGATGATTTGTAGGTACAGAGGCAGACCAGCCAACGTACTCTTTCCCCAGGGATCCGTCTTCTTAAAGTCACCACAGGGACCCCCAACAATCAGTCATCATGTAGCGTCTTGCTGCTGCCTGCCACTGTGTTAGCAGGTTATATTTTGCATGTACATAGCTGTACAGTGGGCTCCCAGATCAACTTTTACTGGTGGACCTAAGGCACCCCAGTCCGACATTGGCCACATTTATCAAATCTACCAGAAACAAAACCGCAGCATTTCCTCATTGGATTGAAGCTTTAATTTTCTTTCCTGGCTGAAGAATATGAAAAGTGAAATTGTATTTGTGGCCTCAGACTGTTGTTTTTCTGATATTTATCTTATCTGAACATTTCTATCCAGACCTAGTAGATCTAAAGATAATATCCATAGGGCCATTGTGATGTCATAGCCTAGAAGCAGAAGGTAAGTGATGGTAAACTATAATCATCAATAGAAATATCATTAATGAGATGATGTCATGGAAATATGCTAATGAGGTGATGTCATAGACATATTATAATGAGGTGATGTCATAGACATATTATAATGAGGTGATGTTACAAGCAACTAGCATGTAGGTGTTGGTGTACCATAATCTCCTCAGTTGTTCGCTGCCTCTTCTAGAGTTCCAATGTCCAGCATCTCACTTGCCTTCAAGCAAATATTTGGATTTCGGGACTCCTGCCACTGCAGTCTACGTGCTACTACCTTAAAGCATAAAAACTCTCTGGAGTGCACAGCAGTTCCTGCCTAGAGCGCCATCCTATACTGCTGTCACCTGCCAGAAAACCTCCACAAAATATAAAACATCTCCCAACCACCTTCACTATACTTTTTAAGGGAGTGGTAGAGGGATTTGGAGGTGAAATTTACTGATAAAGACACCCAGACAATACTTATGGCACCCAAGATCACTTCTAGATGTGTTACTATACAAGAAAATGCCTATAAAGTGCTTTCCAGATGGTACTTAACACCTACCAGACTGAAAAAAATGTATAGGTCTACATCAGATCTATGCTGGAGATGCCATAATGAGGCGGGCACCTTCTTACACACATGGTGGACTTGCCCGGCAATAGTGGCTTTCTGGGCAAAGGTTTTTGACTGTATCAGAGATGTTTGTCAAATCCAGACTTCTGAATTTGCCAAATGCCCTAAGATTGCCCTATTAGCCCTAATTCCTGAAAGACTCCCCAACCTAATCAAGTCGCTAGCTGGAATATTATTAGCAGCAGCTAGACTGCTAATTGCCTCAAATTGGAAATCCATATCCATCCCCTTCATTTCAACATGGTCTGACAAAATAGAAAATATTTCTAGACTAGAAGAGCTTTTTCACTGGGAACAAAGATCCCATCAGAAATATAGTAAAATTTGGTCCCCATGGGTGAAATGGAAAGAAAACAAAACACAGCCGAACATAACAATACCAGCAGTTTCAGCTTAACCCCTGCCAAGCCCACTGAACTGAACTTTAAGTTTCCTAGACTTGCCCCTCCCCTTCTTTCCCACCCCCACCTTTCCTTCCCCACCCCTTACTTACTTTTTTGAGGTTCTATCTCTTGTTGTTATAGGATTTGGCAATTACTAGGTCACAGTTTTGATCAAAATGCTCAAGGAATTAATGGAGTATGAATGGAGTCAGACATCAGGGTAATATCAATATTGGTTATTGCACATGCATATTGATTGTTTATAGGCTTGCCCTTAAATTGCAACACTCACTTCCAGCTGCAAACAGTTTGTAAGACAGAGCCCTCTATAAATCTTCTTATGTAATTGAGACCTCTTGGCCACTGTGATGTATTTCCATGCTTTATGTGACATATGATTTGCCTGTTGTACTAATCTGTAGAGTTCTGGTTTGTTATCTGTATAAAATAAATAAAAAATATTTTTAAAAGAATAAAACATCTCCCAAAACTTTCCTTTCCCCTATTTTCCCTGAAAAAAAAATCCCCAATCCCCCCACCCCCAAAAAAATAAAATAAAAAATTTCCTTCCCCATTTTCTTCCCTTACTTTCGAGTAAAAAAAAAATATAATAAAAAAAATCCCTAAAAAATTCTTACTGCAGCATTTATTTTTCTTTCTTTACTTAAGCCTACTTAGAGGGGTCTTTCTAACTGATGACCTATTCTCTGTACATCTCATCAGAATCTGATCGGTGGGGGTCTGAGACAGGGGATCCCCACTGATCAGCTGTTTGAGAAGTTCTATTCATCTAAACAATCCCATTTAAATGAATGGAACTGATTTGCAGTCACAGAAATTTTCTTAGGGTGAAGGCACTCTAAGGGTATGTTCAGACGGTTGATTTTTCGACGTAGGTTTTTCGGCAAACTATGCACAGAAAGTGCACGCAATCCACCTCCTATTGATATCAGTGGGAAAAACCGCCTGGTAAATTACACAGTATGTTTTTTTGTCTCCGCAAGCAGTTTGATAAAAATAGTGGTGTAGAAGAAGGAAGAGACATTCATTCTTGGTTCGGATTCTGCATCAAATCTACATCTCAACTTCCCATCCAAATAGGAAAGCTCTGTGTGAACGTATCCTGAGGGTACAACTACACAGTGCGGTATTGTCACAGTTGGTATGCTGCAGTCGCATACCACGTGGCCATACAGGCCACAGTGAGCACCTGGTAAACTAACGAGGAACGCACTGTGTAGCAGGTCTGAACTGTTAATGGCCACGCGACACCCACAATACCAAATGGCTATTAACAATGCAGAATGTCTAAGCAGTGTTCATCAGTAGCCAGCTGTGGCCTGTACTACCACGAAGTATGAGACCACGGCATGACCATGTTGTAACATCTGGTCAAACCTTTTCACAGAGAATGATGTTAGCAGTATGTTATACAAAGCAGAAGCTATTACATCACAATAGGAACATTTACTAATGTTGGTGCACCTAGATGCTGCCATAAACTGTATGGGGATAATGAGTGATAGAGTCAGATAGAGTGTAGACTTCATAACCCTTCATAATCATAATTTCCTTCTTTGTAATGGGCCACATTCAGGCTCGGATTGGCCCACAGGGGAACAGGTGAATCCCCTGGTGGGCCCCTAAGCAAGGTGGGCCGCAAGTTCCCCATCCCCTATAGAAGTGGCACAAGTGACAGTAGACTGATTGCACTAGATATAGATAGGCAGCATCCCAACCAACCTATTCGTCCATATAAAAAACTGGGTAGATGTATTTAACAAACTACCAAGATTTTATTAGTATTAGTTTAGTATTATTATAGATACACTAGGTGGCTGAGATGATTTGTAGGTACAGAGGTAGGCCAGCCAACGCACTCTTTCCCCTGCGATCCATCTTCTCAAAGTCGCTATAGGGACCCCCAACAATCAGTCATCATGTAGCGTCTTGCTGCTGCCTGCCACTGTCTTAGCAGGTTATATTTTGCATGTAGCTGTACAGTGGGCCCCCAGAACAACTTTTACTGGTAGGCCCAGGGCACCCCAGTCCGACATTGACCTAACCCCTTCTATCTATTCAGAGGTACAAGGCACAAGGGGCCCAAAGACCTCAGGCTCCTGAGCCCGGTAGCGACTGCTATCTCTGCACCCCTTATAGTTACACCCCTGCCTAGGCTTAATGTTGTCCACATAGAGAGATCGGGAATACGAGATCTTAGCTGCATATCATCCAATAACGCACTCATGACTTTCAACCAATTCCAGAACAAACTCAAACTTCCATACACAGATCGCTTTAAACACACGCAAATTTCCTCTTTTTTGTCTTCTCAACTGTCTCCTCAGTTAAACATCCTATGAATTCCTCGCACCATTGCATATCCCTTTTCTGGGCAAAAACTGTCAGGAGTTCAACCTAGTTACTCCTTACTCCTTGTGCCTCTTTTTTGGTTTGATACAATTGCACCTAGTTTTTCAAGCTGAATTATATTAGAATAACATTTAATATTTGCATAACCCCTTTAAACTTTGATGACCTATCATCAGGATAGGTTATCAATATCTGATCGGTGGGGGTCTGACTCCCAGGACTCCTATCAATTAGCTGTACTATACCAAACACAGCACAGTACATTGTATAGTGGTTCTGCTATGTATTGCAGCTATATTACATTCACTTGAATGGGACTGAGCTACAGAAAGGCCAAGTCACTGATGGATGTGACAGCAAGACAGAGGAAAAGTCTGCAGCGCTCACAGCCCCTTCTAGAAGCTGATGTAGAGGTGTCTTTGAGTCCCAGAGAACCCCTTTAAATACTGGTTCTGCAAAACTGTATTTGGAAAAATAATAGCATTAGAAATGACATTGCCTTAAAGGGGTTGTCTCATCTCGCTGTTACTAGGCGAGATGAGACACCGTTTCCGACCACCTCCCGGCCGGGAAACAGCAGAGTGCTCCGACGCTCTGCTGTTTCTGTAGCTCTCATTGCCGTGCATGAACGCTACAGAAACAGCGTAGCACAGAAAGCTATGGTGTTTCTGGGTTAGGGAAACACCATAGCTTTCTGTGCTACGCTCAGGGGCGGTCTTGGGCACCACACATCCTATGCATTTGCATAGGGCCCCCGACGTCCAAGGGGGCCCCCACGCTCCGCTCTTGTGCTGGTGTCCAAGACCGCCCGCCCAGCTGTCACGTACTGCATTTGTCCAAATGCGTACTCATTTTATAAATTAGTACACTAATGCGTACTAATTTATAAAATGCATACACATTAGTGTACATACTAAAATATGCATATGAATTAGCGTGCAGATTTGAAAAAGCGCACGCAAATTCCACCCGAGCATGCTCTGGTCCCAGTCTTTGATGTGTGGGGGGGCGTGCCATTGGGGGGTGTCATCAGAGGGCGTGTCATCAGGGGCGTGACGCATCATTGGGGGGTGGGGGCCCCCGGACATAACTTCGCTTAGGGCCCCAGAAATGCCAAGACCGCCCCTGGCTACGCTGTTTCTGTAGCGTTCATGCACGGCAATGAGAGCTACAGAAACAGCAGAGCGTCGGAGCGCTCTGCTGTTTACCGGCCGGGAGGTGGTCGGAAACAGTGTCTCATCTCGCCTAGTAACAGCGAGATGAGACAACCCCTTTAAGTTCAGGTGGTTTTCTTCAGCAAATTGCATTCCACAAAACTAGAAAATCTGGCTGCTGACATAGCCAATGATATCCAGTTATGCGGTACAGCAGGTTTCTGGACAAGTATGAGAAATGTAGCTATGATCATGAAGGGGTTTGATCCCCATACACAGTAAACCTTTGCCTTACTGCATATTCAGAATTTAGTATTGCATGTTGCTTATTTGACAGGTCACATTAAAGAGGCCCTTTCACCACTCCTGACATGTCTGTTTTAATAGCTCCCTGCATTCCCCACGTACTAATAATTCTGGAACATCTATTCTTATGTCTCTATGTTGTGCCATTCCTTTATTATTTGCACTAGAAGTTATGAATGAATTGCTATTTGTCTTCAGTAAAGGAACAGAGGGGAGGTGACCAGTTGGGGGTGTGTACCTGCACAGTCTGACTCTAGCCAATCAGTGCTGCCATGTTCAGACTGTGCAGGTACACCCCCCCAACTGGTCAACTCCCCTCTGTTCCTTTACTGAAGACAAATAGCAATTCATTCATAACTTATAGCAAGAATAATAAAGGAATGGCACATCATAGAGACATAATAGATGATCCAGAATTGCTATTACATGGGGAATGCATGAAGCTATTAAAACAGGCATGTCAGGAGTGGTGAAAGGTCCTCTTTAACCCCTTGACGTCAGCCATCTGTGTATATACGTCCTATCTGCACATGCCCCGTGCAGATAGCACGTATATACACGTGCAGGCAGCGCTTTAATCCCAGCGCTGATCAGCGCTGGAATTAAAGCTCCTGCTCCCGCAATCTAGCAGGAGCAGGTCGGGTCCCTGCTCACAGACAGAGCAGGGACCCTGAGGAGAAGACAGGAGCGGTTTATTACCGCTTCTGCCTTCTCCTGTGCAGGAGGAGAACGTACCTGCTGCCATGCTGGAGGAGGAAGGAAGCGCAGAGCCGCTTCCTGTGTTAGTCCCGGCGGTCACGTGACCGCCGGGTGTCTCGGGGCCACAGCAGTGCTGCAGGGTCTAAGGAGACCCTGATCAGCTCTGCCTGTGTCCAATGCCCCCACAGGGGGCTGTTTTCCCCTGTAACTGGGGCTCCTGTGGATGCCCCAGTTACAGTGGAAACAGTGAAAAAAAAAAGTGTTAAAAAAAAAAAGTAAATGTCCTCCAGAGGTCTTTTAATGACCTCTTGGGGGACATATTATTTGTCAAAAATAAATTAATATATAAGTAAAATAATAATAATAAAAATCCAAATAAAAAGTGTAAAAAAAAAATAATTAAAAACGCAGTCGCCAACAGAAACAGTCACCATAGTCCCTGTTCAATAAAATATATACATGTTATATATCAAAACGATCGTCATGAAATAGGGAACCCATTACAATAATTAATTTGTGTGTCAGTTTTTATATTTAAAAAAGAAAAATCTATAATTAAAAAAAAATACTTTTGTTTTAATAAGAATTAGCGGTTTTCGTCCAAATTAAACCTAAAAAAATATAAAAAATCTTTGAAAGAAACATTCTAATAAAAAGTCCTAAGTGTCAAGAAAAAAAATTGCAAAAATTATTTTGGTATTCAAACAAATAAAAAAAAAATTATAGTCACTAAACCACCATGTGCCCAAATCACAAAAAGTTGCCTGGACATTCAGGCCTTTTATAGGTCCGGTCATGAAAGGGTTAAAGAGGTTTTCCATATGAATAAAAATTGGTGGCAGTGGGCTCATGGGGGCATTAAAGCATGAAAGAGAGGAAACTCATCCTCACCGGTTCCCCTCCGCTGCTGATCCAGTCCACTTACTGTCCCAGCTGCCTTCTGCTTCCTGTCCAGGTGTCTGCTCAACCAATCATTGACACCTATTTTATTCAGCTGGAAAACCCCTTTGAGGAACTGAATAATTTCTGTGGCAGGAGAATAAGACATAAAGTGCTATAGCAATGGGAATGTTAAATAGGTTTACCCATCATAGTAGGTGATCGCATATCACTGGGACTTTGACTGATGGGAGTGCAATAAAGGGACTGCAGAACTATGTACTTTCTCAAGGTTTCCTTGTGCAGAGACCCTCCTGGTCATGTGCTATGCTAGAAACTACAGCAAGGTTGTGATTCCCAGCACAGTGAGTGATGAAAAAACATGAAACGTCCACCACTCTCTGGATCAGAGGCAGTCACAGATGTCACCGGTGAGTGCAGCAGCCTCCAAAAATACTAAAAGTGGCCCTGTTTTGTAGTTGGGACCAAATTGAAAGACAGGGGCAACACAAGTAGGTGGGCCCAGCGATACCATATTATGGCACATTATACCACCCCGACAGAGCCAAATACCACAGTCCATCATAAAATACTGCGAACAGCAGCACAAAATACATCCCCAAAAATGTCCACTGGCCAGCCGTGAGGAGGGTTCAGACAGCCTCCTGGGCATCAACCCACCTGGAAATTTCCCTGTAAGGTCGATGGCCAATCTACCTCTGGCATCATCCATTGAATAGCAGCCATGCTTGGTACTGAGCTGAGCCGTGCCTAGGCCATGTTTCCGTTTAATGTGATGTCACTGGACTAGCAAGAGGCTGCAGCACTCACTGTAGTGTTGCAGCCTCTTTGTACAGCTGAACAGCGGGGGTGCCAGGAGCTAACCCTTACCAATCACATGCTCAGGTCATCACTATTAAATACTTGGTCAACCCCATTATAATACATTTACTTTTTTTATTTTTAAACTAATTTTATTTTCCCAGAGAACCCCTTTAACTGCTTGCCCCAAAGATAGTAATAATGTCAATTGAAGCCTTTTTAAGTAGGACTGAATTAAAATTTTAAGAAAGACAGCATGAGAATTTGGAAAAGAGACGCACAGCTGCGGTATGTCCAGGGCTTATAGGCAGACAGCTTATTTAGGTGCTTTTTCCAGCAGACGTTCACAGGACAGTCCTAGGGTGAATCTCTGTTTGCTTTTCTATGAGCCATGTTTGCACACTGCAAGAACACAGTCTAGACACTGCAGCTTGTTGAGCATTCAGTGCATAAATCAGGTCATTCTCCATATAAGATCCACTGTAAATCATTTTCATTCTCAAAGCCCTTGGTATGTGTGGATGTAAGCATATTTAACTGCATTCCTCCTTATAATAATTCCTTTCCATGTCAAGACTACCACAGGTCAAACGTTGTTATATTTGCAGGAGAGTCAATGCAGCGAGCCGGACTGCAGGGGCATGCGTGAGCGTTGGGGATATGTCACAGTGTCTAATGGTGCCGGTGGTAATACTACTCACGGTTTGGTGACTCCCTGGGCCGGCGTGCAGTTGCGTGGGAGGAAGGACACCTTTTCCTCCGGGGCACCTCTGGTCCACAGGAACACTGCCGGATGGTGAGGCGAGGGGCCCTTGATGGTTTTAGGTATTTTAAGGTGTCTGTCAGCAGGATCCTGGTTATTTGTCGTGACGCCAGTGTCTTAGCTAGACACAAAGTTTATAGCAGCAATAAAGAGGAGGCAGCTTTAGTGAAAACAGTAGATAAAGTTTACTTTTGCCTTGAAATGGTTAAGTTTCAGGGTAGATAGTTTAGAATCCAATTCCTTCTACAGAGGATGATGTCAATGCTGCCACAGGAATCCTTATACAGGCTGATTCAGTTCAGATAGCATTTAATCAAGGTTCCTATGATAATTCCTAATTTCTCCTTCCCATTCCACCTGTCCCAGTTCTGGCTCTGGATCCACTTTAGTATTAGAGAATAGCACTCCCTCAGGGCGGTCCCCTGTATGGCAGGAATTAGTACTTCTGCTCCATTGTTTTCTAAGTGCATGAAACATAGATAAGTCCACACTTCCCGAAGGGTTAAAAGTTGGATACTAGTACAACTCCATGTCTCTAGCTGTATAAAGATGTGTGTAGGTGCTAGAAGCTATATTCTGTGCACACTGGTGCCAGCAAAGTCCATAAAGCATACAATCAGCCTTTTACCTAAGCTGGTCTTCCTTGATCCAGTTCAAAGCACAGTTTCTGGTGGCTAGTGTTGTAAGTATCAGGAATAAGTCTGACTTGGCCAGGGTCAGGCACATCTGACAGCCTCAGGATGGAAGGTTCTCTCTCCTGCTGCACTGGACTTAAAGGGAACCTGTCACCTCCGAAACACCCCCTGAACTAGAGTAAGCAGTGTATAGTGTAAATGATGCTGAATCCGAATATGTAAGTTTTATCTTCATACTCACTTCCATTCTGACGCTGTGCTCCCACAAACCAGCAGTAAAATGCACTCAGTGGACTCTTCTTTGAGTCCTCTCCATTATGTGAGTGAGCACTGGAGTCCACTGAGTGCATTTTACTGCAGGTTTGTGGCAGCACAGCGTCGGAATGGAAGTGAGTATGAAGATAAAACTTACATATTCGGATTCAGCATCACTTACATTATACACCGCTTACTCTAGTTCAGGGGGTGTTTCGGAGGTGACAGATTCCCTTTAAGTTACTCCTCTCTCTTCTCTTACTGAATCATGACTGCACTCTCTTCCTCACTACTTCTTCTCTGGTTCTAACCAGGTCACATGGTTATATGGTTACATAACACCACCTAGTGGTGAAACACCCAAATAGTTTACTCAGCCTATATTAGGTCCTGCAGCAGACAAGAATATACATATAATATCACACATGACATGGCTATTGCAAATAGAAATACAGACATTTTGCTGTGTCCCTTTTCACACATAAGTGCGACACTGCATCAACATCATGAAAGACATCATGCCTAAAATGATCCATTTCCAACAAGTGACAACTAATAGAAATGTCTGTACAGAATACATAGGATAGGATTAGCATTATTAATGAAGTACAGTAATCCTGTGAAACTATTATAAAGCTCATGTGTGTAACCAGGTGGTGCAGGGCATTAAATCACACTAGGGCCCTGCTACTTGAGGGGCTCACTAGTCCTTATGCGCCCACATAAAAGGATATACTGTATCCTGATGGCATAGCAAATGGTCTTCTCATTGTACAGTGGATTATGACCTGAAAATCAGGGTTTTAATTTTAGGGCAGGATGGACAACACAAAAATATAAATTCAAATCACCAATTTCTTGGGCTGTTTGTGAGGCCAGATCTAGCACAAACTATGGTAACTGAATCCGAGTGGATGACAACATTACAGTATGATTTCATGAAACCAGCTTTAGGGCTACTTCATCAATTATTGCACTATCACTGAGTGTATGCCTGCCAATCTAGAAAACTACTTCTCAACTCTTCTGGCATTTCTGTTAAGTACTTCCCATGAATTGATAGGGGATAACTTGTCACAACCAGAATACTCTATCTACTGGATATGGGATAACTATTATATCAGTAAGGGTCCTACTGAAGGGACTACCACAGATCACGAGAATGGAGACCTCGTACCCCTCGGACCCCCCCAAATGAATGGAGTAGCAGGATATGTGAATTGTTGAGATAGAAAAGGCGGCTTACAGGTAAAACTGAACTTCTGAAAAAGTACAGGCAGGTTATTACCATCAGTGGGCATACAATAATCATCTTGGTGATGATGGTGATCACATGACAAATCACCTGATCATCCTGTATCTGCTGAAACTGCTGCCAGAGGTTGTTGTGCTGCACAGTTTACAATGTGGACAAATATCATCAAGTGTGATGAGGAACAAGACAAATCACACAATATTTGGTTTACAGTGTTGGTATCAGTTTGCTTAGAAGATAAATCAGAGCTACAGAATATTACCAGATTACAACCCTAATTCAAAAAGTTGGGACAGTGTGTAAAATGTAAATGAATGTAGATAAAAACATAATACAATGATTTGTAAATCTCATAGAGCCATATTTTACCATTTCATGAAAATTTTTTTTAAAAAAACAACTTCGTTTAGATGGCAGCAATGCATCCCAAAAATGTAGAGACAGGGCCAGTCTCTAAATGTCTGGGAAGTGAGAAGACCAATTGCTGGAGGAATGTTGTCCCATTCTTGACTGATTCTGGCATCTCAACAATCCTGGGTCTTCTTTGCTGGATTTTACATTTCATAATGCACCAAATGTGTTCTATTGGTGATAGGCAGGCCAGTTCAGCGCCTAGACTCTTCTGCTAAGCCATATGGTGTGATGGATGCATTATGTGGTTTAGCATTGTTTTTCTGAAATATCCAAGTGCAGCATACTACTGCCGAACAGCGGTAAACTGAAAAACACTAATGTGTTTTTATGTGGTGTATTCATGAGCAGTGGCGTACCGCCCATAGAGGCAGACCACGCCACTGCTATGGGGCCCGCAGCACAGGGGGGCCCGGAGTGCACGGGAGGCCCCGCCCCCTACTCTGCATCATTAAGATGTGTCCTGTCCCTGCGCTCCGGGCCTCTCCTGGCCCCCTCACCTCTGCTCACCGCCGCAACCCGGACGTTCCTGTGCGCTCCCACTTGCCCCGCCTCCTCCCTCATGCCGCCGGCTGCTACTGGACTCTTTTGCAGCGCGGCGAAAGAGGAGAAAGAAGACCAAGGCCCAGCCCCCTCCAGAGTGGCGTCAGGACAATGGACAAGTAAATGTAAGTTTTTATGTGTTATGTGTATGTATGTGTGTGTATGTATGTGTGTGTGTGTGTGTGTGTGTATGTATGTGTATGCATGTGTGGGTATATGCATATACTGTGCCAGACAATATACATTATACCTCTAATGTGTATATACTGTATATTGTACAGCGTGGCGCAGGGGTTATATTGTCCGGCATGGTGTAACCGCCATGCATTTGTTGTACAGTATATATTGTAATCCCTGTACCATGCTATACAATGTACAGTATAATCCATACACCATACTGTATAATATACAGTATAATCCATACACCATACTGTATAATATACAGTATAATCCGTACACCATGCTGTATAATATACAGTATAATCCATACACCATACTGTATAATATACAGTATAATCCGTACACCATGCTGTATAATATACAGTATAATCCATACACCATACTGTATAATATACAGTATAATCCGTACTCCATGCTGTATAATATACAGTATAATCCGTACACCATGCTATATAATATACAGTATAATCCCTACACCATGCTGTATAATATACAGTATAATCCCTACACCATGCTGTATAATATACAGTATAATCCCTACACCATGCTGTATAATATACAGTATAATCCGTACACCATGCTGTATAATATACAGTATAATCCCTACACCATGCTGTATAGTATACAGTATAATCCCTACACCATGCAGTATAATATACAGTATAATCCGTACTCCATGCTGTATAATATACAGTATAATCCGTACACCATGCTGTATAATATACAGTATAATCCGTACACCATGCTGTATAATATACAGTATAATCTATACACCATGCTGTATAATATACAGTATAATCCCTGCACCATGCTGTATAATATACAGTATAATCCCTACACCATGCTGTATAATATACAGTATAATCCGTACTCCATGCTGTATAATATACAGTATAATCCGTACACCATGCTGTATAATATACAGTATAATCCGTACACCATGCTGTATACTATACAGTATAATCCGTACACCATGCTGTATAATAAACAGTATAATCCGTACACCATGCTGTATACTATACAGTATAATCCGTACACCATGCTGTATAATATACAGTATAATCCGTACACCATGCTGTATAATATACTGTATAATCCCTACACCATGCTGTATAATATACAGTATAATCCCTACACCATGCTGTATAATATACAGTATAATCCCTACACCATGCTGTATAATATACAGTATAATCCATCCTTGTGGCTGCCCCCATTCAGTATAGCGTCTCCTTAATTTAAAAAATAAATATATAAATCAGTAGCTTATGTATACATTTCTTTATTGGCAAATGGGGGTGTGGCATGGGAGGAGCCAGGGCAGCATGTGGCATGGGCCGGGGTAGTGGGCGGGGTTAGGGGCCCCATTCAGATTCTTGCTATGGGGCCCAATGATTTCTATGTACGCCCCTGTTCATGAGGTATTAATACACCATATCCACAGCCACCATGGGCCACCACTGGGGACTGGGACTCGTGTCAGTCTCTCTATATATAAAGAGGAGGAACACACCTCACCTGGGTACAAGAATCCACATCTCACAGAAGATGTCTGACATTTAGGGTCTGCTCAGTGATTGCCTTGCCTAAAGAAAAGTTTGCAACCCATGCCTCGCTGCCTAAGTACAAGTCAGAGTGCAACGTAAGGAAGGTTGTTCTAAACAGACACTTTGACCTAATAACTACTTGTGCAGCTGTGAATCCTGTAATATCAGTGGCAAGTGCATTATGTGTATGAACTGCCAGGCCATGCATGCTAGGAATTGTCCTGATCTGTTTGCATTTGAATTGAAGAACTGTTCTACTGCACAATTGCCTATTCATAACTTTCTGCACTACTACACTGCACTGAGATGCACCAAGAGACCCTCCATTGCATCTCAGAACCTTCAATATCAAGGGCATCTCAACGTCATCAGGCAGGAGAACCACAGAACCAGAGTTTGTCCAGAAGGGAAGAAAGGTGTGCATTTCCCATCACTACTCAGCCCAGGGGAGCAACAGAGTAAGTACTACTACCACCATTCTTGCTACTATCACTGCTATCCTCCTCTGCTGCCCTCCCCTGCAGCACACTGTACAAAGCCTCTCCTGAATGAATGGAAGTATATTTTGTTTTAAAACCTCCATATGCTGTTCATATAGAGTAGAGATGAGCGAATCATGCAAAATTTTATTCGCCGTACATTCGCTGAACTTTTCCTAAGATTCGTACATTCGACGAATAGATTCGTTTAATTTGCTACTAGTAGTAGATGCTCCGGCTACAGGTCCTTTGGCACTTCTGCTCTGTGCCACCTTCTGCTTTTTTTTAGAGCTCGAGGCCTGGCTGGAACTGGACCCCTTTTGCTTATCCATTCCAGACATTTTTCAATTCACCCTGTGACCCTGCAGCTGGTCTTTGTCCCTGTATCTCCCTGTCTCTCTCTCCCTGCCTGATTAAATACTAGCCCTGAACTGTCCCTGCACTTACCCTGCAGTATACCTGATATATGTAATATGGATTCCCTGAGCTATTATATCAAATTTTCACAAAACAGGTCTCAGAGTCTCAGAACTTCACACACAGTGCTTCTGCTCGTCTCAGCAGTCGCAGCAGAAGTGATGCGTCACTGGCTTACCGAGCCTGAGCCAATCAGAGCAAGCCCTGGCCACTAGGTCAGGTGACCACTTTCTTCCCGGGCTTTTGCACATGATAAACGAACTAAAAGTAAAATTTCGCTAATGAATTGAATTTGTACGCAACAGTAACTTATACGTAGCAATAGCGTATAATTTATAGGGCAAACTACGTCGCAAATGCGCACAAAGCCGAAGTGGATCACCTAATATTCGGATTCGCTTCGCAGCTAAAAATTTCCAAGATTCGATACGAATCAACGAATCGGCGAATAGATTCGCTCATCTCTAATATAGAGCCTTTCCAGGTGCGTAAGCTGCCCATGCCATAGGCACTAGTTCAACCCCATGTCATCAGAAATGAAGGCTTTTGAACTGTGTGCAATAACAAGCTAGATGGTGCCTCTCCTCTTGAACTCACAGGATGTGGCAGCCATGGTTTCTGAAAAAAAATTTAAAATTTTGATTCATATGCACCTAGCCTTTCTGCTGCCTGATGCACAAAACTAAAATGGTGCCCACCCCCACAATGCCAATTTGTTAAACTAACCCCTTTGCCACAATGAAAGCGCCCATTGCCTATAGCCCTTCCACTGCCCTCCTCTTGCCCCTACCTGGTGCTGCCTGAGGCGATCGCCTCACCTGGCCTCATTGGTGGTGTACTCCTGTTCAGGGGCGTAGCTATAGGGGGTGCAGAGGTAGCAGTCGCTGCCGGGCCCAGGAGCCTGAGGGGGCCCAAAGACCCTTGTGCCGCATAAGAACAGCTGGACAACAGTTGTCCATTTTAAATGACCTTTGGCCCAGAGAAGATGGTGGTGTTTCTGGATCATGTTGACATTTGGCTTCTTTTTTGCATGATACAGCTTTAACTTGCATTTGTGGATTGCACGTTGAACGGAAGCGTTCCTGAGCCCATGCAGAGATTTCCAGGACATAATCATGCCTGTTTTTAATGCAGTGCCGCCTAAGGTCCAATAGATCACGAGCATCCAATAATGACTTTCTCCATATTCTCTGAATCTTTTGATACCCAGTCATGTGATTTAGTAGCTAAATGCTCCTCCAGTTGTTTTTTTTATTAGTACCACTTACTTTTTCAGCCTTTTGTTGCCCATGTGCCAACTTTTTTTTAGATGTGTTCTACTGTAATACAATATGGCTCTATGAAATTTGTAAATCATTGCATTGTCTTTATTTACATTTTACACAGCGTCCCTACTTTCTTTGAATTAGGGTTATAGTTCATATGTGATGTAGACTGTATCACTGATCTCTCTAGGTTTTGGCTCCCTCTGCAGTCAGTTTTTTATTAGTACAGTTGGATGGTTGCTTTATAATTAGTGACCCCCTCTGAAGGATTATATCATGAAGGACAGGCAGGAAATGAGTCACTGATGCTGTTCTGAGTTGGTATGTGCTCTCTGCAGCCGGAATCTTAGACAAAAGCAGGAAATGAAATATTGAATCCCAAAGGAAACAGGTTATTTTCAGTAAATCTGTTTAGCACAACTTATCTATTATTCACTCATCGTTACAAAATCTTTCAAGACAAATTAAGCAAATTGATCCCAAATGTGTTGACATCATGTTCTGACAACTGTAAAGCTGCCAAGGACCTGGCTTTGAATAAACAGTTACACATTTTAAGAACTTGTCAGTGCCATACATCTTTTATGACACCTAAGGCTCAGTTCAGATGCCCGATCCATCTCCAATGCCCAAAGGACATCACTGACTTAGGGCTCATGCACACGAATGTGTTTTCTTTCTGTGTCCGTTCCGTTTTTGCGGACCGTATACGGAACCATTCATTTCAATGGGTCCGCAAAAAAAACGGAAGGTACTCAGTGTGCATTCCGTTTTCGTATATGTCTGTATTTCCGTTCCGCAAAAAAATAGGACATGTCCTATTATTGTCCGCATTACAGACAAGGATAGTACTGTTCTATTAGGGGCCAGCTGTTCCGTTCCGCAAAATATGGAATGCACACGGATGTCATCCGTATTTTCTGCAGATCCGTTTTTGCGGATCTGTTTTTGCATACGGTCGTGTGCATGAGGCCTTACAATGTGGTTCGTGGAGGATCTATCATATCATTCATGTTGCATGGAGCACACTCCTGTCAAACTTTTAATTTATTTAAATTGGTTATTCAAGCCCTATATTGACCCCCCTAATGCCCGGGCCCCTCAGGTAGGTTATACCTACCCTGCTCCCCGTCACCCATGTCGCTCCTGATGCACACAAGGCGGCCACTACACCTCTGAGCCCCTGTACCATCGCGGATTACTCTAGGGAGGCTCTTACCCATCGCAGCCTACTATTGGCTGCATCCCCCTCCCCCGGACACCGGATGTTTTGATCCACGCAACGGGGAGATGCAGCAGCAGCCGTGTGGGCATCAAGAGCAATGTGGGTGCTGGGTTGCACGGGCCCGGGCACCAGAGGGGTCATTATGGGACTTGGATAACCGCTTTAACTGAACCCCAGGAGGAGTTAAATTGTGTACATCTTCTTACTGACATCTGTCACTCAATTACAGGCATGATGACCACTTTATGCTGCAATGCAAAAATATACAGTAGTGACAATTAACAATGTTCCTTTCAATGTATACAAACACATAGCAGCACCATGGGATGATTAAAAAAGAGAAATTTCAGTCAGCACATCCCAGAGCGCAGGTGCTGGTTGCTATGGCTAAATACATGTCAAAGGAAAATACATACAATGCAACCGCACACCGCTAACCAGATAAAGCACAAAATGCCATAGTGATATAGAGTATTCTGAAGCTCATGCTATGCTTGTTTAATAAATTAGAGATTCTTGGCAAATATATTTTGTACAAAATTATCTGAGCCCATTCACCGAATCGTCAAGGTGATCTCTGCAGAATGGGAACCTAACACTATTTCCTAAAAGGCAGAGTGGATACAGCATGCATGTGGAACAAACACCCCCTGATTATTTGGAATCCAAGTCTGGCACATAACAGGTAGGAAATAGTGTTAGGTTCCCATTCTGCAGAGATCACCTTGACGATTCGGTGAATGGGCTCAGATAATTTTGTACAAAATATATTTGCCAAGAATCTCTAATTTATTATTAAATCTCTAATCTCTAAATTATTAAACAAGCATAGCATGAGCTTCAGAATACCTCATATCACTATGGCATTTTGTGCTTTATCTGTTTAGCAGTGTGCGGTTGCATTGTATGTATTTTCCTTTGACATGTATTTAGCCATAGCAACCAGCACCTGCACTCTGGGATGTGCTGACTGAAATTTCTCTTTTTTTCTTTGTAAGTTTGTACTGGAGGTGTGGCTACTCCATTTGGTCATGCACTTCTGACCAGCCCATCTGCCCCACAGGTTGATTTTAATCAGTGTAATTATAAAGCCGAGTGATTCGACATGCATGTTGGTGTCTGCATTCCTGAACTAGGGGAGGCCTTTGAAGCACCAGAAATGGCAAAAGGCAGAGTGGATACAGCATGCATATGGAACAAACACCCCCTGATTATTTGGAAGCCAAGTCTGGCACATAACAGGTAGGAAATAGTGTTAGGTTCCCATTCTGCAGAGATCACCTTGACGATTCAGTGAATGGGCTCAAATAATTTTGTACAAAATATATTTGCCAAGAATCTCTAATTTATTAAACAAGCATAGCATGAGCTTCAGAATACTCTATAATCACTATGGCATTTTGTGCTTTATCTGGTTAGCGGTGTGCGGTTGCATTGTATGTATTTTACTTTGACATGTATTTAGCCATAGCAACCAGCACCTGCGCTCTGGGATGTGCTGACTGAAATTTCTCTTTTTTTCTTTGTAAGTTTGCACTGGAGGTGTGGCTACTCCATTTGGTCATGCACTCCTGACCAGCCCATCTGCCCCACAGGTTGATTTTAATCAGTGTAACTATAAAACCGAGTGATTCGGCATGCATGTTGGTGTCTGCATTCCTGAACTAGGGGAGGCCTTTGAAGCACCAGAAATGGCCAAGGGCAGAGTGGATCCAGCATGCATGTGGAACAAACACCCCCTGATTATTTGGAAGCCAAGTCTGGCACATAACAGGTAGGAAATAGTGTTAGGTTCCCATTCTGCAGAGATCACCTTGACAATTCGGTGAATGGGCTCAGATAATTTTGTACAAAATATATTTGCCAAGAATCTCTAATTTATTAAACAAGCATAGCATGAGCTTCAGAATACTCTATATCACTATGGCATTTTGTGCTTTATCTGGTTAGCGGTGTGCGGTTGCATTGTATGTATTTACCATGGGATGATTGATTTTTCATTTTTAGTGTGGTTTTTCAGGACTTAACTACTGTATACCAATTAGACGGTCTATATGTTCACATTGCATTTGAACTTTAAGTTTGGAATACTTTTTTGTATTTGTTATCAACCAACACTGGTGTCTATAGGGTTTTATGGACCTGTTGAGCACATACGCTGGGAGCAGGGTTGCCAACCGTCCAGAAATTTCTGGACAGTCCGTAAAAATAGGCAACTTTTTTCCTCTGTCCGTGAAAAAAATAGAGGTGTCCATGATTTTTTTGAGTCTGGTGGTACCTGACTAGATTATTTTGGTGGTAATTATCATCATTTTACAGCTCACAGTAAATGGTGGTAATGAGTTCTAATCAGTATATAGAGCTATAGAGCTGTATTACTTATAATATTTATCCTTTTATTATGTTTTTCCAATTTGTCCGTAAAAAATGTTAGCCGTCCGTGATTTTGGGATAGGTTGTCCAGAAAAAAGAAAAATTCGGGTTGGCAACCCTGGCTGGGAGAATCTCCCAATACATGTGCTGTAAGTGCAAACTCCATGCTATAAGAACTACTCTGTTAACGGCTGAAAGATGGATAACAGTCTGTCTAGTTCATGACAACTTTTTATAGTGCTCTGTGCAAAGTAAGTCCCATTACAGCACTTTAGAAATTTTTATATTCAGACAATTTTTGCACTATTGTGTAAAAAAAAAAAAGCTATATGCTATATATATAAATATGTAGGAAAAGTGGAACTTTCACACAATAAACCATAAGCATCCCTCTTTGACAGTCCAAAAAGTTGGGAGGTACCGTATTTTTCGCCCCATAAGACGCATTTTTTCCCCAAAAAAAGTGGGGGGAAAATGCCCCTGCATCTTATGGAGCGAAGGCTAATGAGCGCTTCAATTATGGAAGCGCTCATTAGCACCGGAGGACCAGGAAGCGGTGAAGACTCTGTACTCACCGCTTCCTGGTCCTCGGCTGTCGGCTGTGTTGTGCTGCGCACAGCGTAAGGGCGCACTGTGACCTCACGCTGTCCGCGCCGGGTCACAGCACAGCCGGCAGCAAGATGAAAAGGATCGCGCTGAAGGAGTGGAGCGGCGGAGCAGGAAAGGTAAGTGTTTTTTTTTTTTTTTTTTAATTAAATATGAGGCAAATGGGGCTGACCAGAGACAAATGGGGGCTAACCAGAGGCAAATGGGGGCTAACCAGAGGCAAGTGGGGATGACCAGAGGCAAATGGGGGCTGACCAGAGGCAAATGGGGACTGACCAGAGGCAAATGGGGGATAACCAGAGGCAAATGGGGGCTGACCAGAGGCAAATGGGGGCTAACCAGAGGTAAATGGGGGCTGACCAGAGGCAAATGGGGGCTGACCAGAGGCAAATGGGGGCTAACCAGAGGCAAGTGGGGATGACCAGAGGCAAATGGGGGCTGACCAGAGGCAAATGGGGACTGACCAGAGGCAAATGGGGGATAACCAGAGGCAAATGGGGGCTGACCAGAGGCAAATGGGGGCTAACCAGAGGTAAATGGGGGCTGACCAGAGGCAAATGGGGGCTGACCAGAGGCAAATGGGGGCTGACCAGAAGCAAATGGCGGCTGATCTGAGCCAAAAGGGGTTGCTGGGGGCTGATATGAGGCAGTGGGGTCTGCTGGGGGCTAATATGAGAGGCAATGGGGGCTGATATGAGGCAATGGGGGTGATGAAAGGCTGCTGGGGGGCTACTGAGAGGTATATAGGGCTCTTATCTGAGGTCTGTTTGGGGGCATTCACATTGGGGGTCTGATCTGAGGTCTTGTTGGGGTCTTATTAACATTAGGGGTCTGATTGCTGATCTGACCTGAGATCTAATGAAAAATATTTTTTTCTTATTGTACTCCTCTAAAACCTAGGTGCGTCTTATGGGCCGCACCAGTCTTATAGGGCGAAAAATACGGTATATATTAGAGTTGTAGCTAGTTGTGTTGACTAGGCCTGGTCCTGCCCTGTGTATTCCTTACTATTGTTGGAATTATTTTTCAATTCCATAAAAAGGCATAAAGCACCACAACAATGTTCTTAGAACTAAGGAAGATGAATCATTCTGAACTTCTATTACCAAAGAGAACTATCCATATGTAGTCAGCTGGAATTAAAATGACTTTAACCAGAGCTGTTCTTTAAATAGGTTAGAAAGCACATATCATACATACTACTATACCAAAGATGTACAGAAGACACTAACTGCAGTGTATGGCATGGAACATATTCTAAAGTAACTCCTACAGAAAGCATCTAATAAAATGTATTTGGAATGTAGATTAAAATAAATATAGCATCCAACCATTTACATGCTATATACACTTCAATAACAAAGACTAGTTTTGCGAAAAAAAAATTCAGTTGGTTCAATTGTGATCAACAAATTTTAACATGTCAAATTAATTCACTTCAATTATGGTGGCAGCAATAATTGTTCAATGTAAAATTAATCATTATGCAAAATAATAGCCTGTAAATCTGTCCGATTTAGGCGTCTCCCTCCTCATCTCAGTGAGACTTTATTAGTTGTCCTGGATGTTGCTAGCAGAGATCATCGGCATCAGGTAGTTTTAAGAAACCAGAAGGAGGTGGGTGGCATGATGTCATGTAAGGAATGGTAGGTGTCCCCTGTTGCCTTTTTGTCTGAGGTTAGTCTGGGATGTCCCTTGTGATTGTAAATGTTTTACTGTAATGTTGTGAGAGTGCAGGGGCACAATGCTGTTGCACACATTGGTGGAGCTTAGGTTAGTATATTAGATACTGTTTTAATGCCTTAGGTGGTTGGGGTGTTATCATTAGTCAGGAAGACCACGAGTGTGGGATAGGTCTTACTTGGAAGTGCTAGTGGCCTGCCTGTTGGAGTACCACACAGGCTAATGAGAGCCTAAACACAGAGGTACTAGAAGTTATATTACTGCCAAGCGTTCCTGCTGTCTCAAAGGACCCTGTAACTGTCACGGCGAGCCGGCGACGCGCCTCATCCTTACTGCGCCGCTGGTGTCCCGTGTCTAACTCTGAACAGGTCATTTGCCCTAGAAACCAGGGTACTGGAGGACCCAGCGACGCGTGCTTCATAAGCACGGCCAGCTTACTCCATCCCCTGGACAACAAGCAGCAGGGGAGCTGAGCGCCAACGCCCATTAGTCAGTGCTTATGTGTTTTAAGTTTCTGAGTTGGGTCACGTGACACTGGCCACATCACATGACCCATCTTCTGGGCCTATTTAAAGGGAACCTGTCATCACCGAAACACCCCCTGAACTAGAGTAAGCGGTGTATAGTGTAAGTGATGCTGAATCCGAATATGTAAGTTTTATCTTCATACTCACTTCCATTCCGACGCTGTGCTCCCACAAACCTGCAGTAAAATGCACTCACCGGACTCTTCTTTGAGTCCTCTCCATTATGTGAGTGAGCACTGGAGTCCAGTGAGTGCATTTTACTGCAGGTTTGTCAGAGCACAGCGTCGGAATGCAAGTGAGTACGAAGATAAAAATTACATGTTCGGATTCAGCATCACTTACACTATACAACACTTACTCTAGTTCAGGGGGTGTTTCGGAGATGACAGGTTCCCTTTAAGCAGGCAGCCTGCTGGCCACAGGTTGCCTGTGTTTGGTCTTTCCAGCAGTGCTTGTGGTTTTTGGTATAGTGACTTCAGTGTGTATCAGACTTCGGCTTGTATGTTTAGGACTTCGCTTTCTGCTTTATCCCCTGGTATTGACCCTTTGGCTTGCTGACCCTTCTATATTGTGTTGTGTGTTCTGTCTTTGTTCGTTATTTTATCCCTTGATCCCCTCCCCCTTACGCCCCTGCACTTACTCAGGCTAGGGTCTGTCGACAAGTTACGCGCCGTTGTTTAGGACGGGCCGTGTAAGTAGGCAAGGACAGCGGTTGGGGCTTCAGACAGGGCTCACTACCTCCCGTGACCGAAACATAGGCCATACCTAATGGAGCCATTGCAAGCTCTCACGGACCATGTGCACAATATGGCTCAGATGATCCAGGATCTGGCTGAGAGACTCCAATATCAGGAGCAGTTTCAAGCTATACCCACAGCTGCTTCCTCCATTCAAAGCGCCAGTCTTGAACCGCACGTTAAATTACCAGATTGGTTTTTGGGGGACCGAAAATCTTTCAGGTCATTTAAGGAAAATTTCAAACTTTATTTCCGTTTGCGTCCTCACTCCTCGGGTTCTGAGCAGCAGAAGGTCGGCATAATCATATCTTTGCTGCAAGGAGATCCGCAGGAGTGGGCTTTTTCGCTGCCATCTGACTCTCCATGCCTTTTGTCTGTAGAGGCATTTTTTCAGGCCTTAGGGCTCCTGTATGAGGAACCTGATTTGGCCACAGTTGCTGAAAACCAACTTAGAACCCTGGGTAACCGTCCAGTAGAAGACTACTGTGCGGAGTTTTGTAAATGATGCGTGTCCTCTGAATGGAACAATCCTGCGATGAGAAGTCAGTTTAGGGTGGGATTGTCTGATCACCTTAAAGAGGTTGTTCGATTTATTGTTTTGTACTTTGTATGTTTCTAACTAGTCAAATACAACAGCTTTTCCATACACTTTCTGCTTCTAAAGCTGCTGGTTTCTTAGATTTAAAGGGATTCTGTCAGCAGGATAAGGTGTATACAGTTTTTAACATCTACTTATTCCTCTCCGCGATTTATTTCAAAATATACTACTATTACTTTTACTAGTGCTGTAGTTTCTTCAAAAAAATCGTTTTTATTCATATGCTAATAACTTACTTAAAGGGGTATTCCCATCTCACAAATGTAGATTGTATAGTTAGATATAGCAATACCAATATTATCACTAATAGAATGTATTTATATAAAATGTACCATTTAGAAGATTTCCCTATTTGTATATCCATTGTCCACACACATCAGTCAGGCCGTTGCCCCTAGTTACGGCCACCGCGGCCATGTAGTAGTGGTGGCTGGCTTGCTCTTGTTCAAACTAGGGTTGTCGCGGGTATCGAAATTTCGATACTGAATCGATACTTTTATACCAGTATCGATTCGGTACCGGAATTTGCTCTTTTTCGATACTAAAATAAAAAATTCTCTTACCTGTCCTGCGCCGCAGCTCCGCTCTGGGTCCGGCGCTAAACTTCTTCTCCGGGTCCACGCTGCACTGTCCTGACCGCGTACAACGTCAGGTGACAGTGCAGCGCCGGGAAGAGAAGAAGAGGAGCGCCGGACCCAGAGCGGAGCCGCGGCGCAGGACAGGTAAGAGAATTTTTTATTTTACTATCGAAAAAGAGCAAATTCCGGTACCGAATCGATACTGGTATACCGCAGGACAGGTAAGAGATTTTTTTATTTTATTTTGATGGGGGCACGGTGGGCTGATGTTAGGTCTGATGAGGGCACAGTGGGCTGATCTGAGGTCTTATGGGGCACAGTGGGCTGATCTGAGGTCTTATGGGGCACAGTGGGCTGATCTGAGGTTGATGGGGGCACAGTGGGCTGATGTTAGGTCTGATGGGGGCACAGTGGGCTGATGTTAGGTCTGATGGGGGCACAGTGGGCTGTTTTGAGGTCTGATGGGGACACACTGGGCTGATCTGAGGTCTGATAGGGGCACGGTGGGCTGATGTGAGGTCTAATGCTGGCACGGTGGGCTGATGTGAGGTCTGATGGGGGCACAGTGGGCTGATCTGAGGTCTGATGGGGACACGGTGGGCTGATCTGAGGTCTGATGGGGGCACAGTGGGCTGATCTGAGGTCTGATGGGGGCACGGTGGGCTGATCTGAGGTCTGATGGGGGCACGGCGGGCTGATCTGAGGTCTGATGGGGGCACGGCGGGCTGATCTGAGGTCTGATGGGGGCACGGCGGGCTGATCTGAGGTTGATGAGGGCACAGTGGGCTGATGTTAGGTCTGATGGGGGCACGGTCGGCTGATCTGAGGTCTGATGCTGGCACAGTGGGCTGCTCTGAGGTCTGATGGGGGCACAGTGGGCTGATGTTAGGTCTGATGGGAGATCTGAGGTCTGATGGGGCATGGTGGGCTGATCTGAGGTCTGATGGCACACAGATTTTTTTGTGTTTTATTTTTTCGGCGTGGTATCGAATGGTATCGAGTATCATTTATATAAATACATTCTATTAGTAATAATATTGGTATGGCTATATCTAACTATACAAACTATATTAGTGAGATGGGAATACCCCTTTAAGGAGCCCAAGGGGCTGTCTTCCCGGCCGTTGGAGCCAAGCCGCGCCGCTTATTTTGGAGCCCAGCACCGCCCTCCTGATAATTATTCACACCCCTTAGCACGCTGCTTTTTCTCTTGCTGCGGTAATCTTGCGCATGCGCCGTGGATACATCAGTGTTCGCCCGTGCGGTGTCCTGGCAGCGGCCTCATCCGACTAAGTGTGCATGCGCGAGATTACGGCGCAGCAAGACAAGAGAAGAAGCAGAGCGCTTAGGGGTGTGAATAATTACCAGGAGGGCGGTGCTGGGCTCCAAAATATGCGGCGCGGCTGGGCTCCAACGGCCGGGAAGATAGCCCCTTAGCATATGAATAAAAACGATTTTTTGAAGAAACTACAGCACTAGTAAAAGTAATAGTAGTATATTTTGAAATAAATTGCGGAGAGGAATAAGTAGATGTTAAAAACTGTATACACCTTATCCTGCTGACAGAATCCCTTTAACTCAGGGTCACATGACCTATGATGTCGGCTTATCTCCCTGCTGTGTGATGTTTTGTGCACAAGCCTCAGAGATCAGATAACAGCCTGTACACGAGACCAATGGTCAGACTGAGCGACTTAATTAGTCGGTGGAACAGTTTCTTAGGTGTTATGTTGCGGATAACCAACATCTGTGGTCTAGATATCTGTCTCTCTCCGAATTTGCTATCAATAACCGAGTCAATACATCCTCTGGAGTATCGCCGTTCTTTTGTAATATGGGCTTTCATCCGCGTTTTGTTTTTTTCTCCTTATCTACATCTGTTGTTCCAGAGGTCAATTCATTTTCTCAAGAACTGTGCACAGTTTGGGCACAGGTTCAATCGAACCTGAAAAAAGCCCAAGAAATCCAGAAGGTTAAGGCAGATAAGAAGCGCTCGGGTGGTATTGACTTCAAGGTGGGGGACAAAATATGGCTTTCCACAAAAAACTTACATCTGAAACAGTGGCGTAACTACAACTGACTGGGCCCCACAGCATATTTTTGAATGGGCCCCCACCCCCCAGCAACTTCTTTGCAACCCCCAACTCACGTGCAACCCCCATTTCTGTGGCTAATCAAGACTGAACTCAAAAACAAGCCGCTCCGCCTGTTTCCTACAGTGTCACTGTTAATGTCATTGTATAATACTGTTGAGGGGCCCCTGACAATAAAATATTTTAGTCTTCCTCCTTAGGGGGGCCCCTTGAGGTCTGGGCCCCAAAGCAGTCGCTTCCCCTGCTTCCCCTATAGCTACGCCCCTGATCTGAAAGTACCTTCCTATAAGTTCGCTCCTTGGTTTACCAAGGTGATCAATCCAGTGTCCTTTAAATTGTGTCTACCCGACTCCTTTCGCATTCACAATGTATTTCATAAATCTTTGTTAAAGGGTTATATTACTCCCGTTTGTCCGGAGGGACAGCCTCCGCCTCCTGTAGAGGTGGCAGGACAAGCGGAACATGAAATTTCAAGAATTGTCGATATCAGAAAGGTCCGGAACTCCTTCCAGTATCTCGTACACTGGAAAGGATTTGGTCCGGAGGACAGGTCTTGGGTACTGCTGACTAGGATGCATGCTGATGCTCTTATTAAAAAATTTCACCTAGCGCATCCAGAGAAACCGGCTCCAGCGGGTAAGGGTCCGGTGGCCCCTCGTGAAGGGGGGGGGGGTACTGTCATGTTACTGTCAGTAACATTGAAGCACTGCCTATTCCAGTAATGTTGAGTAAGTTACTTGAAAAGCGTCTCTTCTCCAGTCATTTTGCCCCTGTCAGTATTTACTGTTCCTGCACAGGTGTCAGCACCACTAAGATAGCGTAACAACAAGCACAAATTGGTGAAGTTGCCTCCAAAAGATTGAGTTCCAGTACCAAAAGTTGTGAAACCAGTCAGTATGG
Source organism: Rhinella marina (assembly GCA_900303285.1). Taxonomy (NCBI): domain Eukaryota; kingdom Metazoa; phylum Chordata; class Amphibia; order Anura; family Bufonidae; genus Rhinella; species Rhinella marina. Next base: position 342,293 of record ONZH01023008.1, read on the forward strand.
CGAAAGAGACCCTAAGACCCTGTGGCAGAGCTTGTGCATTAAACGCCATAAAGGAGTGTGGCACCAAGAAACAGAAAAATGAGCAGTGGGCAAGAAGATGTTCTAAAACTGGCTGTGGGGACCTCATAACAGACAGTTGAATGCTGAGATGTGAAAATGTGGTTGTCTGGCTTGATATACAAGGAGGCTAGGGCTTCATCAAAGATGATGCCAATTTTGTGAACCATTGGTAAGTCAACAAAGATTTACAAGTCCAGGAGAGATGACCATACAGAAATTTAGCCCTGTTAATCATGAAAGTATGGGAGAACTGACAGAGGCAGCATGAGGGACAAGGGTGCACAAAGTGGCTTGGGCCTTCCCTCAGTGCACTTAACTGCTCATTTGTGTTGGAAATTGGCCGAGGCTACACAAAACTTCTTGAAGCAGCAAGGAGGAGCAGCAAGACAGCACTGAAATAAATATAACAGTCAGGCAAATTATAGCATGAAGATGGAAGTGGAAAGCAGCAGGGGCAAAAGGCAGTGCTTGGTTAAACCCCCCCAGACACAGTTTCTTATACCCTAGAGAACAAAGGAATAATTAATACTATAATTCATGTTTTTCGGAGTATGCTGCAGTCCTTAAGCTTCAATGTTACTCACACAGATTGCATCATTATTGTACGTAACTACTGATATACATAAGTTAGACCTACAACAACTTCTAATTGTATAAAAGTTTCTTGTCTTGAACACCTCATGCATAAATAATTTGTGTCCTTGGGTTGTCCATCAATCCCTTTCAATTTTAGTACCAAGCTCCATTTTTCTTTCTAAAGAGCTATATGGGCCATAAAACCAAAGTGAACCCTTCATTTATCACCTATCCCAACACCAGGGATTGGACATAATCATAAATATGCTAATAGCCTACTTCAATTTCAATAAATAAGTACCATGATCTTGTCTAAGATCTCCATCACTAATGCAACTATTGTCTACTTTCTAAAGCCCACCATTACATCATCAACTCTATCTCCTACCACTAAAACACATCACGATACATTTCAATATGTTATTTGATCCCTTAGTTGAACTTATTTCTTAGATGCAACACAAGATGTCTGCCAGAGACAACATGGCTGACCATCAGATCTAATCCTGATTCTGCAACAATTTGCATATGGATTAAAAGTACTTTTTCTGTAGAATGAAGCAACAGATCATTACATTGAGTTGAGCTAGCCTTACAAAGCATTATGCCTGGTTTAAAAGTAAATGTCCTGGTGGCGGGCTCCCTTTCAAATACTTAATATTTCCCTATTACTATAATGTCCACATTTTCTGAGGCAATGTCGACCACTCTCCGGCCTCCTAAAAACATTATAAAAGTATGACAGTTCCAAAATCCTTGAGTCTGTAAATAATCTGTGCCTCTTAAGATAATGGGCCAAATGTTTTGAATTTATTCGCAAAGTAAGAAACATTCCAGGAACTGTGCATATTTCCCATGACCTTAATTCCTATTTTTTTTTTAAACTAAAAATAGTGATAAATAACAGCCTTCAAGAGACACTTCGTTGTTAATTATCAGATAACTAGAATGTTATCAGTTTCATATACAAGGTTGGGTAATTCTGCACATGTATGTGCTGTCTCTAAATCCCTGAGCCACAGGGATCAAGAGACAGTGGTGGAGAGCAACGGGGAATCAGGCAAATATTTAGCCAGGAAGCAAGCTGAGGTCAGCGCAGGCAGTGTTTGTGCAATCCAGCAAACAGGTCTAAAGTCAGGACTGGCAGCACAAGGTCAATTTGAGAAACAGGCAGAGGTCAGGTCAGGCAGCAAAGAGTCAAATCCAGGAAACAGGCAGGGGTCAGTACACATGCAAGCAAACAGAATACTAGTACACCTTTGCAGAAAACTAGCAATTTAAACCTATTGCTCAGGCACCTTCCCCTGTGAGAAGTTATATACCCACGGAAAGGCTGTGATAGGCTGGTAGCATCTGAAAGTGTGTGCATGCTGAAAGGTACACACATGCCCTAGTGAGAAGAGATACTGCAGTCAGGACATACAGGGCGTACAGACCTAGTGGGAACACAGGCAGAGGCTCAGTGGTTCTGTGGCCCTGCTTGTCAGGAAGGCACAAGGGAACAAAGAAAGACCACAGGGACATGGTCACTGACCAGCTGACTCTGCTTACCGAGAGCAGAGGGACTCTGGAGGGATAGGGGTTCATGTTCCTAATTTCATACTTGGAACAACCCCTTAACTCTTTAAATCTTGTAATATGACATAAATCCATGGAACATAGCCATGTGTTCAGTTTGTCAAAGGGTGTCATAAATGTATATTCCCAGATTCTTCCTTTGATCAACAATTGCAGCAGGATTGTAGCCCTGAAGTAAAAATGTTCTTTTGAGATTAAGCATTCACCTCGCCTGATAGGCTGGAACAGAGGTGATTTTATCTGATGGCTTTACTGTAGAATAGATTATGAAAATGTTATTGTGTTTGGAGTAGAATCTGTCCCATTTGAGGTATATAGGCTGATTTTTATGGTGGTGTACAGAAGCTGATTTCTGTAATTGAATAGCTTACTGTCAGATTTGTGATAGGGTGACATACATTGACTCATTAACCCTTTCAGCCCCGGATGTTTTTTTTTTCCCGTTTCCGTTTTGCGCTCCCTGCCTTCATACAGCCATAACTTTTTTAGTTTTCTGTTCACATAGCTGTATGAGGGCTTGTTTTTTGCGGGACAAGTTGTACTTTCCAACGCCACCATTTAATATTACATATGGTGTAGTAGGAAGCGGGAAAAAAAATTCCAAATCAGGTGAAATTGCAAAAAAACGCAATTTAGCTACAGTTTTACAGGTTTTTTTATTTACGGCGTTCGATGTTCATTAAAACTGACCAGTTACTTTAATTCTACTGGTCAGTACGAATCCGGCGATACCTAATATGTATAGTTTTTCTGGAGTTTTGATAGTGATAAAATAATTATAAAGTTGGAAAAAAAATATTTTTTTTTGTCATATCTTGACCCCTATAACTTTTTTGGTATTTATGTGTATGGAGCTGTATGGGGGCTCATTTTTTGCGGGGTGATCTGAACTTTTTATTGATACCATTCTGGGGTGTGTATGACTTTTTGATCGCTTTTTATTTAATTTTTTGTAGAAAAAAAAGGCGACAAAAAATGGCAAATCGGCCATTTTGACGCCTTTTTTATGTTTCGCTGTTTTCCGTACGGGAAAGAAATTTTTACATTTTTATAGTATGGGCGTTTTTGCACGTGGTGATACCCATGATGTGTATTTTTTTTATTTTTTAACTACTTTTATTTTCGGAAAAGGGGGGTGATTTGAACTTTTATGTTTTTTTTTTGTTTTTTTTTTTACTTTATTTATTTAATTTTTTTTACACTTTTTTTTATAGTTCCCATAGGGAACTATTACAAGCAATCAATACATTAGCATTGGAGTCTATGATGATTTTAATGCTTTCCTATGGAGCCCTCTTACACAGAAGGGCTCCATAGGAAAGCCTATGCAGCAGCCTCCTGTCATTGACTATGACAGGGGCTGCTGCATACATACTTTGGTTCCCCCGATCGCCACACGGGGGAGCCAGAGCAACACCGGAAGCGCGCGCTTCCGGTGTTTTAAGCCCTTGGATGCCGTGGTCAGGATTGACCGCGGCATCCGAAGGGTTAAATGTCCGCAATTGACATTACTGTTCACCCGCGGCCATGACGCCCGCTCTATTCAGGAGCGGGCGCCATCTTTAAACACGGGGTTAATGGAATTGTATTAGTTCATGTTCGGATTCAGACCAGATGATTAGGATATCATGAATGAAAGGCAATCAGGTCACATGTTTGATGGAGCAGTGTAGCAAGGAGTCACTTTCCAGTTTTGCCATGAAAAGGTTGGCATATTGTGGTGCCATTTTTACTGCCCATGGTGTTTCAAGTAGGTTCTAGATATATTTCTGTGCTAAAAGAGAAATAATTGTGGGTGAGGATAAGATTAGCAAGTTGCAGCACTGACTCAGAAAACAATCCCATTAGCCTCTAGATATACTTGGCAGGCAGGTGATCTCTCTTTGTGATGTTGGAAAACAAAGAATCCACATCCATGGTGGCTATGATGGTAGCTTTGGGGAAATCTATGGTTGACAGTTTGTTTAATACATTGGTGGTGTCCTGCAGATAGTGTGAAGATAACCTCCTACTCATCCTGAGATTTTTTTAATGAGGATTCCCACATGTGAGATAATCAGCCTCCCTAGTTTACCTGGTTTATGTATTTTGGGAAGCATGTAGAATGCTTGTACACTCTTACAGACAGACCTATGATGACTCTTCTCAACTCCCTCATATATTATTGATTTGGGTCTCCATCAATTTTGGCAGGGAACAGCCTGCTGGATCTCTCTGCAAGTTGTCTGTGCGATGAAGAGACCTAAGTTGTCACAAAAGTTTGCTATGCCACATAATGTCTTTGATTTTTGTTACCAATTAAAATATATCATACCTCAATGACTCCTAATTTGTTTCCCCTAATGAGAGTGATAAAACATTTTTCAACTGGCTAACACAGTAACACTTTTTTTTCTTTTAACTCCTTAAGGAAATGACCTATTTTGGTGATATTTTTTTTTTCTCTCTCTCTACATTCTCAGAGTCATAACTTCTTGACATTTTCCATGACATAGCTGTATGAGGGTTTGTTTTTTTAGTGGGATGAGCTGCATTGAAAAGCAGCAGTTTCACAATACTTTGAGTTTGAAACTGGCTGACTTATTGCATGTGTGCTTCGCAGCTGAAGACATCTGCATTAGTCCCATGTTCATATGTGCCTAGACATTACACCTAGAAGCTCATGTCAATCAAAGTGCAGAGGGTGCAGCAGTTGCAGAGAGAACTCTTTAGTCTCTATGTGTAAAGGCAATGCTCCCGTTTTTCCTAGAGGCGCATTTGCATACATTAAAACATAATTTTTCTCAGCAATGCAGGCACATATGAACATGGGACCAACACATATATCTTCAGCTGCCAAGTGCACATGCAGCGGGTCAGCTGGTTTTATAGGTATAATTATGGCGTTAAGGCTCCATTCACACGACCGTATGTATTCCGTGTCCGTATAAAAACGGAACGGAAGACATACGGAAAGTCTTCCGTAGTGTTTCTTAGTTTTGCGGACCCATTGACTTTAATGGGGCTACGAACGTGTTTTGCGGCCAAGTATAGGACATGTTTCCTTTTTTTTGCGGGAGAACTTCCGTAATATACGGATGCGGAATGCACACGGTGTGCGCATTTTTTTTCTCAAATGGAAAAATTAATGGGTCCTTATGGTTCTGCATCTTATCCGCAAAAATGCGGATAAGATACGGAAATGAACATACGGTCGTGTGAATGGGGCCTAAGGGGTTGTTCACATATCAGTTATTTGATCAGTTATTTCCATCAGTTATTGTGAGCCAAAACCAAGACCCGCACCTGGCTTTGGCTCACAATAACTGATGGAAATAACTGATCAAATAACTGATATGTGAACAACCCCTAACCAATTCATATATGTTTTTTATGTTTTATCACTTTTCACAATAAAAAGCTCTTTAAAAGATAAAAAGAAAGAAAAATCATTTATAGTTTCATCATATTCTGAGAGTCATAACTGCAATTCTAAAACTGTGTTTCATTTTTTATTGTTATTCACTGTGCAGGATAAAGCATTTTCTATTTTGTGTCATTATGGATGTGGTGATATCAATGCTGTGTACTTTTTTCTGTATATTTCTTGACATAATAAAGCATTTTTAATTGCGTTACTTATTTTATATTTTTAATATTTAAATTAACTTTTTCTTGAGCGTCTATAATAAATGATAATACTTTTGCAGTGTAACACTTCTGCATAGCCCTGACAGGCATCCTATTAGGCCCTGCCTCTGGGCTACCAACTGGACTTCTTCTTCTGCCCTATTTCCAGGTCCCTACTTACATTTTATCTCTGGTAGTGGTTGTTGTCACCAATTATAATTACTCTTACCAGTACTTTGATTTCTTAACCCACATTAGGATAGAGAAGAATTTTTACCTTGGTTTCCTATCCTGTCTGGGAGGCAGAATCAGCCTCAGGTGGTTGCTGTCATGAGACCGGAAAATCTTATTTATGGCAGTAGCAGAATTAAGACGGAAATATCAGTATTAAATGAACATCATAACCATCTTTTGTTATACATTTCCATCATAATATGCAATTTTCTACAGTTTGTTAATAATTTCAAATTTAATCCAGAATATATGTGCTTGAGTTTGCAAGGTTGGAAGGTTTCGAATATTTTTAAAAGATCAGCCATCAGGTGGCAGTCATGCATCAACAGGAAAATGAACTCGTAATGGCCATGCTTTCTTTTTCCTAAAAATCTATAATATTTATTATATATAATGTCATTTCAGTTTTCATTTTATGTTTTACCTTGGAATTTATGCAATATTACTAGCATTACAGTGGTCCCTCATATTACAATACTAATTGGTTTAGGGACGACCATTGTAAGTTGAAACCATTGTAACCTGACTCCATAACTCAGTGGAAAATCATTACTTGGTTCTAAAGCCCAAAAATGTATCTGCAAAATAAGAAAAAGTAAAGTTTTAAGAAAAATAAGCAGATAACTAAGGCAGGTGAAGTAATTCCTTACATAAAACAGACAGAAATAGATGCTGGAAGCTGTAAATAACTTTCTAAGGTGGGGACAGGAGCTTCTTCAGGGTCTTTCATAATACATACATGTACCAAAAAAATGAAGCTGCAGCTTACCTGATGTCCAAAGGGAGCAGCTCATCCTGCCACAGACATATGCTTCAACACATTTACTTTGGGGCTTGGGCCCCAAATCTTTTGAGACCCTAGCAACACCATTGCACAAAACCACCCGTTTATATTATACATATTAATTAGCGCCCCATAGTGCCCATACAGTATGACCACCAGAATTTCTCTACCTCCATCAGTGCCTTCACAAATTATATATATATATATATATATATATATATATATATATATATAAAGCTGAGTGTATGTATGTATGTGTGTATGTACAGTACAGACCAAAAGTTTGGAAACACCTTCTCATTCAAAGAGTTTTCTGTATTTTCATGACTATGAAAATTGTAGATTCACACTGAAGGCATCAAAACTATGAATTAACACATGTGGGATTATATACTTAACAAAAAAGTGTGAAACAACTGAAAATGTGTCTTATATTCTAGGTTCTTCAAAGTAGCCACTTTTTGCTTTGATTACTGCTTTGCACACTCTTGGCATTCTCTTGATGAGCTTCAAGAGGTAGTCACCTGAAATGGTATTCCAACAGTCTTGAAGGAGTTCCCAGAGATGCTTAGCACTTGGTGGCCCTTTTGCCTTCACTCTGCGGCCCAGCTCACCCCAAACCATCTTGATTGGGTTCAGGTCTGGTGACTGTGGAGGCTAGGTCATCTGGCGTAGCACCCCATCACTCTCCTTCTTGGTCAAATAGCCCTTACACAGCCTGGAGGTGTGTTTGGGGTCATTGTCCTGTTGATAAATAAATGATGGTCCAACTAAACGCAAACCGGATAGAATAGCATGCCGCTGCAAGATGCTGTGGTAGCCATGCTAGTTCAGTATGCCTTTAATTTTGAATAAATCCCCAACAGTGTCACCAGCAAAGCACCCACACACCATCACACCTCCTCCTCCGTGCTTCACGGTGGGAACCAGGCATGTAGAGTCCATCCGTTCACCTTTTCTGCGTCGCACAAAGACACGGTGGTTGGAACCAAAGATCTCAAATTTGGACTCATCAGACCAAAGCACAGATATCCACTGGTCTAATGTCCATTCCTTGTGTTCTTTAGCCCAAACAAGTCTCTTCTGCTTGTTGCCTGTCCTTAGCAGTGGTTTCCTAGCTGCTATTTTACCATGAAGGCCTGCTGTCTCCTCTTAACAGTTTTTGCAGAGATGTGTCTGCTGCTAGAACTCTGTGTGGCATTGACCTGGTCTCTAAACTGAGCTGCTGTTAACCTGCGATTTCTGAGGCTGGTGACTCTGATGAACTTATCCTCTGCAGTAGAGGTGACTCTTGGTCTTCCTTTCCTGGGGCGGTCCTCATGTGAGCCAGTTTCTTTGTAGCCATTGATGGTTTTTGTGACTGCACTTGGGGACACTTTCAAAGTTTTCCCAATTTTTCGGACTGACTGACCTTCATTTCTTAAAGTAATAATGGCCACTCATTTTTCTTTACTTAGCTGCTTTTTTCTTGCCATAATACAAATTCTAACAGTCTATTCGGTAGGACTATCAGCTGTGTATCCACCTGACTTCTGCCCAACACAACTCATGGTCCCAACCCCATTTATAAGGCAAAAAATCCCACTTATTAAACCTGACAGGGCACACCTGTGAAGTGAAAACCATTTCAGGTGACTACCTCTTGAAGCTCATCAAGAGAATGCCAAGAGTGTGCAAAGCAGTAATCAAAGCAAAAGGTGGCTACTTTGAAGAACCTAGAATATAATACATATTTTCAGTTGTTTCACACTTTTTTGTTAAGTATATAATTTCACATGTGTTAATTCATAGTTTTGATGCCTTCAGTGTGAATCTACAATTTTCATAGTCATGAAAATACAGAAAACTCTTTGCATGAGAAGGTGTGTCCAAACTTTTGGTCTGTACTGTATGTGTGTATGTCCGCTAAAGGAATCCGCACTGTCGCAGCTACAATCACGAAATCAGGTGTCCGGGAAGGTTTTAGAAAGGCTCTCAGCTGTCCAGGATGTACCGTTCCTGAGATATTCCCAAAAAATGCATAAGCCAATAGAAGCCTGGTCACATGACTCTTATCAGCCAATAGAAGCTCGCAGGCACTTAGTATCCACACACACCAGGTTTCCATAACAACCCAGCCATATTTCTTCACTGCTGTAGGTCTGCTTTAAAGGGGCAGGGAGCTGTAGATGACACTGTTAAAGGGGTATTCCGGTTACCATAAATATAACTTATGTTTTAGACTAGCTCATCATCAATCATTGAGAACCTACATAACCAGCCTCCCAATAGGCAGACCAGAAAAGTACTCACCACAACAAGAATAATATAATATAAAGCACAAATAATTTATTAGTGTAATTTACAGAGATATATTACATATCAATAAAAGCGTATAAAACACGGGACATAGAAAAAACCCCTAAAGTGCTGGCTAGAGACACAGGGTTAGAGGGGGTCCGCATCTCTCCAATAGATGTTATACATGTCTGTCAGATGGTTGGTATATCCCCCATCACAAAAATAACTTGATATAGAGTGACAAATATAAGTATGTACACTAGTGTTAATAGACCACCACAGACAAATCAGAGGTGGTCAGGGCTTAATAACCCCACTGGTTACAAAATGATTCTCAGCAATATTACAACTTACCAAGCAACATGATCGGGAGAGAAGGCGGAGCACCCAATAACCCACAAGACCTCAACGCGCGTTTTGCAAGAAAAGCTTCGTCATCATTATCAATCATTACCTAATATAATGTAAATTTCACATATTTACCGTTCAGTAGTAACAAAAGATGTTTTCTTCCACTGCTACCCACTGTGTTACCATGGCATAAATTACCATGGCATCGACCTGTAATTCAGACCACCCTCAAAAGAAGGACTTAAAAGCCCCACCCCCAGGTCCGCTAAGACACGCCCCTGACTTGGTCAGGCCACGCCCCCTTCCACTCCGCAGCCAATGGGGATTGAAAAAATGAAAGCAAAAATCAACTTCTGTCGGCTGCAGGGGTGGGAGGGAGGGTGACTTTCTCCCTGCAGCTCATGCTCACACTGCACAGTGCTGCTGTCTGAGAGTGAGCTGTTCAAAAGGACATCACTGTGTCCGTCCAGGCCCTGAGCATGACGGAGGACAGGGAGTCTGAAAGCCGGACAGTCCAGCCTAAAACCGGACCTCTGGCCACCCTAGGGGCAGGCTGATGTTAGGGTGGCCAGACGTCCGGTTTTAGGCTGGACAGTCCGGTTTTCTGGGTCCCTGTCTTCCGTCCGGCGCAGTGCCTGGACGGACGCAGGGATGTCCACCCTTTCAGTAGCTCACGCTCAGACAGCTTCTCCTCTGTGTTTTCACGGAGCCAGGGGGCATGGCCTCATGTTTAGGGGTGTGGCTTCATGGGGGCCGTGGGGGGGTGGCTTCCCATTTGGGGGCATGGTCGTTGAGGTCTAGCTTTCTGGGGTGAAGACAGTGGCCACCCTAGCTGCTGTGGAGGGCACAGTTAAAAGGGGGGGGGCGCTGTGGATGTTACTGTTAAGGGGCAGGCTGTTGTGGAGGTCACTGTTAAAGGGGCGAGCACTGTAGAGGTCACTCTCGATATCTTTTAACGACACACACACAAACATTAAATGAAATAGATGAAATATACCCAGGCGAAGCCGGGTCCTAGTGTATATATATATATATATATATATATATATATTCATGTTGCCTGAAAAACCTGTGTCCCTTGCTATGAAAAGCAGTACAGTTCATAGGACCATGTATAGCAAAGCACGTAGTTCCCATTTGAAGGTGTAGCCACAAACAGCAGGAAAGGCAAGATAATTTATGTATCAACTTGATCAACTTGACACAAATGATCACCCCCTACAACTCTGTGATTATCCTTCAGCCCACAATGTTTAGGGTACAATCTACATTTAGCATACATTTGCTGCTGCAGATCCAGCGGTAGAATTTGATGCAAATCCAGGCCAAAATCATCATATGTGTTACTCAGAGTAAAATTCACTGAAAATCCACAGAAAGTATTGGCATGGGAGGATTTAAAATCCAGTCATCTGATATGTTACTAGATAACAAACACTACGGGGGTCATTTATAAAGACCGGTGTATTAGATGCCGGTCTTAATAACCAAAGTTATGTAGAGGCGCCGGCCTTTACATAACTTTGGTGCATCCACCACCATAAATCTATGCCAGCTTCCTTGTAGATTTAGAACATTTTCTACACCTAAAACAGGTGTAGAAAATGATAAATAAGATGGGCCTTTGGTTCCGTCCCTTTCCCCACCCAAATCACTCCCCCTTTTTTAGACCTGGCGTCAGCAGGGAAAAGTCGCAGATTGTGGATGTAAATAACCTCCGGACTATAAGACGCACCTGACTATAAGACGCACCCCAGTTTGAGACAACAGACAATTAGAATAAAATATTTTCTACTTATTAACCCTTCCCTGGTGGTTAAATGAGGTGGAGGGTTCAAGGTCGGTAACTTACACACACAGCACTGATACATACACATCTGACAAGCACAGCTCTGCTACCCAGCTGACATATATATATATATATATACACTCACCGGCCACTTTATTAGGTACACCATGCTAGTAACGGGTTGGACCCCCTTTTGCCTTCAGAACTGCCTCAATTCTTCGTGGCATAGATTCAACAAGGTGCTGGAAGCATTCCTCAGAGATTTTGGTCCATATTGACATGATGGCATCACACAGTTGCCGCAGATTTGTCGGCTGCACATCCATGATGCGAATCTCCCGTTCCACCACATCCCAAAGATGCTCTATTGGATTGAGATCTGGTGACTGTGGAGGCCATTTGAGTACAGTGAACTCATTGTCATGTTCAAGAAACCAGTCTGAGATGATTCCAGCTTTATGACATGGCGCATTATCCTGCTGAAAGTAGCCATCAGATGTTGGGTACATTGTGGTCATAAAGGGATGGACATGGTCAGCAACAATACTCAGGTAGGCTGTGGCGTTGCAACGATGCTCAATTGGTACCAAGGGGCCCAAAGAGTGCCAAGAAAATATTCCCCACACCATGACACCACCACCACCAGCTTGAACCGTTGATACAAGGCAGGATGGATCCATGCTTTCATGTTGTTGACGCCAAATTCTGACCCTACCATCCGAATGTCGCAGCAGAAATCGAGACTCATCAGACCAGGCAACGTTTTTCCAATCTTCTACTGTCCAATTTCGATGAGCTTGTGCAAATTGTAGCCTCAGTTTCCTGTTCTTAGCTGAAAGGAGTGGCACCCGGTGTGGTCTTCTGCTGCTGTAGCCCATCTGCCTCAAAGTTCGACGTACTGTGCGTTCAGAGATGCTCTTCTGCCTACCTTGGTTGTAACGGGTGGCAATTTGAGTCACTGTTGCCTTTCTATCAGCTCAAACCAGTCTGCCCATTCTCCTCTGACCTCTGGCATCAACAAGGCATTTCCGCCCACAGAACTGCCGCTCACTGGATGTTTTTTCTTTTTCGGACCATTCTCTGTAAACCCTAGAGATGGTTGTGCGTGAAAATCCCAGTAGATCAGCAGTTTCTGAAATACTCAGACCAGCCCTTCTGGCACCAACAACCATGCCACGTTCAAAGGCACTCAAATCACCTTTCTTCCCCATACTGATGCTCGGTTTGAACTGCAGGAGATTGTCTTGACCATGTCTACATGCCTAAATGCACTGAGTTGCCGCCATGTGATTGGCTGATTAGAAATTAAGTGTTAACGAGCAGTTGGACAGGTGTACCTAATAAAGTGGCCGGTGAGTGTATATATACACACAGTACCATACACTCCTATACCATAATACACACTACCATACACTCCTAACAGCTCTGCTCTGAAACACAGCAGACATACACATAAAGCACAGTAGTATATACCCCTTGACAGACATATACACCTCTCACACACTAATATCACATTTCTCTACACTTACACCACAGTATTCTCTTCCTTATTATGGCCCCTACCATTAGTGACGTCATCAAAGGTCATTTAGCTTCCAGTGATCTAAGTTTTAATCTTAGGACCTTTCAGCATGGTAATGTCTGTGTTCAAACTAGCGCACTGTCCTGCCTGCGCTGATCATACAGCATACCTCCCAACTTTTGAAAGACACAAAGAGGGACAATATGTGTGCAATGGCAATTTGTTTCATACTAGGCAACTCTTCCCAAAACATAACTATACACGCCCAGTCCCCTTAATTTTCCCACATAGTAATTATTCCCCCTTTGTGCTAGCAAACAGTAGTAATACCCACACTGTGTCCCCTTGACAGTAGTTATGCCCACACCTGCCCCTTTCACAGTAGTTATGCCCAGTGGCATACATAGAGAAGTAAGGGCCCCTTAGGAAGGACAGAAGTGTTTCCGCCTAAATCCCTTTCAATGACTCTTGGGCCATTTTTCACTGCCTCATTTGCTAAAAGTCGTTCCTTTAGAGGGTAGAGTCCTGACCAAGTTTTAACTTCCAGTAGAAGAGGAGATAATCCCAACTAAGACTGGGCCCCCTCTCGCCCTGTGCCCCATAGCAGTCACATGGTCTGCCACTATAGTAGTTACTTCCCTGGTTATGCCCACATTGTGCACCCTTCACAGTAGTTATGCCCCTCACTCTTATGGAAACAGACAGCTGAGAGCAGGACATACCTGATCCCGGACATTTGGGAGTTATGCATACAGTGTCAGGCATAGAGAGAGAAGTGTGCAGACGCACACCTCTCTCATTGATTCAGCATTGCGCTGTGTGAACGCACTGCAGGATCATTAAGGAAGCAGTCAGGGAGGTAAATGCCATAGTGTTTCATGTGATCATTCAACCACATGGTGACAGTATTTTGTTTAGAAACCAACACAGAACACACTAAGAGGAAGCAGGAAGCCTAGAGAGTATCTGTGTTTTTTTAATGGAGCTGAAGAGTGGACTAGGGGCCAAAGGGGGGCACAAGGAGGACATAAGTACAGTGAGGGGGAACAAAAGTGGGCATTACTACTGTGAAGGGGCCACAAGGAGGGCATACCTACTGTGAAAGGACTACAAGGAGGACATAACTACAGTGAGGACAGGGGTGTAACTACCATAGCGGCAGATCATCTCCTCTTCTACTTGAGGTGAAAACTTGGTCAGGACTCTACCCTCTAAAGGAACAACTTTTAGCAAATGAAGCAGTGGAAAAATGGCCCATTGAAAGGGGTTTAGGCAGAAACTTTTCTGTCCTGTGCGGGGGGCCTGGTTTGATCCTTGCTATGGGGCCCTTTCTTCTCTATGTATGCCACTGAGTGAAGGGCACATAAATGGGCAATACTGCTGTGAAGGGGCCACAAGGAGGACATAACTACTGAGAAAGGGCCACAAGGAAGACATAACTACAATGAGGGGCACAAAAGTGGGCATTACTGCTGTGAAGGGGCCGCAAGGAGGACATAGCTACTGTGAAGGTGCCACAAGGTGGACATAACTACCGTAAGATGGCACAATGGTGGGCATAACTACTGTGGAGGGGCCACAAGGAGGACATAGCTACAGTGAAGGGGCTTCAAGGAAGACATAACTACTGTAAAGGGGCTACAAGGAGGATATAACTACTGTGATGGGGCATAATATGGGCAAAATTGCAGTAAGGGGGCACAATATGGGCATCTCTGATGTAAATGAGGCACAATGCAGGCATAACTACTGTGAAGGAGCAAAATGTGAGGGGCAAAATGTGGATATTACTACTTTTATGGGGCACAATGTGGGCATTAGTACTGTGTGGTAGCACTAAGGGGAAAGCAATGCACTAGATTACCCTGTTATAGTATTGGGATGGGTAGGTCTTCCAGGGCAGCACAGTGCCCCTACCTAGTTATTTAACATGGATAGTTACCATCCCTTCTTTATGTGATTTATTATTTTCTGTGTACTGTGAGAAGGCACAAGGTGACATAGTGGATGATAGATACGTGTCACCGAGGTGCCTGGTGAAATTAACCGGTAGTGTTTCGTAAGTAACACTAGGTTACTGACAATTGTTATTAGTAGTTTAGCTGCTGACTGCAGTTGATCTCGGCCGGTTTCATTGAAGTAGTCAAAGAGCAGGGTGGGATGACTACTCTCACGTATCTAGGCCAGGCCAGGAAGCCCTGGGGGCGTGGTTCCTAGTCTGAAAGTGTTATAGACTGGGAGTACAGCCATATAGAGTTGCTTCAGCAGATAGACTGTTATTGCCAAGTCTTTCTTCCCCCTCAGGCTGGTGGTGGAAACCAAGAACTACAGAGGACTGTGAGTCAGGCAAGTTTACATGGACTGTATATTTTTGTGTTTACATGCTGAAGTAAGCCAATTTTTGTTCATACTGTTTTTGGACAAAATAAAAATACAATTATTTGGACTATTTCAGAAGTCGCCATTTGAGCTGACCGTCACAGTACCCTATGATTTATATAAATTTGAGTGGCTAGTGCGGGGGGCCTGCCATGCTGAATCCTTGCCCCAGGAGCTGGAAAGCCTAGCTACACCTCTGCAGTAGGCATGTGGAAATGTCAAGCAAGGCTGTTGTCCTGCTAAGGGCTTAGTCATACATTCTGTGTCCGAGGCTCCATTTGAGGCCTCCATTGCAGATTACATCAAAACCAGCTGAGAGAAAAGTTCTGTAGAACTGTTTTCTCTGATAAAAAGCAAACTCTTCTTGAACAGAAACTGAAGGACTCCAATATATTGAACGGGATTTATTGGAAGCCTCGTTTTGGGTAAGTTATATGTAAGAATATCTTTTGAATATTGGTAGAAGATCTCAGATGACATGGCAAGAACATAACAAAACACAAATTATGGTTTAATGATAAATAATTTACATAAAATAAAGGTTATTTGTAGAGATGAGCGAGTAGTGAAATATTCGAAAGTTCGAAATTCGATTCGAATAGACTGCGAAATTCGACTATTCGACCGGATATCGAATCCCATTAAAGTCTATGGGAAAAAAATGCTCGCCACTTGGAAATCTCAATTCGACCACTTGGAGGTCACCAAGTCCACCCTGGAACCTCAGAAAAGGATGCCAACACTGCTGGAATGCAACTGGGACAGCAGGGGAAGCATGTCTGGGTGCATATAACGCGCCCAAGTCGCACTATTACGCCACTATCACAGCCTCTCAACAATACACTCCAAACACAATCTAACCTCTCTGTAAAGTGAGACCATACAAGGAAACCTTCTTTCCTCTACATTGCCATGGACCCCAAGCCAAACTAGACAAAAAAGAAGATAAAATTCTGCACCCCTTAAAATCACGTTGCCTATGACAACCACAGATGGCATAAGCAAAGGGGAAAGCAAATAGACCCCACCCCTAATTGTCATTGTGTGTGTGAGATGTGGTCAGACATGTCTTCTTTAAAATGTAAAAACAACTCAAACACATGCAGAAGCCTTAAAATGCCCAAATTGTTGGCGCTTGAGATGTCAGTGACCCGACCTGGCCCAGTGTCATGTCTAGCAGGTAAAGCAGTGGGGATGTTGAGGGATGCGTAGGACCGCAAAAGGCAGGAAGAGGCCGTGGGCTGGCCAGAGGCTCATGGAAAATTTTGTGGCGGCCCAAGAGGTGACACCTCTTAAAAATTATGTGGAGGCCCAAGAGGTGAGACCTCTTAAAAATTATGTGGAGGCCCAAGAGGTGAGACCTGTTAAACATTTTGTGGAGGCCCAAGAGGTGAGACGTATTAAAAATTATGTGGAGGCCCAAGAGGGGAGACCCGTTAAAAATTATGTGGAGGCCCAAGAGGTGAGACCTCTTAAAAATTATGTGGAGGCCCAAGAGGTGAGACCTCTTAAAAATTATGTGGAGGCCCAAGAGGTGAGACCTCTTAAAAATTATGTGGAGGCCCAAGAGGTGAGACCTGTTAAAGATTTTGTGGAGGCCCAAGAGGTGAGACGTATTAAAAATTATGTGGAGGCCCAAGAGGGGAGACCTGTTAAAGATTTTGTGGAGGCCCAAGAGGTGAGACCTCTTAAAAATTATGTGGAGGCCCAAGAGGTGAGACCTCTTAAAAATTATGTGGAGGCCCAAGAGGTGAGACCTCTTAAACATTTTGTGGAGGCCCAAGAGGTGAGACCTCTTAAAAATTATGTGGAGGCCCAAGAGGTGAGACCTGTTAAAGATTTTGTGGAGGCCCAAGAGGTGAGACGTATTAAAAATTATGTGGAGGCCCAAGAGGGGAGACCTGTTAAAGATTTTGTGGAGGCCCAAGAGGTGAGACGTATTAAAAATTATGTGGAGGCCCAAGAGGGGAGACCCGTTAAAAATTATGTGGAGGCCCAAGAGGTGAGACCTGTTAAACATTTTGTGGAGGCCCAAGAGGTGAGACGTATTAAAAATTATGTGGAGGCCCAAGAGGGGAGACCTCTTAAAAATTATGTGGAGGCCCAAGAGGTGAGACCTCGTAAACATTTTGCGCAGGCCCAAGAGGTGAGACCTCTTAAAAATTATGTGGAGGCCCAAGAGGTGAGACCTCTTAAACATTTTGTGGAGGCCCAAGAGGTGAGCCATAAATATAAAAATTTTTCTGATTTACGGACCAATTCTACGGCGGTTAAGGAGGAGGAGGAGGAGGAGGTGGAGGAGGAAATGGCACTTCATACACATGGCACTTCACTTTTGGCTGCTTTCCACTGTTGGAGAAGCAAAGTCCGGGTCAATCCACTTGCTGTTCATTTTGATTAGCGTCAGCCTGTCGGCACTGTCGGTTGACAGGCGGCTGCGCTTATCGGTGATAATGCCCCCGGCAGCGCGGAACACCCTTTCTGATAGCACGCTGGCGGCAGGGCAGGCAAGCACCTCCAAGGCGTACAGGGACAGTTCCAGCCACGTGTCCAACTTGGATTGCGAAGACCCAGTACAGTTTGTTCTCCACTATCCGGACAACACGTGTGTCCCGGGAAAAGCAGCCCAGCATGAAGTCAGCCATGTGTGCCAGACTCTGAATAGGTATGACGTCACTGCCCCCACCAGAAGGATCACTTGCCATTTCCTCCTCTTCCTCTTCCGCCTCCTCTCCGCCCCATCCGCGCTGAACCAATGGGACGCGCACAGCCTGACTGCTACCCTCGCCGCCAGCATCCTCCTCCTCTTCCACAGCCACCTCCACGTCGTCCTCCTCCTCCTCATCCTCCTCCTCCTGCAACTGCCACCGTGAAGCAGACAAAAGTGTGGTCTGACTGTGTAGCTCCGTTGCGTCTCCTCCTGCCCCCGTCTCCTCTGTGTGCAATGCGTTCTCCCTTATTGCGATGAGGGATTCTTTAAGGACGCATAGGAGCGGGATGGTTACGCTCGGCCCTGCTGGCTGTGGCCTCACTTCTCTGTCTGAACTGTCCTCTGCCTGTGGACATCCTCTGCCTGTGGACATCCCTCTGCCTGTGGACATCCCTCTGCCTGTGGACATCCCTCTGCCTGTGGACATGCCTCTGCCTGTGGACATCCCTCTGCCTGTGGACATTCCTCTGCCTGTGGACATCCCTCTGCCTCTTGCTGCCTTTTTCGGTGCTGCGCAGACCACCACCTCTCCACTGCTTTCCTCGCTGGACATCACCCTGGACCGGGTCAGTATCGGACAGTACAAAGCGGTGGTACATTTCATACTCCAGCCGTGGCCTGTTTTCATTCTCCCAATGCCTTGAGACATGTACTGAATGTAAATGAAGGTGTTGTAATCGCGTCTCTCTGTGACAATAGCTCGATACTATCAACTGCCAATTTTATTTTTAACTTTTTTTTTTTTTAGCGAACAGTTTTTTTCAACTTACTGATGTTTTCCAGTCTCTGTTTGGAAACTTTCTATGACTTTTTTTCGTACTGGGTGCATTTGGTATAAATATGCAGAGAGTTATTTATGGTTTAATCGCAGAACGATGCAAAGGGAAAGCGTCGTCTAAAGGAGAATCATTTACCTCAGATAATTCAACCAGCAACTATGGCCCCCAACAGCATTTCCGCGCCCCCGTCCTCGTCCACGTCCTATTCCGCTAGCCCCCCTCCGCATTTTATTTTTTTTTGGTTACAATATTTTGCCTTCACAGCCGTGAAATAATTTTGCAAGAGAACGCACAGTACAGTTGCCAATTATAAGGCCTAATATTTTAGAGTTCAAGGTACACAGCCGTGTACTAACTTTTCAGACGGTGGGTATTAACACCAGGTATTTAAAGAATTTTGCAAGAGAACGCACAGTACAGTTGCCAATTATAAGGCCTAATATTTTATAGTATAATTATGTGGATGCCCAAGAGGTGAGACCTGTTAAAAATTTTGTGGAGGCCCAAGAGGTGAGCCATAAATATATACATTTTTCTTATTTACGGAGCAATTCTACGGCGGTTAAGGAGGAGGAGGAGGAGGAGGTGGAGGAGGAAATGGCACTTCATACAGATGGCACTTCACTTTTGGCTGCTTTCCACTGTTAACCTCTTAAACCTTTTGTGGAGGCCCAAAAGGTGAGACCTGTTAAAAATTATGTGGAGGCCCAAGAGGTGAGACCTGTTAAACATTTTGTGGAGGCCCAAGAGGTGAGACCTGTTAAACATTTTGTGGAGACCCAAGAGGTGAGACCCGTTAAAAATTATGTGGAGGCCCAATAGGTGAGACCTGTTAAACATTTTGTGGAGACCCAAGAGGTGAGACCCGTTAAAAATTATGTGGAGGCCCAATAGGTGAGACCTGTTAAACATTTTGTGGAGACCCAAGAGGTGAGACCCGTTAAAAATTATGTGGAGGCCCAAGAGGTGAGACCTGTTAAACATTTTGTGGAGGCCCAAGAGGTGAGCCATAAATATATACATTTTTCTTATTTACGGAGCAATTCTACGGCGGTTAAGGAGGAGGAGGAGGAGGAGGTGGAGGAGGAAATGGCACTTCATACAGATGGCACTTCACTTTTGGCTGCTTTCCACTGTTAACCTCTTAAACCTTTTGTGGAGGCCCAAAAGGTGAGACCTGTTAAAAATTATGTGGAGGCCCAAGAGGTGAGACCTGTTAAACATTTTGTGGAGGCCCAAGAGGTGAGACCTGTTAAACATTTTGTGGAGACCCAAGAGGTGAGACCCGTTAAAAATTATGTGGAGGCCCAATAGGTGAGACCTGTTAAACATTTTGTGGAGACCCAAGAGGTGAGACCGTTAAAAATTATGTGGAGGCCCAATAGGTGAGACCTGTTAAACATTTTGTGGAGACCCAAGAGGTGAGACCCGTTAAAAATTATGTGGAGGCCCAATAGGTGAGACCTGTTAAACATTTTGTGGAGGCCCAAGAGGTGAGACCTGTTAAACATTTTGTGGAGGCCCAAGAGGTGAGACCTGTTAAAAAATTATGTGGAGGCCCAAGAGGTGAGCCATAAATATATACATTTTTCTTATTTACGGAGCAATTCTACGGCGGTTAAGGAGGAGGAGGAGGAGGAGGAGGTGGAGGAGGAAATGGCACTTCATACAGATGGCACTTCACTTTTGGCTGCTTTCCACTGTTAACCTCTTAAACCTTTTGTGGAGGCCCAAAAGGTGAGACCTGTTAAAAATTATGTGGAGGCCCAAGAGGTGAGACCTGTTAAACATTTTGTGGAGACCCAAGAGGTGAGACCCGTTAAAAATTATGTGGAGGCCCAATAGGTGAGACCTGTTAAACATTTTGTGGAGGCCCAAGAGGTGAGACCTGTTAAACATTTTGTGGAGACCCAAGAGGTGAGACCCGTTAAAAATTATGTGGAGGCCCAATAGGTGAGACCTGTTAAACATTTTGTGGAGGCCCAAGAGGTGAGACCTGTTAAACATTTTGTGGAGGCCCAAGAGGTGAGACCTGTTAAAAATTATGAGGAGGCCCAAGAGGTGAGACCTCTTAAAAATTATTTTGAGGCCCAAGAGGTGAGACCGGTTAAAAATTATGAGTAGGCCCAAGAGGTGAGACCTGTTAAAATTATGAGGAGGCCCAAGAGGTGAGACCTCTTAAACATTTTGTGGGGGCCCAAGAGGTTGAAACCTCTTAAACATTTTGTGCAGGCCCAAGAGGTGAGACCGGTTAAAAATTATGTTGAGGCCCAAGAGGTGAGACCGGTTAAAATTATGTTGAGGCCCAAGAGGTGAGACCGGTTAAAAATTATGTTGAGGCCCAAGAGGTGAGACCGGTTAAAAATTATGAGTAGGCCCAAGAGGTGAGACCTCTTAAACATTTTGTGGAGGCCCAAGAGGTGAGCCATAGACATATACATTTTTCTTATTTACGGAGCAATTCTACGGCGGTAAAGGAGGAGGAGGAGGAGGAGGTGGAGGAGGAAATGGCACTTCATACAGATGGCACTTCACTTTTGGCTGCTTTCCACGGTTGGAGAAGCAAAGTCCGGGTCAATCCACTTGCTGTTCATTTTGATTAGCGTCAGCCTGTCGGCACTGTCGGTTGACAGGCGGCTGCGCTTATCGGTTATAATGCCCCGGCTGCGCTGAACACCCTTTCTGATAGCACGCTGGCGGCAGGCAGGCAAGCACCTCCAAGGCGTACAGGGACAGTTCCAGCCACGTGTCCAACTTGGAGACCCAGTAAGTGTAGGACGCCGAGGGATCGGGGAGGACAGGGTTACGGTCTGCCAGGTACTCCCGCAACATCCGCCGATACTTGTCCCTCCTGCTGATAGCGGGCCCCGCAGTGATGGAAGTTGCACGAGGGGGTGCCATGAACGTGTCCCACACCTTGGAGAGTGTTCCCCTGGTGGCTGTGGGCCTGATGGATGTTGTGGGACTCTGGGAGACCCTCTCCTCTCTGCCGCCAGCGATGGTGGGTGGGAAAATCTCCATCATGTTCTGCACGAGTTCCCTCTGGTATTCCAGCAATCGATTCGTCCTCTCCTCTACCGGAATAAAAGAGGAGACGTTATCTTTATACCGGGGGTCCAGGAGTGCGAAGACCCAGTACAGTTTGTTCTCCACTATCCGGACAACACGTGTGTCCCGGGAAAAGCAGCCCAGCATGAAGTCAGCCATGTGTGCCAGACTCTGAATAGGCATGACCTCACTGCCCCCACCAGAAGGATCACTTGCCATTTCCTCCTCTTCCTCTTCCGCCTCCTCTCCGCCCCATCCGCGCTGAACCAATGGGACGCACACAGCCTGACTGCTACCCTCGCCGCCAGCATCCTCCTCCTCTTCCACAGCCACCTCCACGTCGTCCTCCTCCTCATCCTCCTCCTCCTGCAACTGCCACCGTGAAGCAGACAAAAGTGTGGTCTGACTGTGTAGCTCCGTTGCGTCTCCTCCTACCCCCGTCTCCTCTGCGTGCAATGCGTTCTCCCTTATTGCGATGAGCGATTCTTTAAGGACGCCTAGGAGCGGGATGGTTACGCTCACTATAGCGTCCTCGCTGCTGACCTTCTTGGTGGACTCCTCAAAGATACGCAGTACATCGCATATGTCTGCCATCCATGGCCACTCGTGGTTGGCAAACTGAGGGAGCTGAGTTGGAGGCACGCGTGGATTCATAATCTGGTACTCCATCAATGCTCTCTGCTGCTCACACACCCTGGCCAACATGGAATAGGTGGAATTCCAGCGAGTCGGCAGGTCGCACAACAGCCGATGTTCAGGCAAATGGAGGCGTTGCTGGAGTTTTTTTAAGCTAGCAGCAGCTACAGTTGACTTCCGAAAGTGAGCGCACAAGCGCCGCACTTTCACCAGTAGCTCTGCCAGGTTGGGGTAAGTCTTTAGAAATTTTTGGACTACCAGATTAAAAACGTGGGCCAGGCATGGTACGTGATTGAGTTCGGCAAGCTCCAGAGCCGCCACCAGGTTACGGCCGTTATCGCACACGACCATGCCTGGTCCTAGCTGCAGCGGCGACAGCCACATCTCCGTCTGCTGCAATATGGCGTCCCTCACCTCTGGGGCGCTGTGCTTCCTGTCGCCCAAGCTGATGAGCTTTAAGCACCGCCTGCTGACGTCTCCCCGCGCCAGTGCTGCAACGCTTCCAGCTAGCGGCTGAGGGCGATGTTAAGGCACAGGAGGAGGAGGAGGAGGAGGAGGAGGAGGGGGGTTTATCAGAACCCATGCTGGCAATCTTGGGCGGGG